>CM077560.1:46201108-46803238 GCA_039657345.1 Stephania japonica | reverse complement strand
ATTGGTTTTCTTTATAATCCTACATTCTGTTAATTGTTACAAATTCTTTAAGTGCCTGTGGTATTTACCTACAATATCTGCTACTCTGTGCATGATCCCAAATGGTCTCCTTATTTTACGTCCCTGCCCAATTGAAATGCATAAAAAACTTGCAGTTGTGCACTTTAGCGAAAGAGGTTTGCTAGCTCAACAGTTCTTTGATATTGATGAAACTTTTGAACCATGAGGCCTCTGAGGCTCTGAGAGTAATTCTATCACCATCCTGCATTTTCCTCGAGTCCATTTGACTGCTGAAATTATTTAATTGGTGGAGCTACCTGTTTTTAAATCTGAAGGTGTACTCTAAAGGTGCAATACTTCCCTTGACGCAACACTGTTATGTAAAGGATGGAAACCAATCGCATGTAGGTGTTTTGTAGTCTCCAATTAAAAATCCTTGTGAAGTTGTAGAAGCACAAAAGCTTACACACACTAACTTGAGTTGTATTGTCAAGCGATGGCTGCGATATGTTTATGGATGATTGAATGCAATAGGAACATTTATTATGATTTTCAAAAATTGTTTTGAGATGGTGGAAATGAGACGTTTATTTGCGAAATCATTATATGATGAGCTAAAGACTTGAGGGCCTAATGTTGGCCTTCTCTTGCAGATTACAAGAAAATGGTGCAGAAACAATTCATGGAAGGAGAAGCATTTGAGAGTTAATAAACCGTTATTGATGATCATCCTGTTCTCCGCACATCTCCAGACATCGCTGAAGGAGAATTCTTGTGAGAAGAAATTAATCTTAGTTCTCTTAATGATTGTTGCAATAATACTTTGTAGCGTTTGGTTATTGTTCTTTGAATCATGCTAGAGGGCCTAGGTAATTTCTTTCTTTGAATCTTGGCTAAAAATTTCTAGTGTAATACTCATAAAAGCTGAAAAAGGAATTCCAATTTTAAAACGACTTCTCTTTTGTTTTAGAATAAAAAAAAGGGATAGATTTGTTTGTTTGGCATCTCTTTTGGTAAGTCATGATACAGTTCTTTTCATTCTCATTGTAGTTGGTTTTCAGTTTTCACCAAAAGACTACCAATTGGTTGTTTATCCTCTTAAGCAAGGACTTGGTTTTGAACTCAGCAACAGGTTCATATAAGGTTAAAGGGGGCATTCGGTAATGAGCATTGCGGTGGCCCACTCTAAAATATTCTATTATTGACGAGTCGTTATGGGGCTTCGGATACAAATGCAGTTCTTGCACAAGTGGAGTAATAATAATTAGGAAAATGATAATCTAACACTCTTTGGTTAGCTATTTATAGTTCTTTTCTGTCTCCCCAGGTGTAGGCTCCATATTTGACAAAACACCATTAATGGTTAAAAAACAAAGTGTGTGCTTCAAGTGTGTTAGATTATCATTTTCCTATTAGTTATGACTTAGATTGATTGAAATTGAAGAACTAATAAGATATGGAGCTTCACCAAAAAAGAATAATAATTGAAAAAGAAGAGATACGATACCAATGTGTTTTGCTGGCTCTTAAATGACTAAGGTGGAATATATCTAATATAAAGCGCCATTTTAGGCTTCAAAAATAGGGTGGTTTAGCCCTTTTTTTGTTTATTTATTTATTTTTTGCCGTTGCTACTGTTCTTGAAGCCGAAACTGTTGACTTGATAAAGAAGAATTTGTGGGGGTCAATTTCTTCTTCGCCTAAAAATGACTTGACAACTTGCCATCAATTAATTATTAGATGATTGAATGTTAATTATTAGATGATTGAATGTGGTGCTAAAGTATGTGGGGGTAAATCGTCAGGTTAATTAGTGTTAATTTCACTAATGGTCATTCAACTTGATAGTTTGTAACACTTTAGTTACAAAATTAAAAATCACCAAACTTTTTAAAACACTATATAAAAGTTACCTCCAACCATCACTCCGGCCAAAAAAATTAATTAATCAAACATTAAAAGTTCACTATTCATCATCTTCCTAGGTTGGAGATACAAAAAATTTGGTTTGGCCGATTGACTACAGTGGAATGGGTGTTTTTGACTTTCGATGTAAAAAGTTTAGACTATATATGTTCTCTCCTCTTGTCCTCTCTTTTCATTGTTTTCAAGCTAGGGATTATTGTATGATTGTGAAGGCAGCACAAGCTGAGCTCTGCATTGAAGACAATGAAAAAATAATAATTTACAGATTAATTAATTAATTGTTCCATTTTGAGACTCAACAAATTGTGAGAGATTGTAGAAAAGCTCTCTTTCACTTAATTGAAGATAAAATTAGAACCTATACAATTTGATTTTCTCATAGATCTAGAGTGGGATATTGTTTGAAAGGGGATTTAGTTAAGACCTCCAACATTGCTTGCATTTTTGTAGCAAGGTTGTCCAAATGACTTGTATGCAGTGTTTTAAAGAGTTTGATGATTTTTTTGTTATAAAGTTGAGTTTTATGACTAAAGTGTTACAAATCATAAAGTTGAATGACCATCAATAAAATTAACTCGTAAATTGTCTAATTTCATGATGATGATGTGCTTACTAAAATTTAAGGACACATTTTTTTGCTAAATTAAAATTTGCCCCGATTTATCAATGCAGTCCCGGTATTTTTAGAAGTATGGATTTTTTTTGGTAGGAAAAATATGAAATTTAGTACCTCCAATTGTGAAATAGCTTAATTTACAAGTATATATGTTTGAGTGACATCATTTACTTGTGCCTCAGAGGTCTCACGTGTGCGGTTATGTGAGGCCCAAGCGCACGATCCACGAACCAATGTGGGCTAAGGACTACTATCTTTGAACTTAAACTGTGATTTCTTTAGCTTAGTCTTATCTTATGTTAAATTGGGGCCCAAATGTTGTAGGGTTACCACACTATTTAACATGTTGTATTCATCTTTTGAAGCCACGGAAGACAAAAGTTTATTTTCATTGCTATCTTCTTCTTCCTCTCTTCCTTTTCATTCATTTTAATGTGTTTACTTCCCTTTAATGTCTTTCCTTTCTTTTTAATGTCTTTTTGCTTAGGATTTATATTTAAAAGTTTGATTTAAATTAGAAGGTCAAATATGATCTCCATAACTTATTCTTGCCATGGTAGTCTCATTAATTAATTACACCATTGATAGGGATCACTGATATTCACATGATAAGATGAAGATCCACTAATATTACTTAAACAGTTCAACTACTTAGCTATATACGTGCGTATCCATGCTCCATTTATCTAGAGCTAGCTAACTAAATATACAAAATATATACATATATTCCTCCAAGGCCCTCTACATATATGTGAGTTTCATTTACATTTAATGTAAGTATATATCATTTCTCATGATGAAGCATTGGCATTGCTGAATATGTTATAGTACTGGGGCTCCAAATAATACGTACAACTATTTGTATTTCTACTGTTAGCATTGCCTCCACGTTTCCTATTAATACCATTGCTTGATGGAGATAGCTGATTATTCTCATCTGCAGTTTCACTGTGATCTTCAATAGCACTACTAATGTTGTTATTGACCTTCTTCATGTTCAAGGAATACAATAACCTCTCGTAATCATAGTTCATGACCATAGTACTGGATTTTCTCTTATTAACTGGGTAATTAAACAAAACTGACGTTGAGCTTCCTGCGTCCGACAACATGTCTTCAGGGTTGTCACTATGAAAATGTAAATTACTGTTAGAATTAGTAAGGATGGAAGTCAAGACCGGGCAGTCGTTGCTGAGGTAATTTGCGAATATACTATCGAAACCTGCTGGTTGATAATTTAAATTTGCAGTAATAGTAGTGCTAGCAGCGATGATCTTATTATTCACAAAAGGTTCCTCTATGAAATTAGTGTTCATGCTGTGATAATGAGGACCTTCCCATAAGTTGCTTCTTTGTTGGCTGTTGTCCTTCTGCCAGACTCTACAGAGCACCCAGTCATCCAACTGCACCAAATTAACAGAATATCATCATATGAAACAACATAGCTTCAATCCCAAAATTAGTTGGAGTCAGCTACACAAGTCAAACTCTTTCATAAATTGTGTCGATTTAATGCAATTGATGGTAATAGAATATCATATCTACAAATATAAAATTACTATATTACTTTTCATATAATTGTGGATGTTTTCCCTAGACAAGATGAAAATTACTCTTTTATCGCAATTACACTAAATCGAGCACAAATCAATTGCACTAAATTAATCGAGCACAATAGAAGAGTTTGATTCAAGTTGTGGATGTTTTCCCTATGTTGTTGTTTGTTACAATCAAATTAATTAATATTGCATGACTCACTCACATGTGTAGGGTTTTACTTTAAAAGGTCGCAGTACTAGTATTCAAGGAGAAATCTACACTACTTAATTATAGTCAAGGGAGGAGCTAGTAGTGAAATGCCCCGGGCCGTAGCCCAGGGCACTTCACTACAAACCCCCTATATATTTGTAATTTTTTTAAACAAAAGAAAAAAATTCTCCAAGCTTAGCCCACCTTATTCGAAGATGTTTACACCTAAACCCACCCCATCTCAAATTCCTGGATCCGGCCCTGATTATAGTTCATCAATATAAAGTTATTTTTGACCTTTTTTGGATCAATACATATAACTTACTCTCATTGAAGCTGATGATGAAGAAGAAGAAGATGTTCGGGGCGTCGACGAGGGCTTGATCATGGAGTCGAGCAACCTGTACTCATGCATGACCCAGTTGGTTTTGATCCCTTTAGGGGGGCGTCCTTTGTAGAACACAAGTGCCTTCTTCACTCCAATGCTTTGCAGCCCTGAGGATGTGAGGATGGGTTTATCCGTGCCCGTTGCTTTCCAATAACCCGAACCCGCAGCTCTATTAGGCCTTGACCCATTCTTGTACTTTCTGTCTCTTGGGCTGAAGAAGTACCACTCATCCTCCCCAAACAAGGCCTTCACTGCAAATTAAATCAACAAAAAAACAACAACAAATATATATATGTTAATGAAATAATTAAACACATGCATGATATGTACATATATGTTATAAAAATTAAGACGTATGATTTAGAATTGACAATTAATTGATTTAGTATTAAGTATATATATGTGTGTGTGTGTGCACAAACTTGGGAGCTCCCATGGATTGTGCTTGTAGAGATCGATATCAGCGACAATGGAGGCGGGGATGGGGTGAGAGAGGAACTTGTTCTTGAGGTAGTGAATGATGAGCTCTTCGTCGGACGGGTGGAATCGGAAGCCGGGGAGGAGTTGAAAGCTGGTATTATTAGTAGAATTATTGTTGTTATTAATGGTGAGTATTGGTTGTTTGAGTTGGTGATGAGTATCCATGTACATGGATGATTGCGAGGAGATGATGGAAGGAACAAAGCGAACAATAGAGAATATCGATCAATATGGCACACTGTGCACAACTCTTTTTATAATATATGAAGGCAGAGTACGTAGTAGACTTTGTGGATGAAGAAATTATATAGGTATGACAAGGAGAATAAAATAGGAATGAGAACATTATTGCGTTAATCAGATAGCAAAACATTTGGATTTAAGTACATATATCTTTTAATGTTCCTATCAAAAAACTCTCTTTTAATGTTCTAAGATGTATACATATATAGGACAATAATCTACAGCTGTTAGGGTACAGAAAATACATATCCAACGGTTATGGTTGATTGGTGAAGCGTGCAATGTGAGCTACTATGCAATAGTTGGAACTCACTAGTTGTCCACTTGTGTTGTCACATGAAACACATCGTTCGTAGGCCTTGTGTGAATTAGTTAAATGCGGAACGGAATGAGCATTGATGGTGGACCTGACAAATCATGAGGGTCCTTAGTTGTCCCCCCACTAGAGAACCTAAGAAAGAAATCAAAAGAAGAAAGGAGAGGGCAAGTTTTAAACTCAATGACCTTGATCCGTCCATCAGTGTGTTAGAGAACAAACTTACAACTCAACCAACGCCCTGCGTCACATATTTTCATGTTTATTGCATGGTTTCTAACTAGGGGTGTCTCAATAATTAATGCATAGTATGTGGCTTTAATATGTCATAGACATATATTTCTTTTATTACTTCAAAAACTTCTTACACTGTGCGTCTCTCTGAAAACGATATAAAACAAACAGTATATATATGTCTGTTGTCTGTTTTGAAAATTACAATATTTGAACAATTTCCTGTTTCAAAGCTTTGCTTCGAAGAATTATGGCGCCGATGACGTCCAGGTTTGAATTTTGTCCCTCAATGAATAAACTAAGAATAGTATTGTATTTTAATGTTTACATTGAAAGACAAAACAGAGTTAGAAAACAAAACATACTTATTGATTAACATCCTTTTGGTTGACATTGTTCATTTGATGTCATGTAGGGTTCTTTTTGTCACCCTAAAGTGAAAAGGACGTGGAATCCAACGAAACTTGAACAAGGCTCTTCATATTTATGCTTCTACAAGTTAATTGAATCCTACCATGATTTATTTTTATTTTTTTATTTTTATTTTTTTTTTTTTTTACAGTATAAAGCTTGCTAATGGCCCCAAATGACCACATGCGCATTTGAATAGACCTAGTTAATTCCTTAAGATATAGGGTTTACGATTTAGAGTTTATAAAGTTTAGAAGCTCGATCAGTATACTTATAATCTTAACAACAACGCAGTCCAAATTAGCAATTTTAGTATTCAGTCAACAACACAACCCAAACGTCACAACAATAAAAACTAGGAACAATCTTGAAACTAGTTTCACTTGGCAACAATGTTGAATGCAACCTTCCAACCTCAACCTCAAGTAGCTAAGCGGTGATCCTCAAATGTAGAACCAACAAATCTAGTCAAGAGGCGCAAACTTTTACCTTATTTTTTTTTTATAAACAAAGAAATGATATTGGTAGAAACTTAAAAAAAAAAAAAAGAAGAAATGAAATCTCGAGATGCATTAGTGAAAAGTCGAAATCCATACGGAATCTGCAGAAACTAGGAGCTGCGATTGACATTAGAAGACTGACAAGAAAAAATAGCTAGAAGAAATTCCTCACACCTTTTTTGAGTAGTAAGATGAACCAGATCTTCCCTCACAACTCTTAAGTTGAAAAGTGAACCATATCCTTTAGTGAAGAGCACATCAAAGTAACCTGAAATTGTGTTTACTATCATAAACTTAATTTTGCAAACAAACAGAACAGTAAGTTTTAAGGTAATCAATACAAAGTTAAATCACAAAATGTCTTACACATTATAGAACGCTTTTACCGAGCCACTCTTGGCTTGCTAGTCAAGCAAAAAAGAAGAACGAAAGGGTAAACACCTAAGTTAGTAATTTCGAGACGTATAAAAGAAGTTTACGGCCCGTCCTCTATTAAAAAAAAAAGATTTGTACAATGCTTTAAGCTCAAGGATAATTCATTATTTGAGCATAGGCAATAATAGAGGATGCTCAGTGCTTATCCTCTTTTGGTGCATCTCTATGGGAAACTTCTGGTTCAATTTCCTTGGGCTTAACCTTCTCGCCTGTCCTGAAAAGAAAATTCAACGCAATGTCACAAAATGAAAACAAAGAGTAGAAACTAAAAATTAATCCACCATGTCATTTCTAATCTTCAAGACATTTAGATGTACATATAACAACAACCGTTAGTATCCTATAGGCGAACAAGAGTGGAGAAAAGCAAACTTCAAACGGCCTTCAAGGAAATATACGACTTACAAGAAATACACAATACTAGCATACTACTAATTTTCTACCAAGTTCCACATACATACTCCATAATCCACACATGTAAACAGTAAAAGGATGAAAGACCCAATAATATGATCTTCATTATCACAAAAAAGCATCCCTTCTTGTTTTGGAGATGAAACAGTAATGTCACAACAAAGGACCGACCAAATCATACTGGTTCTTGGGATAGTATTTCCTATAAAGAATGTTTATAACCCTACGAATTTGGTATACAAGCAAGGATCAGAAAATTAGCTTTGCCTGTGACTTTGATTTCTTGAGATTTGGAAGCCATTCAAGGAAGTTTAATTTGTGATGGGGAGTTTTCGTTAAGTTTCAACACAGAGGAGAAATATAAATAACTTCATCTAAGGGCAAATAAGATTCATATTTTCTCAAGGCATAATAAAGAAGTTTGTTCTTTATAATAATTCTGATCATTTCTCTTTTTTATTCCCAGTAAAAGAGTTTTTTAGTTCTGCTTTGATGGCTCTAATCCTTTTAAGGTGTTATTTCTTTCTTTTCTATTAATATTTTTTGCACTAAGCTAGAATTACATGACATTATTTTTGGCTCTTGAATTATATAGTATGCTTCTACTATATGCTAGTATTTTTTGGGAAAAAAGTTAACATAATACGCAACCTTTTTCCTTTATCATAGAAATCTGCAAGTCATATTATTTCCCCTAGCTTTGGGCTTAAATTTTTGTATTAGTTCAATTGCATGCAATCTTAGATTTGGAGTTCAAAAAAATCTAAATAATTAGGGAAAGTTCAAGAATTTTGAATACCCATGCTACATGAACGATTGCAATTCGGATACTAAAAAGAATACCCATATTCCAGGAAGCAACTTCTTAACAAGGGCTTTACTTCAGCATAGAATGGGCCCTAACCTGCTCGCACCTTGTATTTTAAATATGACATAGACAACCTACATTAGGAGTATAGTTCATAAAACTAACTACAGTGACCTTTTTCAGGTGCCTAATCGATGCCAACCTTGCAGTCATAGTAATTTATTCATTCCCTGCAGGCTGCAATAATGAATGATTTGAAAATTTTCCTTTAGTGTTCTTTTTTACATGCAAGTTGAATCTTCAGTGTTTTAGCCCAGGGAGGAGACTTCATGACTACCAATGGTTTTAACTACTAGTGTTACTAGATACTTTTGCATGATAAAAAGAGGGACACTGTAACCAAAAAAAATAATTAAGGGACACAAATACATATAGACAACGCTTTCAGGAGAATCGTAGGTAGGAATGGTGATGAAGTCTTATGGGTCAGATAGTAGAAATGGGTCATGGATCTTATGATCCTATAAACTGCAACTGTAATAATTAATCTAGATGTGAGAAAGCATAAAGTTCATAATATCAGAATACAAATGAATAAGAGTATTCAAAATAATTCCTAATTTAAACTTAAATTTACAGTTTGAATTTAAACCACACGCCCAATAAACTGACTACATATATGATATACTAATTCTCACCAACAAGTCCAAGAAGGGGGAACATGATATGAACATGATATGAAAAGATAACAAAGAAAATGACCATATATGGCAACACTAGAGAAAAGAAATCAACAACAAAAGACGTGCTAAAAAGTGATGAAAGGAAAAGAAGATGCAAGTACAAGAAAAGAAAGGAAACTAGTGAGTATTTTGGCTAAGTCAATGTTGGGCCTGATGTTGATAATAGAGTATTCGTTGTTCAATCTTATGGTTTGTAAATGTTTTCCACTGTCTACTTGTCGCTCAAGCTTCAAGCCTCAGTAGTGGATCAATCTAAATTCAGTCTTGCACTAATCCAAGAGCCCAAGACATCCTGAATGACCATACAATTCAGACCCCAATCTCACATGAGAAATTGAAAAGGATTCTATATGCAATCTGAACCAATGAGAGATCATAGGATCTATCAATCCCAATAATGATAGCACTGCGCATAACTGAAATAATAACTCGATACCACTTGAACTCCTGATACTATCAGAAGACTACTCTTCAAGAGTGAGAACATATAAGAGGAGACAGTTCCTTTCAAATTGAGCTGGTAACTTGAGGAGAGAAAACCGAAATCAGTCATCAGAATAATAATTTTTACAATTCATGTCCACCATGCACATCCCTGAAAAGTGATGAGTAAACAAAGATGACTTGCAAAGACGAAAAGAGGCTCATTCCTGCACTTCAATAAGCTTTTCTACCCGTCATACCAGTTAGTGCACCAGATAAGGAGCCAAAGATAGAAAGGGATACCATCTCAGGTTAGTAATTTCCGTGAAATGAAGAAATTCAGGATAGATTTGGAATATCAAACCTAACATGTTGGTAGCAAAGACTAAAGAGCAATTATGCAGTTTACATACCTCAAAGCCATTTAAATTCTTTACTTCCAATTAGACCTGTTCATGGGCCGGGCCCGAGCCCAGGCCTAAGAACCTTAGCCCAAGCCCAGCCCACCATATATATGCGGGCCTACACATAGGCCCAAGCCCGGCCCATGCCAAAAATACAAAGCCCAAGCCCAACCCACAAGCCCATATATAAATATATGAATATTAAAAATATAAAAATAAATTATTTATATTCAATTAATAAATATGTTATGGAGTTTTTCCATAACTTTTGAGTTTCTATGTATATATTATATATTCTTTTGTTATGCAATTAAAAAAGTGGCTCATATGGTAAGCATCACCTAATGTGACCATTGTGTCCCAAGATCAAATCCCACCTATAACATTAATTATTTTTAAATATTTTAGTCACTAACTTGTATTCAGGCCGGGCTTGGGCTTTTTAAGGTGGCCCAAGCCTAACTGGGCTCAGGCTCGGGTCGGGTCGGGCTTTTCTTAGAAATGACTACCAAAGCCCGGTAATTTGTTCACTGGCTTGGGCGGGCTAGGCGGGTACCCAAGCCCGTGATCAGGTCTACTTCCAATCAAATTACTTTCTCACATTTCTTTTAAATATTTTCTCCAAATTTTCATTTCTTGCTACATTAAAAGTGCATTGGAATGTCTAAATGTTTGCAGGTGTGCCACAATTCAATCATTATACTAAACTAACCCAACTGTACCAAGCAAATAAAGCTGAATATTTCAGTTCGAGTTTTCACAGTGTCAAATTAGTTGTTTTTTAGGATTCAAAACCAAGCCAAATTCTTTGATTGGAAAAAACCAAGTCAAATTGAATCATGCACATCCCCTCTTCTAGCCTTTGACAAAGTAATTTTCTTGGTATGTAGAGGATAATGCAACAAAAAATGAAGAAACAATACACCATGTGTTTTCCACTGCTCCCTTGAGTTCTCCTTATGACCTAGATTGCAATAATTACATGCAACAAAAGGTTGTATATTGGTTGACCATGGAAAAGCATCTTCACTTGTTCTCATTGTCTAATTCAATTAAGAGCTTCCATGTTTCTAAAGACCATTGATTGGTGTAAAAGATCTAAAACATTATTTCTAACATATTGTTCACAGTGCAAGCATAAACATGTGTCCAAGGTATTATGTTTATTATGGACGAAACAGCTTCACCTTTTGGACTTTGGAGCTACTCAAGGATGTCATAGAAAACTAAGAAAATGATATTAAACTGAAGCTTTCAGATTAATGAGCATTTTAAAAGATAATCATAGAAACCAAAATAAAAGATAAGAACATGAGATATTTAACAGAAATTGTGGCCTTTTCTCAGGCTTCAACAATCTCCAATCATTCTTCTACAAGAGAAATGTTTTCTATTTCTATTGGAGAAGAAACTGGAACTGTATTAATTTATCTATTGATCAGATAACTGTATTCTATAATCAGTAAAATATTGTATCATCAGTATATCAAAAAGCAACCAGTATTTTCAAGGCTGCGAGGCAGGGCGTAGGTGCACAAAAAATATTTACTTAGAGCTCCCTAAGACATAATAATATTTATTTAGAGACCTTCACCAGTAAGACATAATCTTCGCCTACATATTTAGACCATTTTCACCCACATATTCCAAATAAAATAAAAAATAAACACATTAAAAAGCACCACAATTGCAAGGAGGCTGCAAATGATTGCATGGAGGAGACCCCAGCAAATAGTCACAGTGGGGCTGTGAAACCCCTGTGTTTCAGAGTTGTTGCAACTGTTTGGGAAAACCCCTTGCAAACAGTCGCGCAAAGGTATATATATATATATACAATTATACAATCATATAATGTAGCCCAAATATGTACCCATGTCATGCATACTATGAGTTTTGAATTGGATCTTAATTCAATGGTGAGTAATGTTGTGCATTTAATGTATGCATTACATTATCAATAAATGCATTTCAATTTTGAACAAAGAAAGTAGTTTCAATGGTGTCAGCTGATTGATCAATTTCTCATCTGATTTTAGATTAAACAATATCCCATTAAGTTGTCATATTAGACCCAATATTATCAGCAAATATCTTCTATTTTTAAAAGTAAGCAACCTCAACTTCTGCTGCTGGTCTTCAACTTAAATCTCATTAAGTTCCAATACCTGATATAGCCTAATATAAGCAGCCTACTTCTCAAATCATTGTATTCATGTTCCAAAAGCTCAAAAACTTATTAGGAAGCAACTAGAAGACATGCTCAGTCACTCATTCAATTGAAAGTGCCTCCAAAATTAGGCGTTCACTTTTTTTGTTAAGGTCTAAAACTGCATGGCACATCTCTGCTCAGGCAGCCTTTCAACACTCAAAATAGTTCCTTAAGCAATTTAATGGCTGATCCCATCACAACCATACAAACGGCATATGGTACTTATGTTCTTTGACATCACCAACTGGATCTCCTAAGAAACTTCCCCAACAGTTATGCTAATTTTATCAAGATGAAAAAGGGGAAGAGAGCAGATAGACACACAAAAAGGTGCCTTGTTTGAGAAGTATCTTATCCTACCACCAATTCATCATATGTCATTTCCTACATGAATGTTATTTAACCAGCTCCAAATGATCATGTCGATGACTAACTTCAAAAACTTTGATGACTAACTTCAAAAACTGACCAACTCCAAACAGAGTAGGGACGTAACTTTAAGGGTTGGAAAGTGACTACATGCTCATTAATAGTTCCACTTTACAATTTTCCAGACAACAAAGCGCTCATGCGATCATCATATATAATAACAAAATAAACATCAAAGTGATCTTAATCTAACCGGCAAACAAGATCAACAGCAGGTTACAGAGAAAGGATCAGTTTCTCCTTTCCAGGTCTCATAACTCTGTTCAAACTTTCCACCCACTAGAACTCTCAAAATAGGGAAACATGTAATCAACAATCAAGATCAAATCCGCAGGCAACACACAAATTATTCATAATTTTTTTTTTTTTTTTTTTTTTATCAAAAATCACCAATAGGTTGTTTATATTCTAGGCTAGTAGAAACTCAACAATGTCCACAAACTACATGATTCCGAATTGACATAAATAGAAAAGATCAACCAGTCGACAATAATAAAGAAGTCATCAAGAGAATTAAACTTACTTGGTAGAAGATCCAGATTCTTCTTCAAGCCACTTACGAATATGTCGAACATTTCGTCGAAAAATTCCAGCAGATTGTTTGACGTCACTTCTTAAGAGAAGAACAACCGCACTAACGCCAGCTACCGTGAGAATGAAATTTGTCAAAGCCATCGTTGAGATCCTAAAACATAAAAAGGAAGCGAGAAAAAATGAAGTCAGTGAGTTGGTTTGGAACCATGGCAGTGGAAAGAGAAAGGGGAGAAAAAGCACGTGATGTGCATGTGTAAGAACGATGTTCAAATCACCTATGTAGATCTTGTATAGTGTTATTTAAAATGAATACATTTCATGAAAACATCTTGAAAGGATATGTTAAAGTTCTTACTTGTAGATTGGCTCTCTCGCTTTATACACCAAGAAACCCAGAATTTTATTTTTTTAGTAAATTCTAATTAACTTAATTTTATTGAATAGTTAAAACGAATTCAATAAAAAGTAAAAACTCATAATTTAAATTTTTAACATCGCATATCTATATATCTATATATATATAAGTTAGAGCTGAGAGAAAGTTATCAAGCTCTCTCCTCTCACCATTCCGTTTTTCTATTTTTTTCATCTTTCTTATTTTCTGCTATTTATTTCTTTGTATTATTGGTTGTCTTAGGATATATTCATCCCCCAATTTCTTGGACAACGAAAAACTCAACTAGCTTGCAAAAAACGAAGAGACCATTACGATTAAGAGTGATTCATATAAATTCGGGTTTACATTAGCTCAAACACCTAACCTTCACTCAAACCCCACAATTTTTTATCTCCCTCATTCCCCATTTGGTATGTCCACCTCTAACTTCAATTCTTCTTCTTCTTCATCAAATCTAATTTCTTAGATCTAATTGGACAACAGTAATAGCACAAATCTGTTCAAGGCTTGGAGTCTCAACGAACTAGTGAGAAATTGGCACAACATCTTAGATCCTTTTATGCGAGCGGTTGGCTATCGGGTAAGAGGCAACTTAGCATGCTTTGGTGTCTTTTATTTTTGTTTTTACTGTTGGTTTGCTGGGATATCTCTAGATTTTTGGTTTTTGATGACGGGTATTTTCTGCGGATCATTCTCTGCATATTTTCTTTTGCCTACGTCAATTATTGTAACAATTGAATATTAATTGAGTAAGGGCTGGGGTAGATATGTGGATGGTGGCTTTTATGGGATCCTTTTTTGAGTGGGCTAAGATGGGTGGTCACAAGACTCACAATTGCGATTCTTCAGAACTTTGGTTCTGTTTTCTAAAGAGAGGTTTTTTTTTTTTGCATAGTATAATAAAGGGGACTTTTTGTAAGTAAAAAGGTAAGATTGTTTTTGTTTCTCTATTCTTTTTGTACATATATTTTTTGACAGATTAATAAAAAAATTTTATTCAAAAAAACAACGCAAATCTGTTCAGATCAATCTTCATCTTCGATTCCAATCACCCTAAACCCTAATTAATCTCATTCTTATTGTATATTTTATTTATAAGAAATATGAGTTGATTATTGTAAATTGCAATTCTAATTGTAAAAATATTATAGTATGTTCATGTAAATTAATTTATTAATTTTTTAAAAAAGATTTAATAGTCCTGCGCAAAGCGCATAAAATCGGCTAGTATAACCATATAGTTAAAGGATAATATCTCCGTCAATAATCCTATCTACAACCAAATATCGCTTACTTAGAAGGCGCCACACATGTATATATTTTATGTATAACCTATTCAAAAAAAATTATTATAAGAGCCAAAGTACCGTATGAATTTGTCAAGGAAGTCACTGCATGCAACTTTCTATTTGTATTCATCCAAAAAAAAAAAAAACACGTGTTGAACGACTCGGATCGAAGAAGAAAGTTTGGATAATTTAAAAACAACAAATGAAGAAAAAGAAAGTAAGCATATGTTATCGATCCATATCCAAGTGGTTAAAAAGTTACAGTATCTTATAAATGACTCATAGCTCCACTTATATGAGACTTGTGATTTTGGTAAGTGAACAACTAAAGTGGATTAGCAATGGCAAGATTTAATAAAGCCTAGAATTCGATAGGGGTGGGTTGTGTTCGTTCAATACCTACAATACCAAATAGTGAAGTCCGTCGATTTTGTCAATTTTGGGAGGTTTGCTTGCAAGTGCAAAGACGAAAAACCATTTATAAAACGGTATCAAGATGAAGAGTGTGGACTCTAAAGTTAGGTGGATTGGCATATTCTATAAAGAATTTAAACATAGACACCAATATTTGAGTTTACGCATCAAACTTAGGAATTCAAGTGGGCAAAATTTCCCCTCATCCCCAACTCCCCGAGGATTTTCCTAATTAAAATGAGTTTAAAAATCCCAAATCCCATTTCAGCTTTGATTTAGGGTGTGTTTAATAGCAAAATAAAATTTAAAAAGAAAAAACTATTTTCTTTAGCAAATTTTCTTTAGAGAATTGTCTTAAGAAAATTTTCTCAATGTTGTTTGATTGCATGTGAGAAAATTTTATTTTTCAATTTTTTAGTGTTTGATAAGAAATTAAAATTTTCTTTAATTTTCAATTTTTTACTAGATTTCCCGCAATCCCACAAATTTAAACATGCTTAGAGTCACAACTCAACAAGTCCATGAGAACTTAATCCCAAAAAGGATATCTCTCGGTCCCAATGTGTCCATCCACGCTTATGCAATCAAAAACCTCCATGTCGATCCCATCTCATCACACAAACATTGTACTGACATGAACCCATACAAGAAACTAATAAATTGAGTTGGGAGACAAAATATCAGCATACATTACCTCAATCACAAATCATATCGTCATCTACTTCAATGAGTACATCATGGAACCATGCGATTTCATCAAAAAAAAAATAATTGAAACTCATGCGAGATATTCCAAGCTTCTCTTTAGAGACAGAAGAATGAATGATAGGAATCTGTTACATTCTTTACATTCTCCTATGTAGCTCTAATCATCTATTAACGTCTACCACTCTACCTAGTGCAACTATGTGGTATTTCATAATTCTGATTGCAACTGTTTTAGTAATAGGAATTTGTTGTAACCATAATTACCATTTTTCTATAACCCCGATTAAGAAACAAGATTTGTTTTCTATGAAATACAAAAGAGCTTTTTGGCTATTTGTAAGCTTATTTATACGTGTGTTCGAAAGAAGTGTCGACTTCATGCTTCATCGCCGCTATTGATACGGACACATAGTATTTATGTATCATTTTTTTTTTTTTACAGTCCTTATGTATCATTTACGTAGCAGGAAATAAAGTTCGGCAAACTATAAGCATTATTAAAGATGACACACACATAAAACAAAGAGCGAAAAAGAAAAGGTCATTATGACCAACTGATTAGATCATTGCTTTGGCATTCAACAGTTATATCATGCATTGTGCAAGATAATAAAATCCCTTTCGTGCCTTAAACAGAGAAAGAGAAGGCAGACCAAATAAATCCATGAGCATAAAATTTTTCCAATCTCATATCTTACACTTCAATTTGAGAATACAATAGAGCACATGAATCACAAACCTCAAAATATGATTCCAGTAATTATCAAGCCTTCAAGTGGTACCATAAATGATAAGACTGAAATATTTCAAGGGTCATAAATTCTAGCTTTTTGGAGAATCAAACATATTCCTTGAGCACAAAGTAAAAACAAAGAAATGCCACTGATGAGGATTTGAGTTCAAGCACACTATAGAGATTGCAACATTATCACCATCCCTCATTTCATCCCCAGTGATACCCACCATAAGCTTTTGAAACATGGATTACTTTTACGAAGCACAAACATGAGCATTATTTGCTAATTCTAAAAAGCAAGATCTTGACTTCATAAAGTCTATAATCTTAATGTTCACCCTTCTCAAGGCTATATATCCTTCAGCTCTGTTCCGGATTTGGTGAATCCCATGAACTATTCTCTAAAACACATCATCTACTGATTTATATTTTTCATTCATGAAAACACTTTCATCTCAATAGCTACCAAAACTTTGAAACTGCACCTCAAACAAAACCACATAGGAGAAGAATATAATCAAACACTATCTGTGCAAGACTTTACAGCATCAAAAAAAATTACTCAAAATCAACACACCACTGTCAGTCACTAAATCAAACAAAACAAGAGAACAAGCTCAACGAAATGCGAAAACACACAGAAATCACTAGCACAATCCTCACCAAATCTCATATCTTAGTCCGATCAAGCCAAGACCGAAACTTTCACAGTGAGACGAAAAGTGCGTACCTTCGATTCTTCGACGACGAAGAGCTCGAGCGATGGATTGAACGGGAAGGTAGGGAAGGGACTGAGCGAGCACTGTGCGCGAGCGCGAGAGAGAGAGAGATGGAGAGAAAGATCAGATGAGATCTGAGAAGAAATCGAGAATTCAATTTCTCAAGATTGAAGAGATCGATGAGGCAAAACTGTTGTTTGAGAGGAGATTGTTGGGTTATAAAGAGATTTGATAGAAAATCAAATTTTCACCCTAAAATAAAAGAAAAAAAAACGAGAAAAGTTTGGGGTGAGATTTTTTTCTATCCGGTTACTAATTGTATTAAACAGGGAATAAAAAAATAAAAAAAAAAAAACAATTTTTCATAATTTTTTTCATTTTCTTTGCTATCAAACACACCCTTAGAGGTTTTTGCTCAACAACGGTAATAAAGATTCAACCAAGAAAAACCAATTGAACAAAATGGCACTATGATATATCAAATCTGTATAGAAGAGCGAAATTAACCGAACCTGAAATGAAGTTGAGAGCGACGAAGAGAGAAGAACAGCGGAGGTGAGGTGAGGTTAGGTTCTAAGGTTTGCGCTAGCACGGCTACGAGGGCAAGCCACAATTTTTTTGGTCCAACAATTTCAATAATGTCCCCATACAAAAATTACCTACTTACCACTTACAAACCAAACAATGCCTCGTATGTTCTATCTCTTGTTGTACACCATACCCTAACCCATCTACACCTCCGACTTTGACGACCTCCTTCAACCACCAACAACAAAACCTTACAATTTTAAAGTCCAAAAATCCTTTCAACCACCGTAAGTGTCGTTTATGTTGTTTTTGATGGTGGGGTGCCCTTGTAAACAATAAGTGTAGTTTAGCACATAAAAAATTATAAATGGGGTGTCATAATAAATACTTGGGGTGCCCAAATATAATGACTTGCCCTTAAAAATATGTGGAGTACACGTTGCAGCACCAAAAAAATAAACAAACAAACTATAGGCCTGTATACAGGGGCGTGCCTGGATGGGGCAAGAAGGACGACCGCCCCAGGTCCCTCAACCATAAAAAGGCTCCCTAGCTCATGTGTTTTAACATAGGTATATATATATATATATAGATACTTACAAAAACAATTAAATAGTTATCGAAGTTTGAAGGATCGGCCCACTAGAAAGGATCTACGTTTGTGATTAACTATATTTTTCATTGTTAATCTTGAGTCTTAGAAAAATGAAGAAGGAAAATGTGTGAAATTAATTTGTAAAGTATAATCATAGTTTAAATATTAATTTATAATAAGTTAAAGAAAATAAAATAATTTTAATGAAGGCCCATTCTATGGTTTTTCCCTGGGCCCCCAAAATACCAGGACAGGGCCTACATACTCCACAAGAAACTAACTTTATTCCTCCTTGTGCAAATGTCTTGATTCGAAGGGAGGAGATTCAGTAGAGTAGATCTATCAAGCAACTCCACGATAACTTTTACGGCTGGGTTCTTGATATAGACACAAAGAAAGATAGGGTCACATTCCTTAGAAAATATCAAAGGGCCCCTATTAGACTTGAGCTCAACATATGGTTAGGTTTCTTAGAAAGTCTCGAAGGATCCCTATGGAAATAGGGTAAGGTTTTTTCCAAATGGCATGAAGGACCCCAATAAATTTGGGATGGGTTCCTTCCGAAGGACCCATATCATTGAGTTTAGGGCCTTGATAGGGTACGAACTCATGATCATCTCCATTGCATTTACTTTTTAGAAAAGTTTAGAATGATAATGAGTAAGTCACATCCCAACACATATTGGCCTACAAGAGCCCTCTCAGCGAGCTTCGACCCACGTGTTAGCACCGAGATATGCATGTGCCCGTATCTTGAGGAGGAAACTAATGGCTCTTGTGGACCAATGTGTGTTGGGGTGTGACTTTCCATTATCATTGTAGCACTTTAGTTTGGGAGCGGCTAAACGGACCCCACTAATTGCTCTACATACTCCAGTTTAAAATTTTTAATTCGTGTACCACACTTTTTACTTAGTGTACCCCATTTTTTTCTTAAAATTTCAAAAATACTCTTGCTTACTATACCTCACTTTTTTACTTCGTGTACACCCTCACCCTCACCCTCACCCTCACCCTCACCCCCAACCCAATACGCCTTGCTTACTATATCCCATTTTTTTACTTCGTGTACCCCATCACCCGACCCTCACCCCAATACCCTTGCACGCAGGTGTCGGACGAACCAGGCCGACACCTCTAAAGAGGTTTCGGCCGACTCCAACCGATAATGCAAAGATAACTTGGTTTCAGTGGGTGACAGATGGGTCCAGCCGAAACCTCTTTAAAGGTGTCGGTCCGGTTTGTCCGACACTTCTTCAGAGGTGTCAGCTCTATTCGTTCGAAACCCGTGAGCGACCAGAACGATAAAAAAACTTTAAAACTCTAAAAAAATACATGAAAGTCGCCAAAAAATAGTGAGTTTACTTGGAATCACTTAATATTTCGATTTCATCAAAACTTATTTGTACCCAAAATGCAAGATTCAAGTTTCAAATCGAAGCCCCAAACCCAAAAATAAATTCACAAACAAAACAACTCAAAAAAGAAAAGAAAAACCTCAAAATCGGCACTAAAAGAGATGAAGAATACACCCACGTTGTCGAATCCATGTGATTTTACTTGAATTTCGTCGGATTTGGTTGATTTTTGGTGAGTGCGATTTGAGAAAGGTGATTGGGGTACAAAGTGAGTGGGGTATGGTGAGTGAAAACCCTTTTATATGAAGGGGTAGTTGGATAATTTCACAAAACTAGTACGTTTAGCAATTAGTGGGGTATGATGAATAAAAGCCATTTTATATGAAGGAGTAGTTGGGTAATTTCACAAAATTGAGGCATGTGGAGCAATTCTTTGGGGTCCTTTTAGGCGCTCCCTTTAGTTTTATTTGTGCATATTAATTATGTTTAACTTACCCAATTTGTGTAGCTTGTAATTTTTATTCAAGTACTTGTGCTCTTGCATCATGATCAAGTGCTTAAATAAAGGGGTACCTTCACTTATAAAGAACACACCTAGTTAGATTGAACTATCTAATTTCTCAACTTGATACTTCTCTTTTCTATTGTAGTGGTATTTACTACATGCTTTCATTACTTTAATTAGTTCTAGCTTTTTTTTTTTGACAAACTTTAATTAGTTCTAGTTAGCTTACAACTTCGCCAACCATATTTTCCTATCTGGAAAGTGATCAAGTGAAATGTGCTTTACAACAAAACCAAATATATTTTCCTATGTGGAAAGTAATTGAGTGATGCTTTTGCTAAGCAATAACTGAAATCATTTCAATGGACCTTGAGAACTGTGTTGGCACGTATCTTGATGCCAAATCCAAAAGGCAATGAGAAGTGAGAACGGTGTTGCATATTAATATATGCATCATAAATTATGTTACTCATCAAATTAAGCTCTTGCCCATATATATTTTCCTTCCTTTAAAGTACTTGACATGTAAACGTGACTCACATTTATCGTTTTGAACTCTTGTTGGTCCCCTGCTACGTCAACCTTTTTTTTTGAGGTCCCCTGCTACTTCAACTTCAATTGTATTTGGTGAACTATGAATTATATATTGATGTCCCATTAGTTTGCAAGTTAATATCTTCTACCTATAAATGTGAGGTCTCTCAAAGGCAATGTAGAATCAACCATGCACAAATGCGCATATTGAGCATTTGACATTCTTTACCTCCATGAATTCCTCCCAGCTGGCTACTATTACAACCAATTCATCATCAGAATGTGATGAAAACCAAGAGTTTCAAGAGCTACTAAGAACTCTTCCAAAAGAAAATGGCAACTGGGGAATGTCCAAACCGATAATTTATACAACAATTCAAGCGTGCCATACAGAGATGTATTGCTAGCGACTCAACCTAAATCAGGCACGACTTGGTTGAAGGCGCTAGCATTCTCTATGGCACGTTGCAAGCGTTACGCTCTTCCTACACATCCCTTGCTCACAAACAATCCTCACAAATTTGTTCCCTTCAACGAGTTCAATCTAGAAAAGCATCACCAAGATTTAGCGGATTGCCTCTCATCAAGTCTTCCTCCTTTCTCTCCACGAGTTTTGTCTACACACCTTCCTTACGAGTCCCTACCAGAATCTATAATGACTAGTTCATGTTCAATTGTTCATCTATGTCGCAATCCGAAAGACACCTTCATCTCAACGTGGCATTTTATAAATACATTAAGGTATGAAGATATGAATATTCTAGTAGGCCTCTTGTACTCGAAGAAGGCCATGATTCATTTTGTAGAGGAGTCTCGCTTTATGGTCCATTTTGGGAGCATATATGATGGGGTATTGAAAAGCAAGTTTGGAGAGGCCGGAGAAAGTATTATTTTTAAGGTATGAAGATATGAAGAAAGACATCAACAGATTAGCTGAGCACACGGGGTGTCCCTTCTCAATAGAAGGGCAGTAGAGGATATCATCAGATTTTGCAGTTTTGACAACTTGAAGAATTTGGAGGTCAACAAGAGTCATGAAAAGACTTGGATAAAAGATAATAAGATTTTTTTCAGGAAAGGTATGGTGGGTGATTGGATAAATCATTTGACGCGTCACATGGTGGAAAAATTGGACCAAGTGACTAAACTAAAGCTTCAAGATCATGGTTTTCCTATGTTTTTGTATAGGAACCTGCTAATGTAAACTAGCAACGAAATGAAGGAATGACACGCACTTGTTGGCATATCTTCATCGGGATTCATGTACATGCACATCGATGCAAAAATAAGATACGCCGCTAGCCACTATCAAATGTACGTGTCATTGGTGCATGTCTTTGTTGGGCTACAAAAACATTTTCCTTTAGTTTTTATTTATTTTAATATTAAATAAGAAGTGGCAATAGCTGAAGGGAAGCATATGATCAATGTAGTTGTTGTATTGGATAAGAGGAGGCTGCAGGGGTGGAGTTGATGTGAAGCTCTTAATTTTTTGTCAGTAAGTTATAATATTTACTACTAGCTCTTATGTTTTATGCATGGGTTTGAGTATTTATTAATAGAGCAAAGTAATTACCAAATGGACTGGTTTAGAGAAAATGAACGTAACTACTCTTGGAAGAAATTGCTGCTGTTGAATGCTTTTTGTTCCATTACCATGAAAAATTACAAATTAAATGAACAAATTAAGTTTTGAAAGACCTTGTAACTCCAACTAAAATTGAGGTTTCTGATAACAAAATGGATAAAAGACCCAAATAGGGTGAGCCGGCAAAGAAAAATGTGTATCAACAAGCCACTCTTTTCTTCTATCCCCTCAAAAAGCATGTTAGCAGTAAAGTCAAGGTGGAGCTTCTGCTCCTGCCATGGATATAACCTATGCTTCCTTTTCATTTTGTTGCTTATGTCTTTGCGACGGTAAGCGTAGTTTTTCAGGAAACTATCAAGTTTTCCATTTATCCATAATGGAATCCGCCAAACCCTCCTGGGAAACCTCCACCAGGGAAACCTCCCTCAAAGTGAAAGGTGAACTGTTGTTCGCCACGGCCAAAAGGATTGAAACCTCCACCACCCGAGCCCATACCCATGTCTTCAATGTCTTCTCCTCTATCATATCTCACTCGTTTATCGTCGTCCCCAAGTACCTGTAGGCAAATAAAGCCAATGTCCTCAATGTGCTTTATGGAGAATCGCAAAACAACTACGGTTATCGGCTACTCGCTTTCAGGTTAACGGATTATTTTGTACAGTGTGTGTTTAAGACTTGGATTGGGACTTTCATACTTTGAGCACTAAACGTCAAACCATTTAGTTAAGAGCTCAAAAGTTGTTTGACTTTGTATTGCACAATTGGGAATTCGGAAGTCAGATATTTTGTGGTAAAGCAAACTAAAATTAAAGGCGATCAAGTAATTAGAATAAACATGTGAATATCAGCAAAGCCCAATCATACCTCATAAGCAGCAGCTATTTCTCGGAATTTAGCTTCCGCTTCCTCTCTATTGCCAACATTTTTATCAGGATGCCACTGTAAAGCAAGTTTCTTATAGGCTCGTTTTATCTCTGCTACGGATGCAGTCTTGTGAACTCCAAGAATCTTGTACCAGTCCTTGCGCTGGCTCATCTTCAAAGATTTCTCAGCCCTCATTAATGCTTCTCGAATATTCATATCCTGCAATATTTGGAAATCAGTGATTACATCTTTGGAAATTCTTGACAAATGCAGTTCCTTTTTTTTTTTTTTATATATATATAATCGAAAACAGAGAATATGAACAAAAAAATGAAAGAAAAACAAAACAAAACATTTACTTTCATCCTACTTTTCCTTGAGTTGGTTGGGTTGGGAGGACTTAGAGCCCCTACCCTTGAATTCACTCAAGATACATGGTATAGGAACTCCAACCAACTATCTCAGAGTAAATTAAGAAAATACATCATATGAATAGAGTCCAAGGGGTAGTTCCACTAGTTTGACATGTATGCTTGCCTCTACATATGGTTGAGGGTTCAAGTCTTCATGTGGGGTAGTTTTGATTGTTAGTTGGGGTGGTATAAGTAGGTTTCTTGTAAAAATAAAAAATAAAAAAATTACACATAGAATTGCAGTATAAAAATCACTATTAGGTTGCACTGTTGGCGCACAGTAGTACAAGCATATATGGATCCCTCTTTTTTGAAAGAAAAGGAATTTGGGGCATCAGTCAGATTCAGTTAGCCATGATATTAATAGACAAACCATGATGTAAAAACTATATGCATAATGAGAATAAACTTTGACATAATCAGGCCATTGTATAACTTTCAACACAAACCTGAGGTGATTTTTGAGCTGCAGCTTTCAGATCTGCTGCTGCACCCTCCCAATCTTCTACCAAAAGTTTAGCTTCACCCCTCTGATCAACATAATATTTGTTAGATATCTCAAGAGCACCAACATTCATCTTTTACATTATACGAGTAAAAAGAAGAACATGGAAAGGGCCAATTCAAGAAACGCAACACCAACACTTAATATTAAATTAACATTCCCGATGTTTTATTCTTTCTTCTTTGTTGGGGTATACTTGGCAAAGGTTCCGATTCAAGGAAAACGCCTAACGGTAAGTACTAGCAAAGTTCTACCACCAAAAAAAGGCATTAGCAAAATTCTTAGGTAAGATTATTTCCTATGCGTAATTAAAGTTAATGCCATCGCGACTTCCTTGATCTCAGAAATTCAGAAACAGATACGGTGAAAATATCTATCTACAAACAGAATAATTTAGAATTGTAAAATAACAACGCAAATGGTAACAGAAGGAATGGCTTGGAAAGAAATTGACTTAGTTACAAGGCTATAAAAATGACCAAATCTCAAAAGGAAGATGATAATCTAACATTCTAGGAGACGTACATTTGCTATACAACGGTGTAGATTTGATTGGGATGTGTGTCACATGAATTTCAAGGGAATCTACACCATTGTGTAGCAAATGTATGTACCAAAAGAAAGTCAAAAAATCATTTTCCATCTCAAAAATAACATGGGCATCAGAGGATTAAACAATGAAACAACACTCCTAGAAATAGTTATCCTCATTTGTGTTACTTATTTTTTATGAGCACATTTATCTTTCTTTGTACTCATTGCCAATAAAAGAGATTCGTAATTCAAGATACCTGAACTAATGCTTCAAGAAGCTCTTCGTCTATACTAAGTGCATCTGTGCAACTACTCAGAGCATCTTTACCCCTGCCGAGCTTGACCAGGACCTTACATAAACCAAGATGTAGATGTACATTATGGGCAGTGTGACTGGGATCCAGTGCAAGAGCTGCTTTAAAATCCTCTACTGCCATTCGCAGTTTACCCTTGTCCACATTTTCTTCGGCCTGCAAAAATCAAGTTCTTTGAGTATACTTTCCACCCCACATGCAGTTTATCATAACCCACATTATCTCATGCTATATCCACAAGAATCTTTACTCAGTATTGCAGGTGACTTACACTTTTAGTCTTCTTCAGTAGATTTTTCAATCCAAAATAAGCTTTCTTCAGATCACTGTGCTCTGGATCTAATCGAAGACCTTTCTGGTAATGCCTGCCAACAATTTCAAATCATTCTGTGTAGGTGAAATATTTTCTATCCAGAAACTAATTTAAAAAGAAAGAGAAAAGGAATAAGCAGTGAGGGAGGAAAAATACACCAAACAAACCTCAAGGCAACATCATGGTCTGCTAAAAAATAATAAGCACGACCACGAAGCAGCAAAGCCTCCAGGTTGTCCTCATTTTCTTTGAGGATAAATCCAGACTCTGCAATTGCACCTGAGTAATCTTTCATACCCAACAACAGTTTAACTTTAAGTAGTTTAGCCTGCATCACGTGAAGTATATTTAGTTCGAATGATGGAAAAACCTTGATATTTATACAGTAGAATTAAATAAATAAATAAATAAATATATTACTTTTGAGCAAGCAGGTGAGAAAACAAGGACAACTTTGTCGATGAAATCCATTGACTTTTCAAAGTCGCCAGAGTCGAAGAGAGTGCCAGCTGTTTCTAGGGCACTTTGGGCCTGAAGTAACTGTGAAAGTTCCTTTTCTGCAGCTGAAAACCCAGGTTTTAACTCCAGAAACTTTTTGTATGTTTTCTCCGACTCCTCAAATCTACATCAGCCAAAAAAGTGCCTGAATCATATAACCTTTCAATCAGAAAATAAAACAAGGTAGATTCATGTTAACAATCTAAATTATCATTTGACAAATGTACCGAAAGTTATTATACAATTTGGTGACAGTTTCCACTTCCAAATAACTATTTTTTAAGAGGTAGCCCTTGAAATATATAAATTACAAAGAGAAAAAGAAAGCACCAAAGATGGATCAAACTCTTCCATTGTGCTCGATTCAGTGCAATTGATGGCGAGCTTTCCAAACAATTCAGATCCCTCCTAATTAATGCATTCCAACTAAACTTCGGTCCACCAAAGAACAACTAATAGGCTGATAAAAATCCATTATTAAACAAGTAGTTTCATGATGAGAATAATTTACATTGTATGCAGTAGAGCTTATTGACTAAGCAACTGTTGTAGTTCTATAATGCAAACATTATTTAACAAACCTCACATATAAATGTCATGTTACTGCGAGTATACAATAATACATAAAGGCCCACACAATGTCGTAATGACAGAAATTGTTTTTTGTATTCTGTGAACATTCCTACTTCACAAAACCATCTCCAGAGACCAAAACCATAAATCTTATCAAATTGAAGGCTTTTAGTTTGTTCCATGATAACAAGCTTCCACTAACCACTTCAAAATTTTCACAAACCAATGTTGATTTCCACTTCTAAAGCCATTGGTGATAAAGTTTCCAAAAAATATTTGAGATTTTTGTTTGAAAAAAATGGCTAGGTTTCAATTTTGTCACAGATTTGGCAAGGTTGAATATCATAAAACTATAGAATTAAACCTTTCTCTATTAATGTGACATTTTCCAATAGAATTTTACCAAAAACTCAATTATGGCAACGCAAAGTTTATATGATCTACTGCTTAATACAGATTAGACTAGGGATCGGCTTAATACAAATTAGACTAGGGATCGGCCACATGGATCTAACTCTTCCACTCCATTCGATTCAATGCCATTGATGGAGTGCTCTCCAAATCTTGGGACACCCCAATGTTTATTGACATCTGATCCATTGCTTAATCTAAAAAAACAAAACCAAACTTGTCTTTGATTTATCCAACTTTGGCAGCATGGACTGGTTCACTTAACATTTCAACAAGAACTTACATTAGACAAATTGACTCCCAAGTCTTAACACAACCATTGGAAGTGACATCAGTTCTAAGTCATAACAATCCCTCATTGAGAGAATTTTAGACTGATTGCACGGTTGAAAACTTACTAGACCATCTTTATCATTGGTGTAATTATTGACATTTTTTTGCAAGGCCAAAATGCTATTGAAAGTCATAATCTGTATCCTGGAAATCATTAAAAATTTTGGAGCAAATTGGCAATATTTATTTTCCTTTCAAGAAGATCATCTAGACTCGGTGCAAGCTCGATATCTTGAAAATGGGACTCACACTTCAAGACCAGCAAATCTTGTTTGCCCAATTTGTTTCGAAAACATTAGTTACATGCTAACTGTTTCAAGAACCAAAATCCAAGCATGTATGGGAAGTTGTGTCGGTTTCTTTTTTTTTTTTTTTTTGAGTAAGGAACTAAGCTCTTGAAGTTTATATATTAATACAGAAGAACCTGCACAATTGACGAAGGACAGATGCCCGTTGCCGATATGCGTCTGAGAGGGTTGGGTCTGCCTCTAAAGCAGTATTGAGATCCTCAAGGGCCTCCCCATAATGCCTATGCTTTATACTTTCGGAAGCTTTCTTTAAAAAATCAGAAGCACTACCAGGCTTACTATCTGCATGTCCAAATAACACAAATAAGACATTATATAATTTGAGAAAAAAAATATAGAAAAGAATTTTTTTTTTTTTCAATAGGAAGTACTTAAGTCAAATAGCGGGACTAAAATGAATCCTAAGAACACATTTTCAGCATGCCCCAAAAAACCAAAATTCCAACTTACTGATGGACCATTGATGCAAACATAACGTATAAAAAAAGTTATAGAAGAATGAAGCACTTGTAACTGAGTCCACAATGTTAGGTTTCATTGCATGGCAATCATAGAACAATGAGGCACTTGTAATTGAGTCCACAACACAAGACCATTGAATTTTCCATTTGTCAAGAGAGATCACGATACCCGATCTCATTTGTGGGAGACATACAACAATGAGTCTCTTAGTATTAACTCAAGACCAATTGTTTCGGACAACCGAATAGCCCTGTATGATTACCCCATGGATATTCTTTGGCAACATCATTCCTGGTAGCTCAAGAGTATCGCGACAAAATCATCTAGTTTACAGCTTACACCCAAACCAATCACACAGAAAACCCCCAACATTCTTGTTAGGGGGAGAGGTTGAAGTTACAACCTCAAGGTTGCAGGTCAACCTTCATAACACTCCAGTTAACTGCTTGATGGTAGTTGTTTCCAATTCAAGTATTAAGTTGATGCTTCATCGTTTGCATTGTAGATAAAAAGCCTTAACTTTGAACCTTTCATCGTGCATTAGTTCTATTTTTAGAAAATCTGGCATCAAACAAAAATTTAATTTTAAGTAAACTAAACAACACAAAATGGATTCAATTTAGAAAACCAAAGAAAGATATCAAATGTCAATTTTAGTAGTAAATTACTTATTTTGATTGAATGTGCTCTCTTGTGAATGTAGAGTTACATATAGAAAGTTTCTAATATCTCTAGAAATATTTATTTGTGATCTTACTTTAAGAGTATGTAGAGGATAATGCAACAAAAAATGAAGAAACAATACACCATGTGTTTTCCACTGCTCCCTTGAGTTCTCCTTATGACCTAGATTGCAATAATTACATGCAACAAAAGGTTGTATATTGGTTGACCATGGAAAAGCATCTTCACTTGTTCTCATTGTCTAATTCAATTAAGAGCTTCCATGTTTCTAAAGACCATTGATTGGTGTAAAAGATCTAAAACATTATTTCTAACATATTGTTCACAGTGCAAGCATAAACATGTGTCCAAGGTATTATGTTTATTATGGACGAAACAGCTTCACCTTTTGGACTTTGGAGCTACTCAAGGATGTCATAGAAAACTAAGAAAATGATATTAAACTGAAGCTTTCAGATTAATGAGCATTTTAAAAGATAATCATAGAAACCAAAATAAAAGATAAGAACATGAGATATTTAACAGAAATTGTGGCCTTTTCTCAGGCTTCAACAATCTCCAATCATTCTTCTACAAGAGAAATGTTTTCTATTTCTATTGGAGAAGAAACTGGAACTGTATTAATTTATCTATTGATCAGATAACTGTATTCTATAATCAGTAAAATATTGTATCATCAGTATATCAAAAAGCAACCAGTATTTTCAAGGCTGCGAGGCAGGGCGTAGGTGCACAAAAAATATTTACTTAGAGCTCCCTAAGACATAATAATATTTATTTAGAGACCTTCACCAGTAAGACATAATCTTCGCCTACATATTTAGACCATTTTCACCCACATATTCCAAATAAAATAAAAAATAAACACATTAAAAAGCACCACAATTGCAAGGAGGCTGCAAATGATTGCATGGAGGAGACCCCCAGCAAATAGTCACAGTGGGGCTGTGAAACCCCTGTGTTTCAGAGTTGTTGCAACTGTTTGGGAAAACCCCTTGCAAACAGTCGCGCAAAGGTATATATATATATATACAATTATACAATCATATAATGTAGCCCAAATATGTACCCATGTCATGCATACTATGAGTTTTGAATTGGATCTTAATTCAATGGTGAGTAATGTTGTGCATTTAATGTATGCATTACATTATCAATAAATGCATTTCAATTTTGAACAAAGAAAGTAGTTTCAATGGTGTCAGCTGATTGATCAATTTCTCATCTGATTTTAGATTAAACAATATCCCATTAAGTTGTCATATTAGACCCAATATTATCAGCAAATATCTTCTATTTTTAAAAGTAAGCAACCTCAACTTCTGCTGCTGGTCTTCAACTTAAATCTCATTAAGTTCCAATACCTGATATAGCCTAATATAAGCAGCCTACTTCTCAAATCATTGTATTCATGTTCCAAAAGCTCAAAAACTTATTAGGAAGCAACTAGAAGACATGCTCAGTCACTCATTCAATTGAAAGTGCCTCCAAAATTAGGCGTTCACTTTTTTTGTTAAGGTCTAAAACTGCATGGCACATCTCTGCTCAGGCAGCCTTTCAACACTCAAAATAGTTCCTTAAGCAATTTAATGGCTGATCCCATCACAACCATACAAACGGCATATGGTACTTATGTTCTTTGACATCACCAACTGGATCTCCTAAGAAACTTCCCCAACAGTTATGCTAATTTTATCAAGATGAAAAAGGGGAAGAGAGCAGATAGACACACAAAAAGGTGCCTTGTTTGAGAAGTATCTTATCCTACCACCAATTCATCATATGTCATTTCCTACATGAATGTTATTTAACCAGCTCCAAATGATCATGTCGATGACTAACTTCAAAAACTTTGATGACTAACTTCAAAAACTGACCAACTCCAAACAGAGTAGGGACGTAACTTTAAGGGTTGGAAAGTGACTACATGCTCATTAATAGTTCCACTTTACAATTTTCCAGACAACAAAGCGCTCATGCGATCATCATATATAATAACAAAATAAACATCAAAGTGATCTTAATCTAACCGGCAAACAAGATCAACAGCAGGTTACAGAGAAAGGATCAGTTTCTCCTTTCCAGGTCTCATAACTCTGTTCAAACTTTCCACCCACTAGAACTCTCAAAATAGGGAAACATGTAATCAACAATCAAGATCAAATCCGCAGGCAACACACAAATTATTCATAATTTTTTTTTTTTTTTTTTTTTTTATCAAAAATCACCAATAGGTTGTTTATATTCTAGGCTAGTAGAAACTCAACAATGTCCACAAACTACATGATTCCGAATTGACATAAATAGAAAAGATCAACCAGTCGACAATAATAAAGAAGTCATCAAGAGAATTAAACTTACTTGGTAGAAGATCCAGATTCTTCTTCAAGCCACTTACGAATATGTCGAACATTTCGTCGAAAAATTCCAGCAGATTGTTTGACATCACTTCTTAAGAGAAGAACAACCGCACTAACGCCAGCTACCGTGAGAATGAAATTTGTCAAAGCCATCGTTGAGATCCTAAAACATAAAAAGGAAGCGAGAAAAAATGAAGTCAGTGAGTTGGTTTGGAACCATGGCAGTGGAAAGAGAAAGGGGAGAAAAAGCACGTGATGTGCATGTGTAAGAACGATGTTCAAATCACCTATGTAGATCTTGTATAGTGTTATTTAAAATGAATACATTTCATGAAAACATCTTGAAAGGATATGTTAAAGTTCTTACTTGTAGATTGGCTCTCTGCTTTATACAGCCAATAAACCCAGGAATTTTATTTTTTTAGTAAATTCTAATTAACTTAATTTTATTGAATAGTTAAAACGAATTCAATAAAAAGTAAAAACTCATAATTTAAATTTTTAACATCGCATATCTATATATCTATATATATATAAGTTAGAGCTGAGAGAAAGTTATCAAGCTCTCTCCTCTCATCATTCCGTTTTTCTATTTTTTTCATCCTTCTTATTTTCTGCTATTTATTTCTTTGTATTATTGGTTGTCTTAGGATATATTCATCCCCCAATTTCTTGGACAACGAAAAACTCAACTAGCTTGCAAAAAACGAAGAGACCATTACGATTAAGAGTGATTCATATAAATTCGGGTTTTCATTAGCTCAAACACCTAACCTTCACTCAAACCCCACAATTTTTTATCTCCCTCAATTCCCCATTTGGTATGTCCACCTCTAACTTCAATTCTTCTTCTTCTTCATCAAATCTAATTTCTTAGATCTAATTGGACAACAGTAATAGCACAAATCTGTTCAAGGCTTGGAGTCTCAACGAACTAGTGAGAAATTGGCACAACATCTTAGATCCTTTTATGCGAGCGGTTGGCTATCGGGTAAGAGGCAACTTAGCGTCTTTGGTGTCTTTTATTTTTGTTTTTACTTGTTGGTTTGTTTGGGATATCTCTAGTTTTTTCTTTTTTTTTTTTTTTTATGTAACGGCCCGGCCTTGACTTTTTGCCGCATAGCCGTTGGGCCATACGAGCGTGTGCCGCCATAGACGAAGCCGCACACATCCATCACGGCCCTGCTTGTGGTCTTTCGCCCCAAGGTTCGAACTGAGACACAGGGATAAGTACCCAGGTTTCTCGAACCTTGTACCACCGAGCCGGGAGGACTTCCCAGGAGGTCACCCATCCCGGTACTACTCGCTCAAGCACGCTTAATCGCTGGGAGTTCCGATGGGATCCGGTGCCTTCGTCTTGAACCATTCGGTGGTACAAGGTTCGAGAAACTGGGTACTTATCCCTGTGTCTCGTGTTCGAACCTCGGGCGAAAGACCACAAAGCAGGGGGTCAGTGGATGGTGCGCGGCTTTCGTCTATGGGCGGCACATCGCTCAGTGCGCCCAATGGCTATGCCAAAGCCGGTGGCAAGGTGGGCCGTTACATAAAAAAAAAAAAAAAAAAAAGACTAGCACTCACTACCCGGCAACCTATGCCCCCGTACCCCGCTACCCAATACCGTGCACGGTCCTCGACACGCACTTCGGGACATATACCCGACTCGTAGCCTTGCCCGATGTCAACTTACACACATGTGATGTTTATATAAATAATAAATTTCCACATCACAATAATAGACATACAACATACACAAATAACACAATATAACCCGGGTACTCTTATTTGAGTCCACCCAATTTATCATCCGTAACGCCCGAATTACCCGTTAATCCTCGTGATTAATACTAATCCCGATTAAAATAATTTGGGCCGTTACAACTCTTCCCAACTAGGGAAAATTTCGTCCCCGAAATTACGATAACCAATATCTCTTCTCGAAGTTGCAAAATGGACGCAACTACCCGCTATTCAACGACACCCGTAGTCTAAATGAACTACTCAACTCTAACCCTTCGGTGAACGAATCAACCGAAATTCTTAAGGAACACATCTACCTATCCCAGGAAACACATCAACCCGACCCTTGTGAACAAATCAACCTATCCCAGGGAAACACATCAGCCTGGCCCTGGTGAACAAATCAACCAGTCTTCAACCAAAATCCTGGTGAACAAATCAACCAGTATCCCACCAAAACCTGGTGTACCAATAAATCAATCTCTGGTGAACACATCAACCAATCTTCTATTAAAAACCTGGTGAACAAATCAACCAGTATTCCACTAAAACCTGGTGAACACATCAACCAGTCTTCTATTAAAACCTGGTGAACAAATCAACCAGTATTCCACAATCCTCTAGTGTACTTATCAACTAGGATACACTAATCTAAGTGAACGAATCAACATAGATGCAACGAATGCATGAAATGCAACAAGAACAACAACTATAATGAATCAATCAACCTATATGCAACACACGCATAGAAAAACATAATAGTGACGTACCACTGCTTTCATCTTTGTCGGGTCGTCTCTCGATTGGCGATACATACTACGGCGTGAACTCTTTCATCGGTCTGCGTGGAATCTCTGGTCTTTGGAAAGGCTCTACAACAATTCACACTAATGTGACCTCTCGACCGCACCTATAACATCTACGTCATCACTTCCTCCAGGACGGTCGACCCTCGAGTGATGTCTATAATTACGGTCTATCGATCTCGATTTCTACCTCTTTGGTCCCGTGTATAAGGTTGTTGTGGTGCGACACCGCATATGCCCTGCCGTCTCGGTCATCGCCTCTGTGCTTGATCGATCCTGCTTGTCTATCCTCATATCGGGGTCTCTTGTCTGGTGATCACTCCTAATATCTCTATCGATTCCTCACATTGCCGTTTCGACCCCCATCCGGCCGTGAACCCGCTTCTCTCTATTCCAGTAGACGCGGTCACTGGAATGCCATTCTTCTGTAGTAGGAATGTCTCATAAGTCAAGGCTCTCTCGAACATAGCACAGTAACGTCGAAGCCCCAGACGACACAATCGCACTCGCAATCACCTCCTCAACCCCCGAACAAAGTAGTAAATCGCAAACGCTCGATGCAGGCAATGTCCATAGAGAATCTGAGAAGATAGCGGTATCGGTCCATATATCTTTGTAGCATCGTACGATTTCCCCGCCTCGGGGATAAGAACTCCTCTCTCAACCTCGCCGAACCTCCATAGGAATAAATAGCGATCGTAGAAGATCTCTCGAAACTCCGCCCAAGTCGCCGGATCGGCATGTGTCTCTTGGTAGTTAGTCCACCACACTTGCTTTGCGTCGGACCCGAAGCATGTTCCGGATAATCTTGCCCTATGCCTCTCCTCTCGTGTTCGCTCTTTGTGCGGCCGCCGATGCGATACAATCCGCTCTCCTCGCTTGCCTCGGGATTTCCACCGCCATAAAAGTATGTGGGCTGGAATTTAAGAAAATCCCTCGCCTCTCGCTTTGTGGATCCATCCTATACTCTGGAGTAGTAGAAATCGCATGAGCGATTACAACCGCCGATAGAGGTGCCGAGTTACTATCTCCGCCGGCACCACTACGGTGTAGTCTAAACATCGGTGTCTCATGCTCTCTTGTTTGGCTGCGCGTCTCGATTCTCGAGGCGTCACTCTTGTCTCTCTGTCTGATGCATCGCAATCGCATCGGGTCTCTCGATCTTTGTCGTGGTCGTTATGGCAACTGTCTCGAGCTCTCATCATGTCCAAGATAGCTCAAACCGCCTATCGTGAGCGGTCGTCGTTTGCCGCAATCGCAGGATCCCTAACCTCATCTCCAGTATGATCCTCGCTTTGGCACGTCCACGACCACGACGACGGTGCTCGCAGATCCGTCCATCAAGATCTCGCACCGAAAGTCGTGCGTCGAATTATTACGTAGTCCGTATATATATAACATACAACCAAATCATAATACACATATAAGTCCTTACTCTACCCGACTTATACTGCTTCCCAACTAATAGTTCTAGTTAATTCATCGGGTTTCCACATCTAATTTGGTTTAAAGTTTATGCTCGTTCCTTAACTTTGTTAATTCAAGGCCCTATCGACCTCGCTCTGATACCAACTGCGACGACCCTAAATCTCCCGGGGCCGCCCCGTGACCCACGCCTTCTGCCCTCAAGCCCAGCAGCGCCTGTCACATCACCGGACACGTCATCACTGCTGCCACATCCGCAACTCTGTGGAGTGATGCTCCGTGTAACTAATCCTACTATATTAAGTTGTCGACCCATTTAGCGATTAGTTGATAATTACAATTATATCATCACGGAAGCACTTAATTCATATTTTATGAGAATTTATTTAACCTAAGTAGTGGAAAACCCGGATACAAACACCATGTATATAATCGAGACGAACTAAACAAGAATCCATATACATGTGATAAAGTTATAAAGTCCCCAAAACCCAAAGAAATAGTATATACATACATGATATCAAAACACTAGCTATCGCAAAGAACGGCCTTAGAGATAGTCGCCTAGTATCTCCTTTCCTCGCTCTTGCTCGTACAGATCTCGCGCTCGGTTGCCCCAACACATACATAAGAACGAGCCCAAATGAGTAAATTCCCAAGAGAAGTCTACACGTTAATCATGAAAAAAAACCCACAATAACTCATGCGAGACATATGAATATGACCCCGACGACAGAATCATATTCCTATGGTTGTCGTAAACAATATCCAAAATAAAACCATTCGATCACAACACGGTAGAAAATAACACACCATTCGAGAAATCTGGTCCAACCACGATATCATTTATAAGAAAACTAGATAGAAGTGTGACGGAGTCTAACCAAACTAGATCGTACTTCGTAGATTCGGATGCCCCTACCGAGCACATCAAGCCTAGACCACACCCAAACTACTAACGGTGGCCGGAACAAATCGCAACCCACCGGACACGTGCACCCCGGCTGCTCGGGTAGCTATTCACCGGCTAAGCCCAAGACACACGCGCTACAACCTAGCCTACTCAATTCCGTACCACAACCATCTCGATTAACCTCCGACAATGTGAACACATCAAACACCGTCCAACACATGATCGCAAAGTGCATAACATGGCAACCAAAATACATAAAAAGGCGCCTTTTTAGAAAAGAAAAAGAGAGAGATTTATTATCATATGTTGAGCACACTCTCCATACGAAGAGTGGAAAAGGTTAGGTGATAGTTCTCACCGCCGACCGGACGTAGAATCATCTCGACTTAGCTGTGTCGGTTGTGTCTCTCGTTAACGTTGGTATTTACTTGCATTATTTATTCAAGATTTCTTCAAATACATATGCTTTTAAATACCTTTTGTTTAAATTGGAAATGTAGTATTAGATTTCCCCAGTTATCACTTAAATATCACTATACTCACCGTCTAGTTTGTGACGGTGGGTGTAGGTCCATCGAGCAAGACACAGTAGCCGGCAAGGAGAAGATCGGCGACTACCTCGAGCTCCGAAATACGTAGTGCCCCGTACACGTAGGGTACTTTTTGTATTATGTTTACTTATGTCTTTATCTTTTGGGATGTTATTGGGATGAGTGTTAGATTACCCGACTTTGGCTTTCACTTCGTTTATATATGTTCGCCGTTTACTTGCATATATATGGTGATCGTTATTTCCTGGATTCCACACATAGGCTTTAAAAAAGAAAAAATATAAAATAAAAAAAAAAAAATTCCGCTAAAATATTAAAGACTTCCGCTAAATAAAATGATTGTTTAAACAAGAGAACACAGGTAATAAAGGCTGACTAATTCGTAATCGGGTCCTATGTGTTGTGATTAGGGCTTAATTACGGGATTAGGCCGGGTGGTGCCCTAGATTAGAAGCGGGGCCGTCAGAGTTGGTATCAGAGCCTAGGCTTTAGAACCTTAGGGGCAAAGCATAGTGTTGAATAAGGATTTTGATACTAATTTCCTGATTGGTATCAAAGATCATTTATCAAGGAGTAAAGCATAAATTTGAATAAAATACACACCCTAGAAGTGGAAACCAGATGAACCTTACCTAGGAATTATTTTGTTGGGAATTGAGTGGAAGTGAGTTGGGAATTTGTATATATATGCTATCTTTTTCAATATGTATACGTATATACGTGGTAGACTTCGTAATAGTGATAGGAAATCGTTATCCACATGCGACGACGATGACGGATGCACGCGAGACAAAGACGGGGTGCTAGCGATGAGTCGGCCTCTCCTATACTACATCGACGACGACTATCGAGGGTTGGCGGATAGAGTAGCGCACAGGGACGACGAGATGGTGATTTCATGGCCTTCATGACAAATACGAGATCACCGCACTTACTCGGCCGTCGCCACTACTCCTGCGACTACCACACATCCGACGACCGGACCTACTATTATACCACCCAATGCGTTCCGATATACCGCACCCGTACTAGACCCACCTATTGTTCAGACACACGGTAGTGACGCCCGACTCTTCCGTAGTGACCGTTTCGACGCGAGAGGTAGCGATGATGACTCCGACTCCCACACCTACACCTTCAGCTCGGCGGTGGGGATTCACCGGTGAAGGACTTTCTCCGCCTTCGGCCGGTGTATTTCGACGGGGAGAGAAAACTTTGAGAAGATTGAGGGATGGATATTATCACAAGAGAAGCTACATCGGATTTTGGGGATCGAGGATAGACTACGCCCGATTTGTCTTCTTATACGCTACGAGAGAGATGCCGACGTCGGTGGCGTACCACCATAGCTACTTGATGGGGACTTTGAGTCATGGACGGCCTTTAAGGCTAAGTTTTATCGCGGTATTTCCCGCCGCAATCATGATGAGGTTGAGGAGAGAGTTTATGAGTTTGAGGCGAGAGCGAGATGAGTCGGTTATGGAGTACCGAGATAGATACGGGTATTTGAGGCGGTTTGCGAGGATTTGGTCCGAGATGAGTTGGGAGATGTGTATCATTTTGGGGCGGTGTCGAGAGCGGACATTGGCTATCACGTAGTCGCACGGGCGCTAGGACACTTACCGAGATATACGAGCGTGCACTTTCGCACGAGACCTACTACTTGGTGTAATAGGCGACAGGGCGAGCTTAGGGCGAGAGATTGACATTAGAGCGGCCGTAGATTTTGAGAGGAGACGACGGGGTGGAAAGGCACCTAGGACATGGGATAGAGGTTCTCAAGGATCGGGGATGACTTCACGTTTCACATCGGTGGTACCTCAGGTGTCTTATGTCGCGTCAGCACAGAGCTCAGGGAGAGGACGTTCCTTACCACCACCATCGATTAGGCCAAGATTACCGCGCCGAGAGAGACTTACTCTTCCGCACCATCGGCACACGACGGTATCAACAAGCGGGTGGTAGAGGCCGAGGTAGGGGTCGAGGCGAGAGGGACCCCGTCGGGACAGAGACAGACTCCGGTTCGGGGACGGCCCACAATCCGCCGGCGCGAGATGGGTTTCATGTTATAGGTGCGGACGGGTGGGACATTTGGTGAGGAGTGTCCACGGCCAGCAGACGGTGTATCCACCACAGAGTCGAGAGGCAGGCTCACATGGTGGCACAAATGATACTAGCGCTACGCGAGTCTCATTGAGGGTATGATTTCTATCGCTGGTAGAGAGTCTTATGTTTTATTTGATTCGGGTTCCACTATTTCCTTCATTTCTGGACGCATGTTAGGCATACTAGGATTGACACCGATTAGGCTTGGAGTACATTTGATATTGAGCACCGCCGCCGGAGATAGGGTTTACCCTAATAGTCTAGTGGAGAAAGTTCCAGTAGAGATTAGTGGGATAGAGTTACCCGCCGACTTTAGAGTCCTTGAGATGTTAGAGTTCGACGCTCTCTTCGGGATGGACTGGTTATCAGCATACCATGCTCACATAGATTGTTTTAGTAAGTCTGTGATATTTGAGATCCCAGGACGTCCGATGTTCGTACACCGAGGTAGTACACCGAGAGTCGATACCACGAGAGGTAGATTGGCGACTAGTGAGGAGATGGAGACTTTAGTAGCCTTGTATACTATAGCAGAGAGTCAGGGACCCCGACTTGAGGACATACCGATCGTTAGAGAGTTTTCCGACGTCTTTCCTGAGGAGTTGCCAGGACTACCGCCGCCGCGAGAGGTAGACTTCATTATCGAGTTAGTACCAGGCACCAAACCGATCGCGATACCACCTTACCGCATGGCCCCGAAGGAGCTAGAGGAGTTAAGGGCTCAGCTTAAGGACATGGGGAGAAAGGATTCATCACACCTTCGATGTCACCGTGGGGAGCGCCAGTACTTTTTGTGAAAAAGAAGGATGGTAGTCTACGACTGTGCATCGACTACAGGCAACTGAATAAGGTTACTATCAAGAACAAGTACCCGCTACCGAGGATTGATGATTTGTTTGAGCAGCTGAGAGGAGCGCAGTTCTTCTCCAAGATAGACCTGAGGTCAGGGTATCATCAGCTTAGGATCAGGGACGAGGACCAGTCTAAGACAGCGTTCCGCACCAGATATGGACACTACCAGTTTACGGTTATGCCGTTCGGGCTAACCAACGCCCCCGCCGTGTTTATGGACCTTATGCACCGAGTATTCAGGCCATTCCTTGACCAGTTCGTAGTAGTCTTCATCGACGATATTTTGATCTATTCGAGGACACGGGAGGATCATGAGCAGCACCTCAGGGAGACATTGCGAGATGTTGAGGAAGCACCGTTATATGCGTTCAAGTTCAAGAAGTGTGAATTTTGGCTTTCGAAGTCAAGTTTTGGGTCACGCGTTGTTGGAGCAACGGGGATTGCCGTAGATCCGGCCAAGATTCGACGATTATGGATTGGCCGCACCGACGTCGATGACGGAGATCGGGAGTTTTCTGGGATTAGCGAGGCTACTACCGCAGGTTTGTGAAGGATTTTTCTAAGATCGCTTCGCCGATGACTAGATCGACACGTAAGGACGTCGTGTATGATCGACGAGAGGAATGCGAGAACGCATTTGAGCGATTGAAGAGGTTGTTGACGACCGCACCAAGATTGACACCGCTGGTTGGACAGGGATTCCTAGTATACACCGATGCTTCACACACGGGACTTGGATGCGTGTTGATGCGGGATAGCGGAGTTGTGGCTTATGCTTCGAGACAGTGAAGATACATGAGAGGAACTACCCGACGCATGACCTTGAGTTAGCGAGCGATCGTATTTGCGCCGAAGGTGTGGAGACACCACTTGTATGGAGAGAGGTTCACACTTTTCACCGATCACAAGAGTCCGAAGTATCTCTTCACACGTAAGGAACTGAATATGAGACAAATAAGCAGTGGTTAGAATTCTTGAAGGACTATGACTTTTCCTTGGAATATCACCCAGGAAAAACGAATGTAGTCGCCGACGCACTGAGTAGGAGACCGACCAGAGACGCCGAGGTTGTTAGATGTCATATGACGCACGAGTACGGATTACTTGAGGCGACGATGACGTGAGGGTCGGTCCGACGTTCCTATCGATACCCGAATGTGATCTCGCGCACGACGAGAGTACATACCGTGTCTACACGAGTGTGTCGAGGGTCGAGGACCGACAGTTGTACCAAAGAATTCAATGAGCTAGCGCGGAGTTTAGATTGTGTTGATTGGACAGAGACATCGATCGGTGTCCGAGATTCGAGGCGGTTGTGGATACCCGAGATGCGGAGGAGTCGAGAGAGGAAATTCTTCAGATTCACACCATTCCCATTTATCTTGTTCATCCAGGCGGGACTAAGATGTATCACGACATGAAGAGACATTTCGGTGGCCTGGGATGAAAGCGGATGTGTCGAGTTTATCGGGAATTGTGAGATTTGTCACAGTGTGAAGGCGAGCATCGTAGACTGGCGATCGTTATTACAACCATTACCCATTCCGAGATGGAAATGGGAAGACATCGCCATGGACTTCATCGAGAGGGTTGCCGAGGACGCCAAGAAACATGATTCCATTTGGGTGATAGTTGATAGACTTACAAAGTCTGCTCATTTTCTCGCCATACGGCGCAAGACTACACGTTTGATCACCGAGTATACTCGTTCGAGAGGGAGATCATTAGGCGCATGGGGTACCGTTGACCATCACATCGAGACGAGAGATGCTACGTATACTTCCGGGATGTGGCGAGTATGCAAGAGCGATACGGTACACGCCTACGATTCAAGATGACTTTCCATCCTCGGATCGACGACAGACAGAGAGACGAATCGGTTCTAGAGGACATGTTGCGAGCTTTGTGTATTAGAGTTCGGCGGATCTTGGGAGGAGTACCTACCATTGTGTGAGTTTGCATACAACAACAGCTTATCGGCTAGCATTGAGATGGCACCATTTGAGGCTTTATATGGCGAGCCGTGTCGCTCACCCGTCGTGTTGGGAGCCGGAGGACGAGTGACAATAGGGCTGAGATTGTTGTTGACCACACTTTGAGAAGGTACGATTAATTCGACAGAGACTCAAGGCGCCCAAGAGAGACAGAAGAAATATGCGAGACAAGTACCACGCTGATATCACTTATTCCGAGGAGCCTACGTTTATCTTAAGGTCTCCCTCGAAAGGGTTTCGCAGAGATTTGGTGTGAAGGGCAAGCTCGCACCGCGTTTCATTGGGCCATTCGAGTTAGGAAACGGGTTGGAAAGGTTGCATACGAGTTAGAGCTTCCTCCGCAGATGTCGGTGTTCATCCGTCTTCCATATTTCGATGCTTCGATTGGTGAGTCGAAGCGCGCACGACCGACAAACGATTGACTTGAGTCGATCGACTGAGTGAGGATTTCTCATATGAGGAGCAGACTATCCGGATCCTAGACCGAAAGGTACAACAACAGGAACAAGTCTATCCCAAAGGTGCTCGTCAGTGGCGCTCCACAACGATTCGGAACTCACTTGGGAGCGGGAAGACTATATGCGAGATCGTTTCCCCTACCTTTTCGAGTCAGGTATAATCCTAACCTGAATTTAATTTCGAGGACGAAATTTCCATTTTGTTGGGAATATTTGTCACGGCCCAATTTCCTAATCTTGATTAACTTGCTTAATCAGGATCACCGACCCGTGACGTGGGGCCCGCATGAGACGCGCATATTGACCGAGGCACGTGGCCGAGGTAAATGTTATATTTGTACTGATGTATGCCTAGTGTTGTGTATGTGTGTAGACTAATTAAGTCCATCTTTGCAAACCATAGACGTCGAGTTGACGTGAGCGGGGACACGCCTTGGAGTGCGTGCAAGTATGAGTACCTAGTGGAATTACCGGGGTAGCGAGACTAGGCTAGGAAATAACAATTTATTTCAAATTTACCTTAACATAAATTAAGTTATTTAATTTAGTTGGAAAATACGACGTTCGTCGCACGGGGAAAACGCCTCGAGTTGCGTGCGAGTCGGGACGCCGAGTGCCGAGGAGTTGAGAGTCGGTGTGACCATTTAGTTAAATTTTATAAATTTGTGTGACAAATTAATTATGGTCCATATGGGATTAATGTACATCAATCAATTTAACCTATAGTTTGTTTATCAAGAAATCACATTTTTTTTATATCCTATAGTTTGTAATGAATTAAACTAACCTTAGGATGGACCTTGGGATCCGTGCTGCCACACACTCCTATGATGGGAGTCACCCAAGTTGTGTCACATGAGAGGCTGGACTGCCTAGTTAGTAGCCATTAGATTTACCTCGAGATGCGCAATGCATACTAGATCCCATGAACACATATATATACCACTTGATGAACAAAAAATTTGCACTATTAACATGCAAACACAGTGATCCGAGAGAGAGGGGAGTCCGGGAGAGAAAGGAAGAGAGAGTCATCGGAGACGGGGAAATCGAGAGCTCGAGGTGCGGCGAGCGACGTCAAGGCGGAGGTGAGTTTGTGTTGTTGGTGTCGTCGTTGTTGATGAATGTGGCTTTCATTGATGGTGGTGACGGGGAAATGGACGAACTGCGCTTCTTGCGGTTCGTCAGAGGAGGGAGACGACATGATCGTCGTCTCCCCTCCCTCCCATCTTGATGTCGATCAAAAAAAAAAAAAATTCCGCTAAAATATTAAAGACTTCCGCTAAATAAAATGATTGTTTAAACAAGAGAACACAGTAATAAAGGCCGACTAATTCGTAATCGGGTCCTATGTGTTGTGATTAGGGCTTAATTACGGGATTAGGCCGGGTGGTGCCCTAGATTAGAAGCGGGGCCGTCACAATAACTCTGTTCAAACTTTCCACCCACTAGAACTCTCAAAATAGGGAAACATGTAATCAACAATCAAGATCAAATCCGCAGGCAACACACAAATTATTCATAATTTTTTTTTTTTTTTTTTATCAAAAATCACCAATAGGTTGTTTATATTCTAGGCTAGTAGAAACTCAACAATGTCCACAAACTACATGATTCCGAATTGACATAAATAGAAAAGATCAACCAGTCGACAATAATAAAGAAGTCATCAAGAGAATTAAACTTACTTGGTAGAAGATCCAGATTCTTCTTCAAGCCACTTACGAATATGTCGAACATTTCGTCGAAAAATTCCAGCAGATTGTTTGACATCACTTCTTAAGAGAAGAACAACCGCACTAACGCCAGCTACCGTGAGAATGAAATTTGTCAAAGCCATCGTTGAGATCCTAAAACATAAAAAGGAAGCGAGAAAAAATGAAGTCAGTGAGTTGGTTTGGAACCATGGCAGTGGAAAGAGAAAGGGGAGAAAAAGCACGTGATGTGCATGTGTAAGAACGATGTTCAAATCACCTATGTAGATCTTGTATAGTGTTATTTAAAATGAATACATTTCATGAAAACATCTTGAAAGGATATGTTAAAGTTCTTACTTGTAGATTGGCTCTCTGCTTTATACAGCCAATAAACCCAGGAATTTTATTTTTTTAGTAAATTCTAATTAACTTAATTTTATTGAATAGTTAAAACGAATTCAATAAAAAGTAAAAACTCATAATTTAAATTTTTAACATCGCATATCTATATATCTATATATATATAAGTTAGAGCTGAGAGAAAGTTATCAAGCTCTCTCCTCTCACCATTCCGTTTTTCTATTTTTTTCATCCTTCTTATTTTCTGCTATTTATTTCTTTGTATTATTGGTTGTCTTAGGATATATTCATCCCCCAATTTCTTGGACAACGAAAAACTCAACTAGCTTGCAAAAAACGAAGAGACCATTACGATTAAGAGTGATTCATATAAATTCGGGTTTTCATTAGCTCAAACACCTAACCTTCACTCAAACCCCACAATTTTTTATCTCCCTCAATTCCCCATTTGGTATGTCCACCTCTAACTTCAATTCTTCTTCTTCTTCATCAAATCTAATTTCTTAGATCTAATTGGACAACAGTAATAGCACAAATCTGTTCAAGGCTTGGAGTCTCAACGAACTAGTGAGAAATTGGCACAACATCTTAGATCCTTTTATGCGAGCGGTTGGCTATCGGGTAAGAGGCAACTTAGCGTGCTGGTGTCTTTTATTTTTGTTTTTACTGTTGGTTTGCTGGGATATCTCTAGATTTTTGGTTTTTGATGACGGGTATTTTTTGCGGATCATTTTCTGCATATTTTCTTTTGCCTACGTCAATTATTGTAACAATTGAATATTAATTGAGTAAGGGCTGGGGTAGATATGTGGATGGTGGCTTTTATGGGATCCTTTTTTGAGTGGGCTAAGATGGGTGGTCACAAGACTCACAATTGCGATTCTTCAGAACTTTGGTTCTGTTTTCTAAAGAGAGGTTTTTTTTTTTGCATAGTATAATAAAGGGGACTTTTTGTAAGTAAAAAGGTAAGATTGTTTTTGTTTCTCTATTCTTTTTGTACATATATTTTTTGACAGATTAATAAAAAAAATTTATTCAAAAAAACAACGCAAATCTGTTCAGATCAATCTTCATCTTCGATTCCAATCACCCTAAACCCTAATTAATCTCATTCTTATTGTATATTTTATTTATAAGAAATATGAGTTGATTATTGTAAATTGCAATTCTAATTGTAAAAATATTATAGTATGTTCATGTAAATTAATTTATTAATTTTTTAAAAAAGATTTAATAGTCCTGCGCAAAGCGCATAAAATCGGCTAGGATAACCATATAGTTAAAGGATAATATCTCCGTCCAATAATCCTATCTACAACCAAATATCAGTTACTTAGAAGGCGCCGACACATGTATATATTTTATGTATAACCTATTCAAAAAAAATTATTATAAGAGCCAAAGTACCGTATGAATTTGTCAAGGAAGTCACTGCATGCAACTTTCTATTTGTATTCATCCAAAAAAAAAAAACACGTGTTGAACGACTCGAGGACTGAAGAAGAAAGTTTGGATAATTTAAAAACAACAAATGAAGAAAAAGAAAGTAAGCATATGTTATCGATCCATATCCAAGTGGTTAAAAAGTTACAGTATCTTATAAATGACTCATAGCTCCACTTATATGAGACTTGTGATTTTGGTAAGTGAACAACTAAAGTGGATTAGCAATGGCAAGATTTAATAAAGCCTAGAATTCGATAGGGGTGGGTTGTGTTCGTTCAATACCTACAATACCAAATAGTGAAGTCCGTCGATTTTGTCGATTTTGGGAGGTTTGCTTGCAAGTGCAAAGACGAAAAACCATTTATACAAACGGTATCAAGATGAAGAGTGTGGACTCTAAAGTTAGGTGGATTGGCATATTCTATAAAGAATTTAAACATAGACACCAATATTTGAGTTTACGCATCAAACTTAGGAATTCAAGTGGGTAAAATTTCCCCTCATCCCCAACTCCCCGAGGATTTTCCTAATTAAAATGAGTTTAAAAATCCCAAATTCCATTTCAGCTTTGATTTAGGGTGTGTTTAATAGCAAAATAAAATTTTAAAAGAAAAAACTATTTTCTTTAGCAAATTTTCTTTAGAGAATTCTCTTAAGAAAATTTTCTCAATGTTGTTTGATTGCATGTGAGAAAATTTTATTTTTCAATTTTTCAGTGTTTGATAAGAAATTAAAATTTTCTTTAATTTTCAATTTTTTACTAGATTTCCCCACAATCCCACAAATTTAAACATGCTTAGAGTCACAACTCAACAAGTCCATGAGAACTTAATCCCAAAAAGGATATCTCTCGGTCCCAATGTGTCCATCCATGCTTATGCAATCAAAAACCTCCATGTCGATCCCATCTCATCACACAAACATTGTACTGACATGAACCCATACAAGAAACTAATAAATTGAGTTGGGAGACAAAATATCAGCATACATTACCTCAATCACAAATCATATCGTCATCTACTTCAATGAGTACATCATGGAACCATGCGATTTCATCAAAAAAAAAATAATTGAAACTCATGCGAGATATTCCAAGCTTCTCTTTAGAGACAGAAGAATGAATGATAGGAATCTGTTACATTCTTTACATTCTCCTATGTAGCTCTAATCATCTATTAACGTCTACCACTCTACCTAGTGCAACTATGTGGTATTTCATAATTCTGATTGCAACTGTTTTAGTAATAGGAATTTGTTGTAACCATAATTACCATTTTTCTATAACCCTGATTAAGAAACAATATTGTTTTCTATGAAATACAAAAGAGCTTTTTGGCTATTTGTAAGCTTATTTATACGTGTGTTCGAAAGAAGTGTCGCTTCATGCTTCATCGCCGCTATTGATACGGACACATAGTATTTATGTATCATTTTTTTTTTGTTTACAAATCCTTATGTATCATTTACGTAGCAGAAATAAAGTTCGGCAAACTACAAGCATTATTAAAGATGACACACACATAAAACAAAGAGCGAAAAAGAAAAGGTCATTATGACCAACTGATTAGATCATTGCTTTGGCATTCAACAGCTTATATCATGCATTGTGCAAGATAATAAAATCCTTTTCGTGCCTTAAACAGAGAAAGAGAAGGCGACCAAATAAATCCATGAGCATAAAATTTTTCCAATCTCATATCTTACACTTCAATTTGAGAATACAATACAAAGACATGAATCACAAACCTCAAAATATGATTCCAAGAATTATCAAGCCTTCAAGTGGTACCATAAATGATAAGACTGAAATATTTCAAGGGTCATAAATTCTAGCTTTTGGAGAATCAAACATATTCCTTGAGCACAAAGTAAAAACAAAGAAATGCCACTGATGAGGATTTGAGTTCAAGCACACTATAGAGATTGCAACATTATCACCATCCCTCATTTCATCCCCAAAGATACCCACCATAAGCTTTTGAAACATGGATTACTTTTACGAAGCACAAACATGAGCATTATTTGCTAATTCTAAAAAGCAAGATCTTGACTTCATAAAGTCTATAATCTTAATGTTCACCCTTCTCAAGGCTATATATCCTTCAAATGTTCCTGATTTGGTGAATCCCATGAACTATTCTCTAAAACACATCATCTACTTGATTTATATTTTTCATTCATGAAAACACTTTCATCTCAATAGCTACCAAAACTTTGAAACCGCACCTCAAACAAAACCACATAGGAGAAGAATATAATCAAACACTATCTCAGTGCAAGACTTTACAACATCAAAAAAAATTACTCAAAATCAACACACCACTCTGTCACTAAATCAAACAAAACAAGAGAACAAGCTCAACGAAATGCGAAAACACACGAAATCACTAGCACAATCCTCACCAAATCTCATATCTTAGTCCGATCAAGCCAAGACCGAAACTTTCACGGTGAGACGAAAAGTGCGTACCTTCGATTCTTCGACGACGAAGAGCTCGAGCGATGGATTGAACGGGAAGGTAGGGAAGGGACCGAGCGAGCAATCCGTGCTTGAGCGAGAGAGAGAGAGAGATGGAGAGAAAGATCGATGAGATCGAGAAGAAATCGAGAATTCAATTTCTCAAGATTGAAGAGATCGATGAGGCAAAACTGTTGTTTGAGAGGAGATTGTTGGGTTATAAAGAGATTTGATAGAAAATCAAATTTTCACCCTAAAATAAAAGAAAAAAAAACGAGAAAAGTTTGGGGTGAGATTTTTTTCTATCCGGTTACTAATTGTATTAAACAGGGAATAAAAAAATAAAAAAAAAAAACAATTTTTCATAATTTTTTTCATTTTCTTTGCTATCAAACACACCCTTAGAGGTTTTTGCTCAACAACGGTAATAAAGATTCAACCAAGAAAAACCAATTGAACAAAATGGCACTATGATATATCAAATCAGATAGAAGAGCGAAATTAACCGAACTGAAATGAAGTTGAGAGCGACGAAGAGAGAAGAACGGGTGAGGTGAGGTTAGGTTCTAAGGTTTGCGCTAGCACGGCTACGAGGGCAAGCCACAATTTTTTTGGTCCAACAATTTCAATAATGTCCCCATACAAAAATTACCTACTTACCACTTACAAACCAAACAATGCCTCGTATGTTCTATCTCTTGTTGTACACCATACCCTAACCCATCTACACCTCCGACTTTGACGACCTCCTTCAACCACCAACAACAAAACCTTACAATTTTAAAGTCCAAAAATCCTTTCAACCACCGTAAGTGTCGTTTATGTTGTTTTTGATGGTGGGGTGCCCTTGTAAACAATAAGTGTAGTTTAGCACATAAAAAATTATAAATGGGGTGTCATAATAAATACTTGGGGTGCCCAAATATAATGACTTGCCCTTAAAAATATAAGGAGTACACGTTGCGGACCAAAAAATAAACAAACAAACTATAGGCACTATATACGGGCGTGCCTGGATGGGGCAAGAAGGACGACCGCCCCCAGTCCCTCAACCATAAAAAGGCTCCCTAGCTCATGTGTTTTAACATAGGTATATATATATATATAGATACTTACAAAAACAATTAAATAGTTATCGAAGTTTGAAGGATCGGCCCACTAGAAAGGATCTACGTTTGTGATTAACTATATTTTTCATTGTTAATCTTGAGTCTTAGAAAAATGAAGAAGGAAAATGTGTGAAATTAATTTGTAAAGTATAATCATAGTTTAAATATTAATTTATAATAAGTTAAAGAAAATAAAATAATTTTAATGAAGGCCCATTCTATGGTTTTTCCCTGGGCCCCCAAAATACCAGACAGGGCCTACATACTCCACAAGAAACTAACTTTATTCCTCCTTGTGCAAATGTCTTGATTCGAAGGGAGGAGATTCAAGAGAGTAGATCTATCAAGCAACTCCACGATAACTTTTACTACTGGGTTCTTGATATAGACACAAAGAAAGATAGGGTCACATTCCTTAGAAAATATCAAAGGGCCCCTATTAGACTTGAGCTCAACATATGGTTAGGTTTCTTAGAAAGTCTCGAAGGATCCCTATGGAAATAGGGTAAGGTTTTTTCCAAATGGCATGAAGGACCCCATAAATTTGGGATGGGTTCCTTCCGAAGGACCCATATCATTGAGTTTAGGGCCTTGATAGGGTACGAACTCATGATCATCTCCATTGCATTTACTTTTTAGAAAAGTTTAGAATGATAATGAGTAAGTCACATCCCAACACATATTGGCCTACAAGAGCCCTCTGTGCAGCTTCGACCCACGTGTTAGCACCGAGATATGCATGTGCCCGTATCTTGAGGAGGAAACTAATGGCTCTTGTGGACCAATGTGTGTTGGGGTGTGACTTTCCATTATCATTGTAGCACTTTAGTTTGGGAGCGGCTAAACGGACCCCACTAATTGCTCTACATACTCCAGTTTTAAAATTTTTAATTCGTGTACCACACTTTTTACTTAGTGTACCCCATTTTTTTCTTAAAATTTCAAAAATACTCTTGCTTACTATACCTCACTTTTTTACTTCGTGTACACCCTCACCCTCACCCTCACCCTCACCCTCACCCCCAACCCAATACGCCTTGCTTACTATATCCCATTTTTTTACTTCGTGTACCCCATCACCCGACCCTCACCCCAATACCCTTGCACGCAGTGTCGGACGAACAGTGCCGACACCTCTAAAGAGGTTTCGGCCGACTCCAACCGATAATGCAAAGATAACTTGGTTTCAATGGGTGACAGATGGGTCCAGTAAAACCTCTTTAAAGGTGTCGGTCCGGTTTGTCCGACACTTCTTCGAGGTGTCACTCTATTCGTTCGAAACCCGTGAGCGACCGTAACGATAAAAAAACTTTAAAACTCTAAAAAAATACATGAAAGTCGCCAAAAAATAGTGAGTTTACTTGGAATCACTTAATATTTCGATTTCATCAAAACTTATTTGTACCCAAAATGCAAGATTCAAGTTTCAAATCGAAGCCCCAAACCCAAAAATAAATTCACAAACAAAACAACTCAAAAAAGAAAAGAAAAACCTCAAAATCGGCACTAAAAGAGATGAAGAATACACCCACGTTGTCGAATCCATGTGATTTTACTTGAATTTCGTCGGATTTGGTTGATTTTTGGTGAGTGCGATTTGAGAAAGGTGATTGGGGTACAGTGTGAGTGGGGTATGGTGAGTGAAAACCCTTTTATATGAAGGGGTAGTTGGATAATTTCACAAAACTGGGTACGTTTAGCAATTAGTGGGGTATGATGAATAAAAGCCATTTTATATGAAGGAGTAGTTGGGTAATTTCACAAAATTGAGGCATGTGGAGCAATTGCTGGGGGTCCTTTTAGGCGCTCCCTTTAGTTTTATTTGTGCATATTAATTATGTTTAACTTACCCAATTTGTGTAGCTTGTAATTTTTATTCAAGTACTTGTGCTCTTGCATCATGATCAAGTGCTTAAATAAAGGGGTACCTTCACTTATAAAGAACACACCTAGTTAGATTGAACTATCTAATTTCTCAACTTGATACTTCTCTTTTCTATTGTAGTGGTATTTACTACATGCTTTCATTACTTTAATTAGTTCTAGCTTTTTTTTTTTGACAAACTTTAATTAGTTCTAGTTAGCTTACAACTTCGCCAACCATATTTTCCTATCTGGAAAGTGATCAAGTGAAATGTGCTTTACAACAAAACCAAATATATTTTCCTATGTGGAAAGTAATTGAGTGATGCTTTTGCTAAGCAATAACTGAAATCATTTCAATGGACCTTGAGAACTGTGTTGGCACGTATCTTGATGCCAAATCCAAAAGGCAATGAGAAGTGAGAACGGTGTTGCATATTAATATATGCATCATAAATTATGTTACTCATCAAATTAAGCTCTTGCCCATATATATTTTCCTTCCTTTAAAGTACTTGACATGTAAACGTGACTCACATTTATCGTTTTGAACTCTTGTTGGTCCCCTGCTACGTCAACCTTTTTTTTGAGGTCCCCTGCTACTTCAACTTCAATTGTATTTGGTGAACTATGAATTATATATTGATGTCCCATTAGTTTGCAAGTTAATATCTTCTACCTATAAATGTGAGGTCTCTCAAAGGCAATGTAGAATCAACCATGCACAAATGCGCATATTGAGCATTTGACATTCTTTACCTCCATGAATTCCTCCCAGCTGGCTACTATTACAACCAATTCATCATCAGAATGTGATGAAAACCAAGAGTTTCAAGAGCTACTAAGAACTCTTCCAAAAGAAAATGGCAACTGGGGAATGTCCAAACCGATAATTTATACAACAATTCAAGCGTGCCATACAGATGTATTGCTAGCGACTCAACCTAAATCAGGCACGACTTGGTTGAAGGCGCTAGCATTCTCTATGGCACGTTGCAAGCGTTACGCTCTTCCTACACATCCCTTGCTCACAAACAATCCTCACAAATTTGTTCCCTTCAACGAGTTCAATCTAGAAAAGCATCACCAAGATTTAGCGGATTGCCTCTCATCAAGTCTTCCTCCTTTCTCTCCACGAGTTTTGTCTACACACCTTCCTTACGAGTCCCTACCAGAATCTATAATGACTAGTTCATGTTCAATTGTTCATCTATGTCGCAATCCGAAAGACACCTTCATCTCAACGTGGCATTTTATAAATACATTAAGGTATGAAGATATGAATATTCTAGTAGGCCTCTTGTACTCGAAGAAGGCCATGATTCATTTTGTAGAGGAGTCTCGCTTTATGGTCCATTTTGGGAGCATATATGATGGGGTATTGAAAAGCAAGTTTGGAGAGGCCGGAGAAAGTATTATTTTTAAGGTATGAAGATATGAAGAAAGACATCAACAGATTAGCTGAGCACACGGGGTGTCCCTTCTCAATAGAAGGGCAGTAGAGGATATCATCAGATTTTGCAGTTTTGACAACTTGAAGAATTTGGAGGTCAACAAGAGTCATGAAAAGACTTGGATAAAAGATAATAAGATTTTTTCAGGAAAGGTATGGTGGGTGATTGGATAAATCATTTGACGCGTCACATGGTGGAAAAATTGGACCAAGTGACTAAACTAAAGCTTCAAGATCATGGTTTTCCTATGTTTTTGTATAGGAACCTGCTAATGTAAACTAGCAACGAAATGAAGGAATGACACGCACTTGTTGGCATATCTTCATCGGGATTCATGTACATGCACATCGATGCAAAAATAAGATACGCCGCTAGCCACTATCAAATGTACGTGTCATTGGTGCATGTCTTTGTTGGGCTACAAAAACATTTTCCTTTAGTTTTTATTTATTTTAATATTAAATAAGAAGTGGCAATAGCTGAAGGGAAGCATATGATCAATGTAGTTGTTGTATTGGATAAGAGGAGGCTGCAGGGGTGGAGTTGATGTGAAGCTCTTAATTTTTTGTCAGTAAGTTATAATATTTACTACTAGCTCTTATGTTTTATGCATGGGTTTGAGTATTTATTAATAGAGCAAAGTAATTACCAAATGGACTGGTTTAGAGAAAATGAACGTAACTACTCTTGGAAGAAATTGCTGCTGTTGAATGCTTTTTGTTCCATTACCATGAAAAATTACAAATTAAATGAACAAATTAAGTTTTGAAAGACCTTGTAACTCCAACTAAAATTGAGGTTTCTGATAACAAAATGGATAAAAGACCCAAATAGGGTGAGCCGGCAAAGAAAAATGTGTATCAACAAGCCACTCTTTTCTTCTATCCCCTCAAAAAGCATGTTAGCAGTAAAGTCAAGGTGGAGCTTCTGCTCCTGCCATGGATATAACCTATGCTTCCTTTTCATTTTGTTGCTTATGTCTTTGCGACGGTAAGCGTAGTTTTTCAGGAAACTATCAAGTTTTCCATTTATCCATAATGGAATCCGCCAAACCCTCCTGGGAAACCTCCACCAGGGAAACCTCCCTCAAAGTGAAAGGTGAACTGTTGTTCGCCACGGCCAAAAGGATTGAAACCTCCACCACCCGAGCCCATACCCATGTCTTCAATGTCTTCTCCTCTATCATATCTCACTCGTTTATCGTCGTCCCCAAGTACCTGTAGGCAAATAAAGCCAATGTCCTCAATGTGCTTTATGGAGAATCGCAAAACAACTACGGTTATCGGCTACTCGCTTTCAGGTTAACGGATTATTTTGTACAGTGTGTGTTTAAGACTTGGATTGGGACTTTCATACTTTGAGCACTAAACGTCAAACCATTTAGTTAAGAGCTCAAAAGTTGTTTGACTTTGTATTGCACAATTGGGAATTCGGAAGTCAGATATTTTGTGGTAAAGCAAACTAAAATTAAAGGCGATCAAGTAATTAGAATAAACATGTGAATATCAGCAAAGCCCAATCATACCTCATAAGCAGCAGCTATTTCTCGAATTTAGCTTCCGCTTCCTCTCTATTGCCAACATTTTTATCAGGATGCCACTGTAAAGCAAGTTTCTTATAGGCTCGTTTTATCTCTGCTACGGATGCAGTCTTGTGAACTCCAAGAATCTTGTACCAGTCCTTGCGCTGGCTCATCTTCAAAGATTTCTCAGCCCTCATTAATGCTTCTCGAATATTCATATCCTGCAATATTTGGAAATCAGTGATTACATCTTTGGAAATTCTTGACAAATGCAGTTCCTTTTTTTTTTTTTTATATATATATAATCGAAAACAGAGAATATGAACAAAAAAATGAAAGAAAAACAAAACAAAACATTTACTTTCATCCTACTTTTCCTTGAGTTGGTTGGGTTGGGAGGACTTAGAGCCCCTACCCTTGAATTCACTCAAGATACATGGTATAGGAACTCCAACCAACTATCTCAGAGTAAATTAAGAAAATACATCATATGAATAGAGTCCAAGGGGTAGTTCCACTAGTTTGACATGTATGCTTGCCTCTACATATGGTTGAGGGTTCAAGTCTTCATGTGGGGTAGTTTTGATTGTTAGTTGGGGTGGTATAAGTAGGTTTCTTGTAAAAATAAAAAATAAAAAAATTACACATAGAATTGCAGTATAAAAATCACTATTAGGTTGCACTGTTGGCGCACAGTAGTACAAGCATATATGGATCCCTCTTTTTGAAAGAAAAGGAATTTGGGGCATCAGTCAGATTCAGTTAGCCATGATATTAATAGACAAACCATGATGTAAAAACTATATGCATAATGAGAATAAACTTTGACATAATCAGGCCATTGTATAACTTTCAACACAAACCTGAGGTGATTTTTGAGCTGCAGCTTTCAGATCTGCTGCTGCACCCTCCCAATCTTCTACCAAAAGTTTAGCTTCACCCCTCTGATCAACATAATATTTGTTAGATATCTCAAGAGCACCAACATTCATCTTTTACATTATACGAGTAAAAAGAAGAACATGGAAAGGGCCAATTCAAGAAACGCAACACCAACACTTAATATTAAATTAACATTCCCGATGTTTTATTCTTTCTTCTTTGTTGGGGTATACTTGGCAAAGGTTCCGATTCAAGGAAAACGCCTAACGGTAAGTACTAGCAAAGTTCTACCACCAAAAAAAAGGCATTAGCAAAATTCTTAGGTAAGATTATTTCCTATGCGTAATTAAAGTTAATGCCATCGCGACTTCCTTGATCTCAGAAATTCAGAAACAGATACGGTGAAAATATCTATCTACAAACAGAATAATTTAGAATTGTAAAATAACAACGCAAATGGTAACAGAAGGAATGGCTTGGAAAGAAATTGACTTAGTTACAAGGCTATAAAAATGACCAAATCTCAAAAGGAAGATGATAATCTAACATTCTAGGAGACGTACATTTGCTATACAACGGTGTAGATTTGATTGGGATGTGTGTCACATGAATTTCAAGGGAATCTACACCATTGTGTAGCAAATGTATGTACCAAAAGAAAGTCAAAAAATCATTTTCCATCTCAAAAATAACATGGGCATCAGAGGATTAAACAATGAAACAACACTCCTAGAAATAGTTATCCTCATTTGTGTTACTTATTTTTTATGAGCACATTTATCTTTCTTTGTACTCATTGCCAATAAAAGAGATTCGTAATTCAAGATACCTGAACTAATGCTTCAAGAAGCTCTTCGTCTATACTAAGTGCATCTGTGCAACTACTCAGAGCATCTTTACCCCTGCCGAGCTTGACCAGGACCTTACATAAACCAAGATGTAGATGTACATTATGGGCAGTGTGACTGGGATCCAGTGCAAGAGCTGCTTTAAAATCCTCTACTGCCATTCGCAGTTTACCCTTGTCCACATTTTCTTCGGCCTGCAAAAATCAAGTTCTTTGAGTATACTTTCCACCCCACATGCAGTTTATCATAACCCACATTATCTCATGCTATATCCACAAGAATCTTTACTCAGTATTGCAGGTGACTTACACTTTTAGTCTTCTTCAGTAGATTTTTCAATCCAAAATAAGCTTTCTTCAGATCACTGTGCTCTGGATCTAATCGAAGACCTTTCTGGTAATGCCTGCCAACAATTTCAAATCATTCTGTGTAGGTGAAATATTTTCTATCCAGAAACTAATTTAAAAAGAAAGAGAAAAGGAATAAGCAGTGAGGGAGGAAAAATACACCAAACAAACCTCAAGGCAACATCATGGTCTGCTAAAAAATAATAAGCACGACCACGAAGCAGCAAAGCCTCCAGGTTGTCCTCATTTTCTTTGAGGATAAATCCAGACTCTGCAATTGCACCTGAGTAATCTTTCATACCCAACAACAGTTTAACTTTAAGTAGTTTAGCCTGCATCACGTGAAGTATATTTAGTTCGAATGATGGAAAAACCTTGATATTTATACAGTAGAATTAAATAAATAAATAAATAAATATATTACTTTTGAGCAAGCAGGTGAGAAAACAAGGACAACTTTGTCGATGAAATCCATTGACTTTTCAAAGTCGCCAGAGTCGAAGAGAGTGCCAGCTGTTTCTAGGGCACTTTGGGCCTGAAGTAACTGTGAAAGTTCCTTTTCTGCAGCTGAAAACCCAGGTTTTAACTCCAGAAACTTTTTGTATGTTTTCTCCGACTCCTCAAATCTACATCAGCCAAAAAAGTGCCTGAATCATATAACCTTTCAATCAGAAAATAAAACAAGGTAGATTCATGTTAACAATCTAAATTATCATTTGACAAATGTACCGAAAGTTATTATACAATTTGGTGACAGTTTCCACTTCCAAATAACTATTTTTTAAGAGGTAGCCCTTGAAATATATAAATTACAAAGAGAAAAAAGAAAGCACCAAAGATGGATCAAACTCTTCCATTGTGCTCGATTCAGTGCAATTGATGGCGAGCTTTCCAAACAATTCAGATCCCTCCTAATTAATGCATTCCAACTAAACTTCGGTCCACCAAAGAACAACTAATAGGCTGATAAAAATCCATTATTAAACAAGTAGTTTCATGATGAGAATAATTTACATTGTATGCAGTAGAGCTTATTGACTAAGCAACTGTTGTAGTTCTATAATGCAAACATTATTTAACAAACCTCACATATAAATGTCATGTTACTGCGAGTATACAATAATACATAAAGGCCCACACAATGTCGTAATGACAGAAATTGTTTTTTGTATTCTGTGAACATTCCTACTTCACAAAACCATCTCCAGAGACCAAAACCATAAATCTTATCAAATTGAAGGCTTTTAGTTTGTTCCATGATAACAAGCTTCCACTAACCACTTCAAAATTTTCACAAACCAATGTTGATTTCCACTTCTAAAGCCATTGGTGATAAAGTTTCCAAAAAATATTTGAGATTTTTGTTTGAAAAAAATGGCTAGGTTTCAATTTTGTCACAGATTTGGCAAGGTTGAATATCATAAAACTATAGAATTAAACCTTTCTCTATTAATGTGACATTTTCCAATAGAATTTTACCAAAAACTCAATTATGGCAACGCAAAGTTTATATGATCTACTGCTTAATACAGATTAGACTAGGGATCGGCTTAATACAAATTAGACTAGGGATCGGCCACATGGATCTAACTCTTCCACTCCATTCGATTCAATGCCATTGATGGAGTGCTCTCCAAATCTTGGGACACCCCAATGTTTATTGACATCTGATCCATTGCTTAATCTAAAAAAACAAAACCAAACTTGTCTTTGATTTATCCAACTTTGGCAGCATGGACTGGTTCACTTAACATTTCAACAAGAACTTACATTAGACAAATTGACTCCCAAGTCTTAACACAACCATTGGAAGTGACATCAGTTCTAAGTCATAACAATCCCTCATTGAGAGAATTTTAGACTGATTGCACGGTTGAAAACTTACTAGACCATCTTTATCATTGGTGTAATTATTGACATTTTTTTGCAAGGCCAAAATGCTATTGAAAGTCATAATCTGTATCCTGGAAATCATTAAAAATTTTGGAGCAAATTGGCAATATTTATTTTCCTTTCAAGAAGATCATCTAGACTCGGTGCAAGCTCGATATCTTGAAAATGGGACTCACACTTCAAGACCAGCAAATCTTGTTTGCCCAATTTGTTTCGAAAACATTAGTTACATGCTAACTGTTTCAAGAACCAAAATCCAAGCATGTATGGGAAGTTGTGTCGGTTTCTTTTTTTTTTTTTTTTTTTTTTTTTTGAGTAAGGAACTAAGCTCTTGAAGTTTATATATTAATACAGAAGAACCTGCACAATTGACGAAGGACAGATGCCCGTTGCCGATATGCGTCTGAGAGGGTTGGGTCTGCCTCTAAAGCAGTATTGAGATCCTCAAGGGCCTCCCCATAATGCCTATGCTTTATACTTTCGGAAGCTTTCTTTAAAAAATCAGAAGCACTACCAGGCTTACTATCTGCATGTCCAAATAACACAAATAAGACATTATATAATTTGAGAAAAAAATATAGAAAAGAATTTTTTTTTTTCAATAGGAAGTACTTAAGTCAAATAGCGGGACTAAAATGAATCCTAAGAACACATTTTCAGCATGCCCCAAAAAACCAAAATTCCAACTTACTGATGGACCATTGATGCAAACATAACGTATAAAAAAAGTTATAGAAGAATGAAGCACTTGTAACTGAGTCCACAATGTTAGGTTTCATTGCATGGCAATCATAGAACAATGAGGCACTTGTAATTGAGTCCACAACACAAGACCATTGAATTTTCCATTTGTCAAGAGAGATCACGATACCCGATCTCATTTGTGGGAGACATACAACAATGAGTCTCTTAGTATTAACTCAAGACCAATTGTTTCGGACAACCGAATAGCCCTGTATGATTACCCCATGGATATTCTTTGGCAACATCATTCCTGGTAGCTCAAGAGTATCGCGACAAAATCATCTCTGTTTACAGCTTACACCCAAACCAATCACACAGAAAACCCCCAACATTCTTGTTAGGGGGAGAGGTTGAAGTTACAACCTCAAGGTTGCAGGTCAACCTTCATAACACTCCAGTTAACTGCTTGATGGTAGTTGTTTCCAATTCAAGTATTAAGTTGATGCTTCATCGTTTGCATTGTAGATAAAAAGCCTTAACTTTGAACCTTTCATCGTGCATTAGTTCTATTTTTAGAAAATCTGGCATCAAACAAAAATTTAATTTTAAGTAAACTAAACAACACAAAATGGATTCAATTTAGAAAACCAAAGAAAGATATCAAATGTCAATTTTAGTAGTAAATTACTTATTTTGATTGAATGTGCTCTCTTGTGAATGTAGAGTTACATATAGAAAGTTTCTAATATCTCTAGAAATATTTATTTGTGATCTTACTTTAAGAGTATGTAGAGGATAATGCAACAAAAAATGAAGAAACAATACACCATGTGTTTTCCACTGCTCCCTTGAGTTCTCCTTATGACCTAGATTGCAATAATTACATGCAACAAAAGGTTGTATATTGGTTGACCATGGAAAAGCATCTTCACTTGTTCTCATTGTCTAATTCAATTAAGAGCTTCCATGTTTCTAAAGACCATTGATTGGTGTAAAAGATCTAAAACATTATTTCTAACATATTGTTCACAGTGCAAGCATAAACATGTGTCCAAGGTATTATGTTTATTATGGACGAAACAGCTTCACCTTTTGGACTTTGGAGCTACTCAAGGATGTCATAGAAAACTAAGAAAATGATATTAAACTGAAGCTTTCAGATTAATGAGCATTTTAAAAGATAATCATAGAAACCAAAATAAAAGATAAGAACATGAGATATTTAACAGAAATTGTGGCCTTTTCTCAGGCTTCAACAATCTCCAATCATTCTTCTACAAGAGAAATGTTTTCTATTTCTATTGGAGAAGAAACTGGAACTGTATTAATTTATCTATTGATCAGATAACTGTATTCTATAATCAGTAAAATATTGTATCATCAGTATATCAAAAAGCAACCAGTATTTTCAAGGCTGCGAGGCAGGGCGTAGGTGCACAAAAAATATTTACTTAGAGCTCCCTAAGACATAATAATATTTATTTAGAGACCTTCACCAGTAAGACATAATCTTCGCCTACATATTTAGACCATTTTCACCCACATATTCCAAATAAAATAAAAAATAAACACATTAAAAAGCACCACAATTGCAAGGAGGCTGCAAATGATTGCATGGAGGAGACCCCCAGCAAATAGTCACAGTGGGGCTGTGAAACCCCTGTGTTTCAGAGTTGTTGCAACTGTTTGGGAAAACCCCTTGCAAACAGTCGCGCAAAGGTATATATATATATATACAATTATACAATCATATAATGTAGCCCAAATATGTACCCATGTCATGCATACTATGAGTTTTGAATTGGATCTTAATTCAATGGTGAGTAATGTTGTGCATTTAATGTATGCATTACATTATCAATAAATGCATTTCAATTTTGAACAAAGAAAGTAGTTTCAATGGTGTCAGCTGATTGATCAATTTCTCATCTGATTTTAGATTAAACAATATCCCATTAAGTTGTCATATTAGACCCAATATTATCAGCAAATATCTTCTATTTTTAAAAGTAAGCAACCTCAACTTCTGCTGCTGGTCTTCAACTTAAATCTCATTAAGTTCCAATACCTGATATAGCCTAATATAAGCAGCCTACTTCTCAAATCATTGTATTCATGTTCCAAAAGCTCAAAAACTTATTAGGAAGCAACTAGAAGACATGCTCAGTCACTCATTCAATTGAAAGTGCCTCCAAAATTAGGCGTTCACTTTTTTTGTTAAGGTCTAAAACTGCATGGCACATCTCTGCTCAGGCAGCCTTTCAACACTCAAAATAGTTCCTTAAGCAATTTAATGGCTGATCCCATCACAACCATACAAACGGCATATGGTACTTATGTTCTTTGACATCACCAACTGGATCTCCTAAGAAACTTCCCCAACAGTTATGCTAATTTTATCAAGATGAAAAAGGGGAAGAGAGCAGATAGACACACAAAAAGGTGCCTTGTTTGAGAAGTATCTTATCCTACCACCAATTCATCATATGTCATTTCCTACATGAATGTTATTTAACCAGCTCCAAATGATCATGTCGATGACTAACTTCAAAAACTTTGATGACTAACTTCAAAAACTGACCAACTCCAAACAGAGTAGGGACGTAACTTTAAGGGTTGGAAAGTGACTACATGCTCATTAATAGTTCCACTTTACAATTTTCCAGACAACAAAGCGCTCATGCGATCATCATATATAATAACAAAATAAACATCAAAGTGATCTTAATCTAACCGGCAAACAAGATCAACAGCAGGTTACAGAGAAAGGATCAGTTTCTCCTTTCCAGGTCTCATAACTCTGTTCAAACTTTCCACCCACTAGAACTCTCAAAATAGGGAAACATGTAATCAACAATCAAGATCAAATCCGCAGGCAACACACAAATTATTCATAATTTTTTTTTTTTTTTTTTTTTTTTTATCAAAAATCACCAATAGGTTGTTTATATTCTAGGCTAGTAGAAACTCAACAATGTCCACAAACTACATGATTCCGAATTGACATAAATAGAAAAGATCAACCAGTCGACAATAATAAAGAAGTCATCAAGAGAATTAAACTTACTTGGTAGAAGATCCAGATTCTTCTTCAAGCCACTTACGAATATGTCGAACATTTCGTCGAAAAATTCCAGCAGATTGTTTGACGTCACTTCTTAAGAGAAGAACAACCGCACTAACGCCGCCTACCGTGAGAATGAAATTTGTCAAAGCCATCGTTGAGATCCTAAAACATAAAAAGGAAGCGAGAAAAAATGAAGTCAGTGAGTTGGTTTGGAACCATGGCGAGTGGAAAGAGAAAGGGGAGAAAAAGCACGTGATGTGCATGTGTAAGAACGATGTTCAAATCACCTATGTAGATCTTGTATAGTGTTATTTAAAATGAATACATTTCATGAAAACATCTTGAAAGGATATGTTAAAGTTCTTACTTGTAGATTGGCTCTCTGCTTTATACAGCCAAGAAACCCAGGAATTTTATTTTTTTAGTAAATTCTAATTAACTTAATTTTATTGAATAGTTAAAACGAATTCAATAAAAAGTAAAAACTCATAATTTAAATTTTTAACATCGCATATCTATATATCTATATATATATAAGTTAGAGCTGAGAGAAAGTTATCAAGCTCTCTCCTCTCACCATTCCGTTTTTCTATTTTTTTCATCTTTCTTATTTTCTGCTATTTATTTCTTTGTATTATTGGTTGTCTTAGGATATATTCATCCCCCAATTTCTTGGACAACGAAAAACTCAACTAGCTTGCAAAAAACGAAGAGACCATTACGATTAAGAGTGATTCATATAAATTCGGGTTTACATTAGCTCAAACACCTAACCTTCACTCAAACCCCACAATTTTTTATCTCCCTCAATTCCCCATTTGGTATGTCCACCTCTAACTTCAATTCTTCTTCTTCTTCATCAAATCTAATTTCTTAGATCTAATTGGACAACAGTAATAGCACAAATCTGTTCAAGGCTTGGAGTCTCAACGAACTAGTGAGAAATTGGCACAACATCTTAGATCCTTTTATGCGAGCGGTTGGCTATCGGGTAAGAGGCAACTTAGCGTGCTGGTGTCTTTTATTTTTGTTTTTACTGTTGGTTTGCTGGGATATCTCTAGATTTTTGGTTTTTGATGACGGGTATTTTCTGCGGATCATTCTCTGCATATTTTCTTTTGCCTACGTCAATTATTGTAACAATTGAATATTAATTGAGTAAGGGCTGGGGTAGATATGTGGATGGTGGCTTTTATGGGATCCTTTTTTGAGTGGGCTAAGATGGGTGGTCACAAGACTCACAATTGCGATTCTTCAGAACTTTGGTTCTGTTTTCTAAAGAGAGGTTTTTTTTTTTTGCATAGTATAATAAAGGGGACTTTTTGTAAGTAAAAAGGTAAGATTGTTTTTGTTTCTCTATTCTTTTTGTACATATATTTTTTGACAGATTAATAAAAAAATTTTATTCAAAAAAACAACGCAAATCTGTTCAGATCAATCTTCATCTTCGATTCCAATCACCCTAAACCCTAATTAATCTCATTCTTATTGTATATTTTATTTATAAGAAATATGAGTTGATTATTGTAAATTGCAATTCTAATTGTAAAAATATTATAGTATGTTCATGTAAATTAATTTATTAATTTTTTAAAAAAGATTTAATAGTCCTGCGCAAAGCGCATAAAATCGGCTAGTATAACCATATAGTTAAAGGATAATATCTCCGTCCAATAATCCTATCTACAACCAAATATCAGTTACTTAGAAGGCGCCGACACATGTATATATTTTATGTATAACCTATTCAAAAAAAATTATTATAAGAGCCAAAGTACCGTATGAATTTGTCAAGGAAGTCACTGCATGCAACTTTCTATTTGTATTCATCCAAAAAAAAAAACACGTGTTGAACGACTCGGAACTGAAGAAGAAAGTTTGGATAATTTAAAAACAACAAATGAAGAAAAAGAAAGTAAGCATATGTTATCGATCCATATCCAAGTGGTTAAAAAGTTACAGTATCTTATAAATGACTCATAGCTCCACTTATATGAGACTTGTGATTTTGGTAAGTGAACAACTAAAGTGGATTAGCAATGGCAAGATTTAATAAAGCCTAGAATTCGATAGGGGTGGGTTGTGTTCGTTCAATACCTACAATACCAAATAGTGAAGTCCGTCGATTTTGTCAATTTTGGGAGGTTTGCTTGCAAGTGCAAAGACGAAAAACCATTTATAAAAACGGTATCAAGATGAAGAGTGTGGACTCTAAAGTTAGGTGGATTGGCATATTCTATAAAGAATTTAAACATAGACACCAATATTTGAGTTTACGCATCAAACTTAGGAATTCAAGTGGGCAAAATTTCCCCTCATCCCCAACTCCCCGAGGATTTTCCTAATTAAAATGAGTTTAAAAATCCCAAATCCCATTTCAGCTTTGATTTAGGGTGTGTTTAATAGCAAAATAAAATTTAAAAAGAAAAAACTATTTTCTTTAGCAAATTTTCTTTAGAGAATTGTCTTAAGAAAATTTTCTCAATGTTGTTTGATTGCATGTGAGAAAATTTTATTTTTCAATTTTTTAGTGTTTGATAAGAAATTAAAATTTTCTTTAATTTTCAATTTTTTACTAGATTTCCCCGCAATCCCACAAATTTAAACATGCTTAGAGTCACAACTCAACAAGTCCATGAGAACTTAATCCCAAAAAGGATATCTCTCGGTCCCAATGTGTCCATCCACGCTTATGCAATCAAAAACCTCCATGTCGATCCCATCTCATCACACAAACATTGTACTGACATGAACCCATACAAGAAACTAATAAATTGAGTTGGGAGACAAAATATCAGCATACATTACCTCAATCACAAATCATATCGTCATCTACTTCAATGAGTACATCATGGAACCATGCGATTTCATCAAAAAAAAAAATAATTGAAACTCATGCGAGATATTCCAAGCTTCTCTTTAGAGACAGAAGAATGAATGATAGGAATCAGTTACATTCTTTACATTCTCCTATGTAGCTCTAATCATCTATTAACGTCTACCACTCTACCTAGTGCAACTATGTGGTATTTCATAATTCTGATTGCAACTGTTTTAGTAATAGGAATTTGTTGTAACCATAATTACCATTTTTCTATAACCCTGATTAAGAAACAGTATTGTTTTCTATGAAATACAAAAGAGCTTTTTGGCTATTTGTAAGCTTATTTATACGTGTGTTCGAAAGAAGTGTCAGCTTCATGCTTCATCGCCGCTATTGATACAGACACATAGTATTTATGTATCATTTTTTTTTTGTTTACAGTCCTTATGTATCATTTACGTAGCAGGAAATAAAGTTCGGCAAACTATAAGCATTATTAAAGATGACACACACATAAAACAAAGAGCGAAAAAGAAAAGGTCATTATGACCAACTGATTAGATCATTGCTTTGGCATTCAACAGTTATATCATGCATTGTGCAAGATAATAAAATCCCTTTCGTGCCTTAAACAGAGAAAGAGAAGGCAGACCAAATAAATCCATGAGCATAAAATTTTTCCAATCTCATATCTTACACTTCAATTTGAGAATACAATAGAGCACATGAATCACAAACCTCAAAATATGATTCCAGTAATTATCAAGCCTTCAAGTGGTACCATAAATGATAAGACTGAAATATTTCAAGGGTCATAAATTCTAGCTTTTTGGAGAATCAAACATATTCCTTGAGCACAAAGTAAAAACAAAGAAATGCCACTGATGAGGATTTGAGTTCAAGCACACTATAGAGATTGCAACATTATCACCATCCCTCATTTCATCCCCAGTGATACCCACCATAAGCTTTTGAAACATGGATTACTTTTACGAAGCACAAACATGAGCATTATTTGCTAATTCTAAAAAGCAAGATCTTGACTTCATAAAGTCTATAATCTTAATGTTCACCCTTCTCAAGGCTATATATCCTTCAGCTCTGTTCCGGATTTGGTGAATCCCATGAACTATTCTCTAAAACACATCATCTACTGATTTATATTTTTCATTCATGAAAACACTTTCATCTCAATAGCTACCAAAACTTTGAAACTGCACCTCAAACAAAACCACATAGGAGAAGAATATAATCAAACACTATCTGTGCAAGACTTTACAGCATCAAAAAAAATTACTCAAAATCAACACACCACTGTCAGTCACTAAATCAAACAAAACAAGAGAACAAGCTCAACGAAATGCGAAAACACACAGAAATCACTAGCACAATCCTCACCAAATCTCATATCTTAGTCCGATCAAGCCAAGACCGAAACTTTCACAGTGAGACGAAAAGTGCGTACCTTCGATTCTTCGACGACGAAGAGCTCGAGCGATGGATTGAACGGGAAGGTAGGGAAGGGACTGAGCGAGCACTGTGCGCGAGCGCGAGAGAGAGAGAGATGGAGAGAAAGATCAGATGAGATCTGAGAAGAAATCGAGAATTCAATTTCTCAAGATTGAAGAGATCGATGAGGCAAAACTGTTGTTTGAGAGGAGATTGTTGGGTTATAAAGAGATTTGATAGAAAATCAAATTTTCACCCTAAAATAAAAGAAAAAAAAACGAGAAAAGTTTGGGGTGAGATTTTTTTCTATCCGGTTACTAATTGTATTAAATAGGGAATAAAAAAATAAAAAAAAAAACAATTTTTCATAATTTTTTTCATTTTCTTTGCTATCAAACACACCCTTAGAGGTTTTTGCTCAACAACGGTAATAAAGATTCAACCAAGAAAAACCAATTGAACAAAATGGCATTATGATATATCAAATCTGTATAGAAGAGCGAAATTAACCGAACCTGAAATGAAGTTGAGAGCGACGAAGAGAGAAGAACAGCGGAGGTGAGGTGAGGTTAGGTTCTAAGGTTTGCGCTAGCACGGCTACGAGGGCAAGCCACAATTTTTTTGGTCCAACAATTTCAATAATGTCCCCATACAAAAATTACCTACTTACCACTTACAAACCAAACAATGCCTCGTATGTTCTATCTCTTGTTGTACACCATACCCTAACCCATCTACACCTCCGACTTTGACGACCTCCTTCAACCACCAACAACAAAACCTTACAATTTTAAAGTCCAAAAATCCTTTCAACCACCGTAAGTGTCGTTTATGTTGTTTTTGATGGTGGGGTGCCCTTGTAAACAATAAGTGTAGTTTAGCACATAAAAAATTATAAATGGGGTGTCATAATAAATACTTGGGGTGCCCAAATATAATGACTTGCCCTTAAAAATATGTGGAGTACACGTTGCGGACCAAAAAATAAACAAACAAACTATAGGCACATATACGGGGCGTGCCTGGATGGGGCAAGAAGGACGACCGCCCCAGTCCCTCAACCATAAAAAGGCTCCCTAGCTCATGTGTTTTAACATAGGTATATATATATATATATAGATACTTACAAAAACAATTAAATAGTTATCGAAGTTTGAAGGATCGGCCCACTAGAAAGGATCTACGTTTGTGATTAACTATATTTTTCATTGTTAATCTTGAGTCTTAGAAAAATGAAGAAGGAAAATGTGTGAAATTAATTTGTAAAGTATAATCATAGTTTAAATATTAATTTATAATAAGTTAAAGAAAATAAAATAATTTTAATGAAGGCCCATTCTATGGTTTTTCCCTGGGCCCCCAAAATACCAGGGACAGGGCCTACATACTCCACAAGAAACTAACTTTATTCCTCCTTGTGCAAATGTCTTGATTCGAAGGGAGGAGATTCAAGATAGAGTAGATCTATCAAGCAACTCCACGATAACTTTTACGGCTGGGTTCTTGATATAGACACAAAGAAAGATAGGGTCACATTCCTTAGAAAATATCAAAGGGCCCCTATTAGACTTGAGCTCAACATATGGTTAGGTTTCTTAGAAAGTCTCGAAGGATCCCTATGGAAATAGGGTAAGGTTTTTTCCAAATGGCATGAAGGACCCCAATAAATTTGGGATGGGTTCCTTCCGAAGGACCCATATCATTGAGTTTAGGGCCTTGATAGGGTACGAACTCATGATCATCTCCATTGCATTTACTTTTTAGAAAAGTTTAGAATGATAATGAGTAAGTCACATCCCAACACATATTGGCCTACAAGAGCCCTCTGTGCAGCTTCGACCCACGTGTTAGCACCGAGATATGCATGTGCCCGTATCTTGAGGAGGAAACTAATGGCTCTTGTGGACCAATGTGTGTTGGGGTGTGACTTTCCATTATCATTGTAGCACTTTAGTTTGGGAGCGGCTAAACGGACCCCACTAATTGCTCTACATACTCCAGTTTTAAAATTTTTAATTCGTGTACCACACTTTTTACTTAGTGTACCCCATTTTTTTCTTAAAATTTCAAAAATACTCTTGCTTACTATACCTCACTTTTTTACTTCGTGTACACCCTCACCCTCACCCTCACCCTCACCCTCACCCCCAACCCAATACGCCTTGCTTACTATATCCCATTTTTTTACTTCGTGTACCCCATCACCCGACCCTCACCCCAATACCCTTGCACGCAGGTGTCGGACGAACCAGGCCGACACCTCTAAAGAGGTTTCGGCCGACTCCAACCGATAATGCAAAGATAACTTGGTTTCAGTGGGTGACAGATGGGTCCAGCCGAAACCTCTTTAAAGGTGTCGGTCCGGTTTGTCCGACACTTCTTCAGAGGTGTCAGCTCTATTCGTTCGAAACCCGTGAGTGACCAGAACGATAAAAAAACTTTAAAACTCTAAAAAAATACATGAAAGTCGCCAAAAAATAGTGAGTTTACTTGGAATCACTTAATATTTCGATTTCATCAAAACTTATTTGTACCCAAAATGCAAGATTCAAGTTTCAAATCGAAGCTCCAAACCCAAAAATAAATTTACAAACAAAACAACTCAAAAAAGAAAAGAAAAACCTCAAAATCGGCACTAAAAGAGATGAAGAATACACCCACGTTGTCGAATCCATGTGATTTTACTTGAATTTCGTCGGATTTGGTTGATTTTTGGTGAGTGCGATTTGAGAAAGGTGATTGGGGTACAAAGGTGAGTGGGGTATGGTGAGTGAAAACCCTTTTATATGAAGGGGTAGTTGGATAATTTCACAAAACTGGGTACGTTTAGCAATTAGTGGGGTATGATGAATAAAAGCCATTTTATATGAAGGAGTAGTTGGGTAATTTCACAAAATTGAGGCATGTGGAGCAATTGCTGGGGGTCCTTTTAGGTGCTCCCTTTAGTTTTATTTGTGCATATTAATTATGTTTAACTTACCCAATTTGTGTAGCTTGTAATTTTTATTCAAGTACTTGTGCTCATGCATCATGATCAAGTGCTTAAATAAAGGGGTACCTTCACTTATAAAGAACACACCTAGTTAGATTGAACTATCTAATTTCTCAACTTGATACTTCTCTTTTCTATTGTAGTGGTATTTACTACATGCTTTCATTACTTTAATTAGTTCTAGCTTTTTTTTTTTTGACAAACTTTAATTAGTTCTAGTTAGCTTACAACTTCGCCAACCATATTTTCCTATCTGGAAAGTGATCAAGTGAAATGTGCTTTACAACAAAACCAAATATATTTTCCTATGTGGAAAGTAATTGAGTGATGCTTTTGCTAAGCAATAACTGAAATCATTTCAATGGACCTTGAGAACTGTGTTGGCACGTATCTTGATGCCAAATCCAAAAGGCAATGAGAAGTGAGAACGGTGTTGCATATTAATATATGCATCATAAATTATGTTACTCATCAAATTAAGCTCTTGCCCATATATATTTTCCTTCCTTTAAAGTACTTGACATGTAAACGTGACTCACATTTATCGTTTTGAACTCTTGTTGGTCCCCTGCTACGTCAACCTTTTTTTTTGAGGTCCCCTGCTACTTCAACTTCAATTGTATTTGGTGAACTATGAATTATATATTGATGTCCCATTAGTTTGCAAGTTAATATCTTCTACCTATAAATGTGAGGTCTCTCAAAGGCAATGTAGAATCAACCATGCACAAATGCGCATATTGAGCATTTGACATTCTTTACCTCCATGAATTCCTCCCAGCTGGCTACTATTACAACCAATTCATCATCAGAATGTGATGAAAACCAAGAGTTTCAAGAGCTACTAAGAACTCTTCCAAAAGAAAATGGCAACTGGGGAATGTCCAAACCGATAATTTATACAACAATTCAAGCGTGCCATACAGATGTATTGCTAGCGACTCAACCTAAATCAGGCACGACTTGGTTGAAGGCGCTAGCATTCTCTATGGCACGTTGCAAGCGTTACGCTCTTCCTACACATCCCTTGCTCACAAACAATCCTCACAAATTTGTTCCCTTCAACGAGTTCAATCTAGAAAAGCATCACCAAGATTTAGCGGATTGCCTCTCATCAAGTCTTCCTCCTTTCTCTCCACGAGTTTTGTCTACACACCTTCCTTACGAGTCCCTACCAGAATCTATAATGACTAGTTCATGTTCAATTGTTCATCTATGTCGCAATCCGAAAGACACCTTCATCTCAACGTGGCATTTTATAAATACATTAAGGTATGAAGATATGAATATTCTAGTAGGCCTCTTGTACTCGAAGAAGGCCATGATTCATTTTGTAGAGGAGTCTCGCTTTATGGTCCATTTTGGGAGCATATATGATGGGGTATTGAAAAGCAAGTTTGGAGAGGCCGGAGAAAGTATTATTTTTAAGGTATGAAGATATGAAGAAAGACATCAACAGATTAGCTGAGCACACGGGGTGTCCCTTCTCAATAGAAGGGCAGTAGAGGATATCATCAGATTTTGCAGTTTTGACAACTTGAAGAATTTGGAGGTCAACAAGAGTCATGAAAAGACTTGGATAAAAGATAATAAGATTTTTTTCAGGAAAGGTATGGTGGGTGATTGGATAAATCATTTGACGCGTCACATGGTGGAAAAATTGGACCAAGTGACTAAACTAAAGCTTCAAGATCATGGTTTTCCTATGTTTTTGTATAGGAACCTGCTAATGTAAACTAGCAACGAAATGAAGGAATGACACGCACTTGTTGGCATATCTTCATCGGGATTCATGTACATGCACATCGATGCAAAAATAAGATACGCCGCTAGCCACTATCAAATGTACGTGTCATTGGTGCATGTCTTTGTTGGGCTACAAAAACATTTTCCTTTAGTTTTTATTTATTTTAATATTAAATAAGAAGTGGCAATAGCTGAAGGGAAGCATATGATCAATGTAGTTGTTGTATTGGATAAGAGGAGGCTGCAGGGGTGGAGTTGATGTGAAGCTCTTAATTTTTTGTCAGTAAGTTATAATATTTACTACTAGCTCTTATGTTTTATGCATGGGTTTGAGTATTTATTAATAGAGCAAAGTAATTACCAAATGGACTGGTTTAGAGAAAATGAACGTAACTACTCTTGGAAGAAATTGCTGCTGTTGAATGCTTTTTGTTCCATTACCATGAAAAATTACAAATTAAATGAACAAATTAAGTTTTGAAAGACCTTGTAACTCCAACTAAAATTGAGGTTTCTGATAACAAAATGGATAAAAGACCCAAATAGGGTGAGCCGGCAAAGAAAAATGTGTATCAACAAGCCACTCTTTTCTTCTATCCCCTCAAAAAGCATGTTAGCAGTAAAGTCAAGGTGGAGCTTCTGCTCCTGCCATGGATATAACCTATGCTTCCTTTTCATTTTGTTGCTTATGTCTTTGCGACGGTAAGCGTAGTTTTTCAGGAAACTATCAAGTTTTCCATTTATCCATAATGGAATCCGCCAAACCCTCCTGGGAAACCTCCACCAGGGAAACCTCCCTCAAAGTGAAAGGTGAACTGTTGTTCGCCACGGCCAAAAGGATTGAAACCTCCACCACCCGAGCCCATACCCATGTCTTCAATGTCTTCTCCTCTATCATATCTCACTCGTTTATCGTCGTCCCCAAGTACCTGTAGGCAAATAAAGCCAATGTCCTCAATGTGCTTTATGGAGAATCGCAAAACAACTACGGTTATCGGCTACTCGCTTTCAGGTTAACGGATTATTTTGTACAGTGTGTGTTTAAGACTTGGATTGGGACTTTCATACTTTGAGCACTAAACGTCAAACCATTTAGTTAAGAGCTCAAAAGTTGTTTGACTTTGTATTGCACAATTGGGAATTCGGAAGTCAGATATTTTGTGGTAAAGCAAACTAAAATTAAAGGCGATCAAGTAATTAGAATAAACATGTGAATATCAGCAAAGCCCAATCATACCTCATAAGCAGCAGCTATTTCTCGGAATTTAGCTTCCGCTTCCTCTCTATTGCCAACATTTTTATCAGGATGCCACTGTAAAGCAAGTTTCTTATAGGCTCGTTTTATCTCTGCTACGGATGCAGTCTTGTGAACTCCAAGAATCTTGTACCAGTCCTTGCGCTGGCTCATCTTCAAAGATTTCTCAGCCCTCATTAATGCTTCTCGAATATTCATATCCTGCAATATTTGGAAATCAGTGATTACATCTTTGGAAATTCTTGACAAATGCAGTTCCTTTTTTTTTTTATATATATATAATCGAAAACAGAGAATATGAACAAAAAAATGAAAGAAAAACAAAACAAAACATTTACTTTCATCCTACTTTTCCTTGAGTTGGTTGGGTTGGGAGGACTTAGAGCCCCTACCCTTGAATTCACTCAAGATACATGGTATAGGAACTCCAACCAACTATCTCAGAGTAAATTAAGAAAATACATCATATGAATAGAGTCCAAGGGGTAGTTCCACTAGTTTGACATGTATGCTTGCCTCTACATATGGTTGAGGGTTCAAGTCTTCATGTGGGGTAGTTTTGATTGTTAGTTGGGGTGGTATAAGTAGGTTTCTTGTAAAAATAAAAAATAAAAAAATTACACATAGAATTGCAGTATAAAAATCACTATTAGGTTGCACTGTTGGCGCACAGTAGTACAAGCATATATGGATCCCTCTTTTTTGAAAGAAAAGGAATTTGGGGCATCAGTCAGATTCAGTTAGCCATGATATTAATAGACAAACCATGATGTAAAAACTATATGCATAATGAGAATAAACTTTGACATAATCAGGCCATTGTATAACTTTCAACACAAACCTGAGGTGATTTTTGAGCTGCAGCTTTCAGATCTGCTGCTGCACCCTCCCAATCTTCTACCAAAAGTTTAGCTTCACCCCTCTGATCAACATAATATTTGTTAGATATCTCAAGAGCACCAACATTCATCTTTTACATTATACGAGTAAAAAGAAGAACATGGAAAGGGCCAATTCAAGAAACGCAACACCAACACTTAATATTAAATTAACATTCCCGATGTTTTATTCTTTCTTCTTTGTTGGGGTATACTTGGCAAAGGTTCCGATTCAAGGAAAACGCCTAACGGTAAGTACTAGCAAAGTTCTACCACCAAAAAAAAGGCATTAGCAAAATTCTTAGGTAAGATTATTTCCTATGCGTAATTAAAGTTAATGCCATCGCGACTTCCTTGATCTCAGAAATTCAGAAACAGATACGGTGAAAATATCTATCTACAAACAGAATAATTTAGAATTGTAAAATAACAACGCAAATGGTAACAGAAGGAATGGCTTGGAAAGAAATTGACTTAGTTACAAGGCTATAAAAATGACCAAATCTCAAAAGGAAGATGATAATCTAACATTCTAGGAGACGTACATTTGCTATACAATGGTGTAGATTTGATTGGGATGTGTGTCACATGAATTTCAAGGGAATCTACACCATTGTGTAGCAAATGTATGTACCAAAAGAAAGTCAAAAAATCATTTTCCATCTCAAAAATAACATGGGCATCAGAGGATTAAACAATGAAACAACACTCCTAGAAATAGTTATCCTCATTTGTGTTACTTATTTTTTATGAGCACATTTATCTTTCTTTGTACTCATTGCCAATAAAAGAGATTCGTAATTCAAGATACCTGAACTAATGCTTCAAGAAGCTCTTCGTCTATACTAAGTGCATCTGTGCAACTACTCAGAGCATCTTTACCCCTGCCGAGCTTGACCAGGACCTTACATAAACCAAGATGTAGATGTACATTATGGGCAGTGTGACTGGGATCCAGTGCAAGAGCTGCTTTAAAATCCTCTACTGCCATTCGCAGTTTACCCTTGTCCACATTTTCTTCGGCCTGCAAAAATCAAGTTCTTTGAGTATACTTTCCACCCCACATGCAGTTTATCATAACCCACATTATCTCATGCTATATCCACAAGAATCTTTACTCAGTATTGCAGGTGACTTACACTTTTAGTCTTCTTCAGTAGATTTTTCAATCCAAAATAAGCTTTCTTCAGATCACTGTGCTCTGGATCTAATCGAAGACCTTTCTGGTAATGCCTGCCAACAATTTCAAATCATTCTGTGTAGGTGAAATATTTTCTATCCAGAAACTAATTTAAAAAGAAAGAGAAAAGGAATAAGCAGTGAGGGAGGAAAAATACACCAAACAAACCTCAAGGCAACATCATGGTCTGCTAAAAAATAATAAGCACGACCACGAAGCAGCAAAGCCTCCAGGTTGTCCTCATTTTCTTTGAGGATAAATCCAGACTCTGCAATTGCACCTGAGTAATCTTTCATACCCAACAACAGTTTAACTTTAAGTAGTTTAGCCTGCATCACGTGAAGTATATTTAGTTCGAATGATGGAAAAACCTTGATATTTATACAGTAGAATTAAATAAATAAATAAATAAATATATTACTTTTGAGCAAGCAGGTGAGAAAACAAGGACAACTTTGTCGATGAAATCCATTGACTTTTCAAAGTCGCCAGAGTCGAAGAGAGTGCCAGCTGTTTCTAGGGCACTTTGGGCCTGAAGTAACTGTGAAAGTTCCTTTTCTGCAGCTGAAAACCCAGGTTTTAACTCCAGAAACTTTTTGTATGTTTTCTCCGACTCCTCAAATCTACATCAGCCAAAAAAGTGCCTGAATCATATAACCTTTCAATCAGAAAATAAAACAAGGTAGATTCATGTTAACAATCTAAATTATCATTTGACAAATGTACCGAAAGTTATTATACAATTTGGTGACAGTTTCCACTTCCAAATAACTATTTTTTAAGAGGTAGCCCTTGAAATATATAAATTACAAAGAGAAAAAAGAAAGCACCAAAGATGGATCAAACTCTTCCATTGTGCTCGATTCAGTGCAATTGATGGCGAGCTTTCCAAACAATTCAGATCCCTCCTAATTAATGCATTCCAACTAAACTTCGGTCCACCAAAGAACAACTAATAGGCTGATAAAAATCCATTATTAAACAAGTAGTTTCATGATGAGAATAATTTACATTGTATGCAGTAGAGCTTATTGACTAAGCAACTGTTGTAGTTCTATAATGCAAACATTATTTAACAAACCTCACATATAAATGTCATGTTACTGCGAGTATACAATAATACATAAAGGCCCACACAATGTCGTAATGACAGAAATTGTTTTTTGTATTCTGTGAACATTCCTACTTCACAAAACCATCTCCAGAGACCAAAACCATAAATCTTATCAAATTGAAGGCTTTTAGTTTGTTCCATGATAACAAGCTTCCACTAACCACTTCAAAATTTTCACAAACCAATGTTGATTTCCACTTCTAAAGCCATTGGTGATAAAGTTTCCAAAAAATGTTTGAGATTTTTGTTTGAAAAAAATGGCTAGGTTTCAATTTTGTCACAGATTTGGCAAGGTTGAATATCATAAAACTATAGAATTAAACCTTTCTCTATTAATGTGACATTTTCCAATAGAATTTTACCAAAAACTCAATTATGGCAACGCAAAGTTTATCTGATCTACTGCTTAATACAGATTAGACTAGGGATCGGCTTAATACAAATTAGACTAGGGATCGGCCACATGGATCTAACTCTTCCACTCCATTCGATTCAATGCCATTGATGGAGTGCTCTCCAAATCTTGGGACACCCCAATGTTTATTGACATCTGATCCATTGCTTAATCTAAAAAAACAAAACCAAACTTGTCTTTGATTTATCCAACTTTGGCAGCATGGACTGGTTCACTTAACATTTCAACAAGAACTTACATTAGACAAATTGACTCCCAAGTCTTAACACAACCATTGGAAGTGACATCAGTTCTAAGTCATAACAATCCCTCATTGAGAGAATTTTAGACTGATTGCACGGTTGAAAACTTACTAGACCATCTTTATCATTGGTGTAATTATTGACATTTTTTTGCAAGGCCAAAATGCTATTGAAAGTCATAATCTGTATCCTGGAAATCATTAAAAGTTTTGGAGCAAATTGGCAATATTTATTTTCCTTTCAAGAAGATCATCTAGACTCGGTGCAAGCTCGATATCTTGAAAATGGGACTCACACTTCAAGACCAGCAAATCTTGTTTGCCCAATTTGTTTCGAAAACATTAGTTACATGCTAACTGTTTCAAGAACCAAAATCCAAGCATGTATTGGAAGTTGTGTCGGTTTCTTTTTTTTTTTTTTTTTTGAGGAAGGAACTAAGCTCTTGAAGTTTATATATTAATACAGAAGAACCTGCACAATTGACGAAGGACAGATGCCCGTTGCCGATATGCGTCTGAGAGGGTTGGGTCTGCCTCTAAAGCAGTATTGAGATCCTCAAGGGCCTCCCCATAATGCCTATGCTTTATACTTTCGGAAGCTTTCTTTAAAAAATCAGAAGCACTACCAGGCTCACTATCTGCATGTCCAAATAACACAAATAAGACATTATATAATTTGAGAAAAAAAATATAGAAAAGAATTTTTTTTTTTTTCAATAGGAAGTACTTAAGTCAAATAGCGGGACTAAAATGAATCCTAAGAACACATTTTCAGCATGCCCCAAAAAACCAAAATTCCAACTTACTGATGGACCATTGATGCAAACATAACGTATAAAAAAAGTTATAGAAGAATGAGGCACTTGTAACTGAGTCCACAATGTTAGGTTTCATTGCATGGCAATCATAGAACAATGAGGCACTTGTAATTGAGTCCACAACACAAGACCATTGAATTTTCCATTTGTCAAGAGAGATCACGATGCCCGATCTCATTTGTGGGAGACATACAACAATGAGTCTCTTAGTATTAACTCAAGACCAATTGTTTCGGACAACCGAATAGCCCTGTATGATTACCCCATGGATATTCTTTGGCAACATCATTCCTGGTACCTCAAGAGTATCGCGACAAAATCATCTAGTTTACAGACTTACACCCAAACCAATCACACGAAAAACCCCCAACATTCTTGTTAGGGGAGAGGTTGAAGTTACAACCTCAAGGTTGCAGGTCAACCTTCATAACACTCCAGTTAACTGCTTGATGGTAGTTGTTTCCAATTCAAGTATTAAGTTGATGCTTCATCGTTTGCATTGTAGATAAAAAGCCTTAACTTTGAACCTTTCATCGTGCATTAGTTCTATTTTTAGAAAATCTGGCATCAAACAAAAATTTAATTTTAAGTAAACTAAACAACACAAAATGGATTCAATTTAGAAAACCAAAGAAAGATATCAAATGTCAATTTTAGTAGTAAATTACTTATTTTGATTGAATGTGCTCTCTTGTGAATGTAGAGTTACATATAGAAAGTTTCTAATATCTCTAGAAATATTTATTTGTGATCTTACTTTAAGATTATTTATTTAAAAAAAAAGTACTTTTTGGTTATTTTATTTTAGCATGTTTTATTTCAGCAAGTGTCAAATATTTAGTCTCATATATCATGATTTCACCTCCCAAAATGCATAAGGATTTTATTTGCTTGATTTGAGTTTGGTATAGTTTGTGAATAGTATAAAGTGCAATACGATGACTAAGAATTCATGGTTGCAAATAGAGGTAATGTTAATGGCAAAACAATTTTTTTCCCCATGATTCTACATCTAATCGGAATTAGTCTAATAACTCTATTCCTATGCTGCATTTTTTCTCTTTCATATAATCTCCAATCAGTTTACCTTTTTGCGTCCCTTTAGATCTAATCTGCATCCTCCCTATTTTTATTGTGTTCTAAGTGAAAGTCAAGATTCCAAGCCCTAACTAAACATAGTCCATCTTTGTTGTTTTTTCCCCTCGCTCAATATCAACTAGACTATCAACTAGTAAACATTTCCGGTTGTGCCAATATGCATCCAAGCAAATGTGTTTTTTAATCAAAGAATGGCTTGCTCATCTAAGGACAAGCTCCATCACCTCCATGATCGACAATAAGGAACTTGAGATCACAACAATCCACCATGCTCAATAAGATACTGACAATCCACTATGCCCAAAAACCACTGTCCCCAATGGCCCATCATTACCAACTAGATGAAACCGTGGACGTTCCTTCAACAGGAAACAGCCCCACCCAAATTCGCCTATTTGTGGCGATAAACAGATAACACAAAGCCACACTAATAGTCTAGTACAAATCCACACTCAACATAATGCCTGCTCTAATATCATTTGATCTGAATATTTAGATCACCCGCAAAAACCGTCTTGCAAAGACACGCGGCCAAACATCTCATAGTCATACACACATTAATATTACTATTTTCAGCCAATGTAGGATTCAGGATCGCAATACAGGCCCAATCTGCCCTACACTCTCAACTTGTTCTTCACAGTATTAAATCTCTCCTACCAAAAAAGGGGGGAAAACCCAATTCGCTCACACACATTATAAATTTGCAGCAAAGTTTCAAACTTCACATCCAACTTTGATCTCACAAACCACAATCTCCGCAACCGCCAATTCTTCGGTCAGTAAACTAAGTAAATACAGCAAAACATAGCAAATCCCATCCGAGCCCTAAATCGAGTCAACAACAAACCTAAGCAATAATTCTCTCCTGAACAATCGAAAGAGACACTTCAATCACTCAAATTGACGATCAACAGAAAATCAAACAAGGTTTCCCAACTAAACCCTAGAAAAGCGAATTCAATTCGAAAACGAATGCATTAATCAACGCAGAAAGCCCGAAAGAAGCGAAGACGAAGAAGCTGACCTTGTGAGGAGACCAAGTAGTGTTGAGAGCAGAAGATGAAAGTGAAGAAGACGATGACGCGGACGAGGAGTCTCTTCGGATCCATGGCGTCCATGGCGGACGAGCGATCGAGCTGTGTCTGTGTCTGTGTTTGTGTTTGTGTGTGTGTGTGTGTGTGTTTGATCGACTCTTCCAAGTGAAAGAAAGAAAGTATAAATTGCTGATGTTGGGATCTTGAACACGTAAGTGACATCGGTCCACGTAACACCGCCCAATGGAGGCTCACCACGTGTATCTGACGTGGCTTCATCACGTACCTAGAGTCCAGAGGTAATAAGTGAGAGGGCGTTGGTTGACCAAAAATAAAAACTCTTGGATTTGTCCCAGTCCTTTTGGTTGTAGCTTTTGAAGAGGGAAGAGAAAGAGGAGAGATCCGACGGATCTGAATCTGCTAATTAAGGTGCAGTGCTTCTTTCCTACTTCTTTATATTATTTAAATTTCCCCCCAAGTTTTTGCATCAAACATCTCTTTATTGATTCAGATCTTCACTGACCTTATTGCTTGTTCAGTATAATGTTTTTTTTTTTTTTTTTTTTTTTTTTTTTTGTTTGAAAACTCAATATAACCTTTTTGTATCATCCTTTTTCCTTGATTTGATTTTGGAAATTGCATCCTCCTTTTAAGCAGAGTTGACTTTTTTTTTTTTTTGGGGGGGGGTGCTATTATATGTTGTCCTTAGCAGTGACCTTGTATACAAAATAGTTTGGTTTTTGTATTAACGGATCTAGGTTGTTGTAGAATTGGATTGGATTTAAGTAGCTCGCTGTCCTCAAGGATATTTCACCGTCAAGGTGAACAAAAGAAAAGAATGCAGCAAAACAGAAATGCCCAACACATAAAACGGCAAAACTGTTTTGTAAGACAGAGTTTACGAAGTGCAGAACAAAGGTGCACAATTATTGAATAGAGGAAACTAAAATTCTGTGGTGCAAAACTTCAAGAGACACGCAGAAAAATTGAAGAAGTAAGAAGAGAGCTGAACAGAAAAAATAAAATAGAGAAGTTATGGTTTTTTTGAAGTGTAGTCTTTGAGTTGAACTTGAACTCTTTAAAGGAGTTCAACCAATGGATAGATGGACTTGTTCCAAACTGAGTCTCCCACCATCACTAAAAGACTGACTCGGTTTACCAACGGAAAATTCATAAGTTTTGGTGTATTTTAGACTATGAACCAAAAATTGAAAGAGTGGGAAGGGGTGTCAATGGGACGGAGATGGGGAATTTAAATGGGATGGGTGGGGGTGAGGGCGGGGGTGGTGATGGGGATATTTGTGTCATATATCTAATAAAAGGTAAACAACTATAATAAAGAATTAAGTGAAATAATGAAATTCAAACTAATAAATCAACAACCGATTGGCCCAAGTGATAAAGAACTTGGTCTCCTTAGGCAAACTCTTCTCATGTGGTGTACACAGTTTTGGTCTTTAATTTATAATATGGTATTTGTGATCGAAGAAAAGTCTATTTCCATTCAAGCTATTTGTGTCATATAAAGGTTTGGAGCATTGGTTTAATGATCGAGAAAAGGACATTTTATTTTTTCACTACCAACGCTTAATATTGTTTTGAAGGGTATTGATGAGACTTAAATCTTGGGGTATGGTGCATGCTCAGTTAAAGAAGTATAAGATGGCCCGGTGATTGCAAGGCACTGTCTAGGCAATGCCTATGTGTTTTAGGGCAAAACCAACTAGACGGTATAGCCTAGGTGAGCTTCATACTTAAGATAATTTTTAAAAAGTTGAAGAGAATGATTGGAATGAATGATTGCAATTAAGTTTGTTGATATAAATAGTGGATAGTTATCCAACAACAAAACCTTAACACAACACATATCAAAAGATTCATAACCCCAATCCTCCACCTCCATCGACTACTTGTGAGGCTTTTTTGATGAGCCAACTTGTGGTCCTTTTTCTTGGATTAGAAGGCGAGTAGCAGAAGGCTACAGACAACCTTATGGTCCTTGAAACAATGAAACTACAAGTTTGCATCGTGTTATGTAACCAGTTGACTAAACTTAAACTAATATTTGTATGTTGCTTGCAAGATAAGCTTCTTTGTGGTTGGTGTGAAAACTTGAAATTTGAGACAAATTAAGGCCAAGTTGTAGGTGGACTTCAATTTTCTTTACTAGTTTCTCTACTATAGAAGGTGGTTCGGTATATTTTTGGTTAAACCGTTGAATCTACCATTTTAAAAACTAAATACACAGTTGGCTCAAAATCTTGAACCCTCTTTTTTGGTCACAAAGTGTGTGTGAACCATCATTTCAAATGTCTTCATTGTTCCTGTATTAATTCCAGTGTGTTCTCTCGCTCTTCCATTCAACATCTTTTACCCACCAATGTTCGATCCGTTTCAATAGAATTAACAACTACACTACAAAAACTGCTCAACCCTGATGATGTACCATGACATTTACAACTGCAACATTAATGCTCGATCCATGTAGTTCCTAGTCACCAGCTCAATAGCAAATCAACTATCAAATTAAATCTCCTCAGTCTTGTCTCTGTAGGAATACTACTCGTTTCATAAGTAATAGACCTAAAATAAAAAGCTGTAAGACTAGGAGTTTTTTTATGATATTTATAGGTTTTGGGTTTGTGAAACTAGGAGTTGATTCATCCTAACATCCATTCCCACAGACAAATTATTTCCATTATCCATGTGAATTGTAATGATTATAATACATTCTTAACAATTCAGGACAAATAATTACAATTCAAATGAAAGGATTATTGATAAAAACAAAGAGAAAATACAAAGACCACCTAGATTACATATTATCTTATGTTCTTAGTGAAAGGGATTTGTAATTATCGGGTGGAAAACAAAAAATGTCGAAGCTATGTTGTTTTTGTTGTAAAACAAAAAATGTGAATCACTTCAATTTCCAGATTCTTAAAGCATTACTGTCTCTCGTTTTAATAGTAACAGAATTGAAAGAGATATAGCACTTAATTACTTGTAGGTACATTTGAAGCCAAGTTTGAGAGAACAAGTATTACAGCCGCGAGCACTACAATTCCACTAACACGATCAATTTGTGGATAAGGCTCCATAAAATCCCAAAGGGCGCTTGGTATTCTAGTCTTGTTGAAGCCATCAACTATGATAAACATTGCACAAAAGAATATCAAAAGAGAATAAGAAACCTGGTTCAGGATCAGAGTTAGTTACAAAATAGTTCAATTCTTCCACAGTCAACAGACACCACGTTGCAAGTTGAAAAGAGAAATAGATAGTATCCGAAGTGGATGAAAATAAAACTATCAAGAAAATATGCATGTAGTAAAAAATAAAATACAAAAGAGATTCATGAAGAATACATTTACCTTCTCTAAGCTTGGCCTTGCATCCTTAAAGTCTAGAACCACAAGAGCAAGTGCAGCAGTAATTGCAGTCCATGACATATTCAAACCCATTAGCAACGCAATCAACATGCCAATAGTTACCAGGTAAACACTTGTCTTCCACAAGATTCTATTATATCTTTGCATCAGACCCTCCTTTTCCCCCGAGTGAACTAAAGCAACGTTGGCCAAATCATTCACATGAGGACTACTATTACAACTCATCATACTTCTTGCAGACTTCCTTTCAGATATAATTTGCTCCTTTTGGGGAACAACACTACCATAGTTTGCCTTCGTCAAAGTGCTCGAATTTCCAGTCGATTCATGTTTAACGCTTGAGACACTTTGTATATCATTCTTACTATAACTCATTCGGTTCCTAAGATTATCCAATCGCCCTGAGTTGTTCATGCGTCAAATGGGAGGTTCGAGGCCTGAGAGTTCAAAGGAAGCGGAATGTGACATTGTGGCTAGTGAAAACCGATAAGAAGTCACATCTTCCTCGATTACCAATTCTAGTGCAACATCTTCTTCATCCTTCTTAACGGATAATAATTGCCAATACATACATACAAAACGTCATAAGTTACAACAACTCCCACAAGCATTGCAAGAAGAACACCGATCAAGAACTTTTCAAAAGAAATTTTACTCTGAACAACTATAACCAAATTCTGGGGATTATCGATTGGAGTGGCGGCGGATCCAATATTTGCACTTGACTCCATGGTCAATAAGAAAGGATGTGGTGGAACATTGTTATGCCTTGCAATCTTAAGAAAAAATTCGATCAGAACAACACAAGTAGTGCCGTTGGTAAAAAGTGCACATGAAAGAGCAGAAATAATGCATATACGATAGAGCAAGTCTTTCGCTCATTGACTTTTCCATGCCAGTAATTTACCAATATATTTGCACATATCAGCTCTCGAGGTAGACATTGACAACCATGGTCCCAAATAATAGTCCAAGGATTGGAAGGTCTGTAGCAGCATAGGCTTGATTTGGGGTTATAACTCGGAAGATGACCATGAGCAGCACCTAGGAGGGAGCCTGCAGTTCTTCCAACTGTTAAGAATGGGACTGCGAGAAAAATTGCTTACACCTAAAATATTCCAAAGGAGGCCTAAAAAAAAAAATTCCAAAGGCAATTGAGCCCAAAACCACTTTTACAGTTGCAGCCATCGCCATCTTCAGCAGCCTATGAAGTTTAGTTTCTTTTGAATAAACAAGCTTGAAATCTAGGAAACAGATGACTTGAAGACTCACTCAAGTGCTCATTTTCTGGGAAATGAAAACAATTGAATCATTCCTAAGATCTAAGTAGATAAGTGTTGAAAAACCGTATTGTATTTCATAAACTTTACATCTAAAAAAAATATTGGATTGAAAATGATAAAAGAAGAAAATACTGCTTTTCACACCAATCCCCAATCATCTAAAGCATTTTCCGACATGGTCCGTGAATGACGAATCTTAGCTTCAATTCTACCATTATTAGTTATAAAACCATACAAAGAAACACCCATTAACTCAACATCACACTAAATCAAACAAATAAACATGAAAATCCAACTTTATACAAATAATTCCTCATCATTAATCTATAAAACAAAAATCTAGGAAGTAATCATCAATACCCAATTGAGTGGAACTCAGGCTAAATCTCATGACCCAAAAACAAAACACCTAAAAAAATGTTCAAATCTCAAAAAGGAGGGTTAATCTTACCAACAAAGAGAGAAAACCAATCAAATCATTTGCAAAAAAATTTCATCATGAATGTTTGAATATTCACTCTTTGATTTGTCAAATCACTGAACTCCCCAACAATATCTTTCAGCATTTAATTGGTGTTTTTTTGGCACTTGGGTCCATACGATCCTTCCGTGTCGGTGCAATTTTTTGAGATGAAGCTTTTTTCATGACATGGTGATGATTGAGATCGAAATCCCCAAAAAAATATGAACAACCTCTCAAGCCAAGACCTTGGTTTATCCTAAAATAATTGTCTTTGTTTTCTTTATCCAAAAAATAAATAAATAAATGTCTCTGTTTTTTATTAGTTTTTTGGTCAATGGATAATATAGATATGAAGCATATTGCTCCTGTTCTTTTTTATTCATTATTATTGTTTTTTACTCTTGTTTGTTTTATCTAATGCCTCATATGTTTTTTTTTAAAGTAAAAAATTAGAAATTTCATTAATCATGATGGTTCAATACATTCAATAGAACAGGACGAAACGTAAAATCAATTGCCTTGATAAAAGTACATTGATTCCATAATCTTAATTGTTCATAAGAACATTCAACTGCTACAGAGTTGATTTTGAAAAACTGCGACTGTAACAATAGAACAGTATGACAATTAGTGATTGTTCTCCAAACATCTGGAACACCACCTACTAAGACCATGACGAAAAATAAAACTTCTAATTAGGGAAGACAAACAAAGACTTCCAACAACGGAATACAAACACAAACTTCCAACATTAGAAGACAAATACTTATTGAAAAAGATAAACTACTAAAAGCTATCAAACCAACAACAGTAAGCACAAAAATCTATGCACGAGCAATAGAAGTGGAGATGAACTTGAATGATGGTAGATGCACGCATGGAGAAGGAGCAAATGGTGATATTAATGGATCTGATAAGTACTGCTGTAGGGTTGATACTCTTAGATCTATTCTATTTTATTGAAAACATAGTGCAATAAATGTTGTTATTGGAACTACCGCCGATCAAAGAGAAGATCGGCGGTGGTTCAAACGCAAAAATCACAAAGAAATCAAAATATAGAAAAATGGGTTTTAGGGCTTGTGCCTCATGTGTTAGTATGTGGAAAAACTAGAACTATACTTTTGTAAGACACTTTAAGTCACCATTGGGGATATATGTTTGTTTACCTTTTATTAGTTATAAAATAAAGTTTGTTTATTTGTTTGTTTTTATGTTTGTTCATTTTTTTAATACAATATTATAAATTTAATGCATAGAGTTTGTTTGTTTGTACATTACATGAGAAGAGTTTACTTAAGGAAACCAAGTCCTTCATCACTTGGGCCAACTAGTTGTTGATTTATTAGTTTGACATATATAAGTTATAACCATGAAAAAACACTTTGCTTACCATTCACATTTTAGTTTGATATATATATATATATATGTATATATATATATGCATAATTATAAGAAATTGGATTTGGGAGCATTTTTATTTTATTTGGGCTTCTTATATATATCACATTTTTTGTGTTCATATTGATCAAATCACCTATAGTGAGATGAATGAGAACCGCTGATGTAGAGAGAGGATTAGCGTGCCAAAATGAGGGGGCTCGTGTGAGAGATAGAGAATCACCCCAATAATATAGGACACCGCCATATTAGTAGGAGCTGGATGAAGTAGGCCGAGACTTCATTAAAGGTCTTGGCTTCGTATGTTCGAAATCCACATGCCGGTGAGACAAGAATATGCTTGAGTAGTGGGGTATATTCAACTAAAAGTGCGGTACATTTAGCAATTAAAATTTAAAAATGAAGTATGATGAGTAATCAGGTTAAACTGAGCAATGGTCCATTCAGCCGCTCCATAGCACAATTAGGGCAAAAGGGCCAAAATGGTCACTCAACTCTCACCGATCCACCAACTCAATTCCTAAAGTCTAAAAAGGGTCAACTCGGTCCCTAAACTCCACTTTATCCTCTGCCTTACATTAACTTGACGACATTCTCGTGAATCTCATCTTCTTTCACCTTTTTTTTGTGCGTTTGTTGGGAGTTGGGCATTTTCTTCCTCTTCATAGCTTGAAACATAATCATTAATGGTCACATGCCCATTAATGGTCATTCAAACTGAATCCAACTTTGTTATTTCCAATTCAATCAAAACAAACGTATATGAACAGAAAACTATCGTACCGCTTCACCAATCTCACGACAAATCATAGACCCATTTCAGATTTTACAATTTGAGCACCGATAGTCAAACCAAACTCATCAAAATCAAACACAATGACATAAAACATGTCCATACTAGATTCATTGTCCTGATTGGAAATAGGGTCCAAGCTTTGGAGGACCACATGTGGCATGAGGAGGGGCGTTGTCGAGGAAGAACTAGTTGTCGGGATTCATGCCAAGCCGATGAACTTCCTAGATTGGGAAATTCCTCTCTACGCTGAAAAACAACCCAATGAATAAAAACCCACCATTGTTTGTTAAAATTCCTCTCTACAGGTCTCTACGGGGTTGATGCAAAACCTCATTCCGAGAATGATGTTTCCGGCTAGCGACAAGATTTTCCACAACAGAGCATTAAAGCTTTGACACAAATACAAGTTTAGAGAGATGATCGGTGGCCAGAGAGTGGGGCGGCAGAAGCACAGGAAGGTGTGTTCGGTGGATAAATTTAGAGGTGGGATGACGGCTACCGTCAAACTGGTCGTTAGGCAGATAGAGGGGGGGCTGGTTTGGAGGATAAAACAGAGTTTAAGGACTAAGTCGGTCTTCTTTCGACTTTGGGGATTGAGTTGGTAGATCAGTGAGAGTTGAAGGGCCATTTTAACATTTTTACCGCACAATTAGAGTCGCACATTATGGCACACACTAATTTGAAATTGTGTGATCTCACCAAAAAAAAAAAAAAAACGTCACGCCATTCTCAAATAATTGGGACACAAATATATGACTTTTAGTTTCTCTCTCGGTATTCGACAAAAGCAGCGTCCGCAAATCTATGTTGGGGGATTATTGGACTTCTTAATCCAATTTGGGCTCTAAACCTATACGTTGCTCAAGAGTCACTAGAATAGTTTTAGTTTTTAACAGAGGTTTCAAAACCCCTATTAAAAATGAGTGTTATTAAATGTCGTGAGAAACGTGTTCGGTGCGTTGCATTTTAATTGCTAAAACAGTTTTGGCATTTAATAACACCTAATTAATAGGGGTTTTAAGCAACATCTATGTAATACCTGTATTAGCAATTAAAACCCGACCAATCGAACACGTTTCTCACATGATATTTAAACACAAGAATTGTTCTAGTGAGTGTGACTTGAAGTTTCTTAAAAAAGTAACGTTTTATTTTCTGCACGTACTAACATATAAGGCACAAACCTTAAAACTCATTTTGTCTTTTGATTTCTTTGTGATTTTTGCGTTTGAACCACCGCCGATCTTCTCTTTGATCAGCAGTGGTTCCAATAACATTTATTGCACTATTTTTTTAATAAAATACAAATGTATTCAGATCTGAGAGTTTCAACTCTGCAAGTACTTATCAGGTCCATCATTGGCACCATTTGCTCCTCCTACATGCGTGCATCTACCATCATTCAAGTTCATCTCCACTTCTATTGCTCGTGTGTAGATTTTTGTGCTTACCGTTGTTGGTTTGATAACCTTTTGTAGTTTATCTTTTTCAATAAGTATTTGTCTTCTAATGTTGGAAGTTTGTGTTTATCTTCCCTTGTTGGAAGTCTTTGTTTGTCTTCCCTTATTGAAAGTTTTATTTTACGTTATGGTCTTAGTATGTCTGTGTACTGTGGTGTTCCAAACGTTTGGAGAACAGTTGCTAATTGTCATAGTGTTCTATTGTTACAGTCGCAGTTTTTCAAAATCAACTCTGTGGCAGTTGAATGTTCTTATGAACAATTAAGATTGGGGAATTAATATACTTTTATCAAGGTAATTGATTCAATGTTTCGTCTTGTTCTATTTAATGTATTGAACCATCATGATTAATGAAATTTCTATTTCACTTAAAAAAAAACATGTGAGGCATTAGATAAAACAAACAAGAGTAAAAAACAATAATAATAAATAAAAATGAACATAAGTAATATACTTCAAATCTATATCATCCATTGCCCACAAATCTAATAAAAAACAGAGACGAATTTTTTATTTTTTATTTTTGATAAAGAAAACAGAGACAAATCATCACCATGTCACAAAAACAACTTCATCTTAAAAAATTTCACCGACCCAAAAGTATCATTTGGACCCAAGTGCCAAGAAAACACCAATTAAATGTTGAAAGATATTTTTTGGACCCAAGTGCCAAGAAAACACCAATTAAATGTTGAAAGATATTGTTGGGGAGTTCAGTGATTTGGCAGATCAGATAGTGAATATTCAAACATTCATGATGGAATTTTTTTGCAAATGATTTGATTGGTTTTCTCTCTTTGCTGGTAAGATTGACCCCCCTTTTTGAGATTTGAACATTTTTTTAGGTGTTTTGTTTATGGGTTATGAGAGTTAACCTTAGTCTCACTCAATTGGGTATTGATGACTGCTTCCTAGATTTTTGTTTTATTGATTAATGATGAGGAATTATTTGTATAAAGTTGGTTTTTCATGTATATTTGTTTGATTTAGTGTGATGTTGAGTTAATGGGTGTTTCTTTGTATGGTTTCATAACTAATGATGGTGGAATTGAAACTAAGATTCATCATTCATGGACCATGCTGGTAAATGCTTTAAATGATTGGGAACTGGTGTGAAAAACAAAATTTTCTTATTTTATCATTTTCAATCCAATATTTTTTTTAGATGCACAGTTTATGCAGTACAATACGATTTTTTCGACACTTATCTACTTAGATCTTAGGAATGATTCAATTGTTTTCATTTCCCAGAAAATGAGCACTTGAGTGAGTATTCAAGTCATCTGTTTCTTGAATTTCAAGCTTGTTTATTCAAAAGAACCTAAACTTCCTAGGCAACTAAAGATGGCAATGGCTGCAATTGCAAAAGTGGTTCTTGGCTCAATTGCCTTTGGAATATTCTGGGTGTTAGCTGTTTTTCCCGCAGTCCCATTCTTACCGGTTGGAAGGACAGCAGGCTCCCTCCTTGGTGCAATGCTCATGGTCATCTTCAGAGTCATAACCCCAGACCAAGCTTATGCTGCTATAGACCTTCCAATCCTTGGACTATTATTTGGGACCATGGTTGTGAGCATCTACCTCGAGAGAGCTGATATGTTCAAATATTTAGGTAAATTACTGGCATGGAAAAGTCTAGGAGCAAAAGACTTGCTCTGTCGTATTTGCATTATTTCTGCTCTTTCAAGTGCCCTTTTCACCAACGACACTACTTGTGTTGTTTTGACCGAATTTGTTCTTAAGATTGCAAGGCAGAACAATGTTCCACCACATCCTTTCTTATTGGCCTTGGCATCAAGTGCAAATATTGGATCCGCCGCCACTCCAATCGGTAATCCCCAAAATTTGGTTATAGCTGTTCAGAGTAAACTTTCCTTTGGAAAGTTCTTAATTGGTGTTATTCCTGCAATGCTTGCGGGAGTTGTTGTAAATTCTGTTATTTTATTATGTATGTATTGGAAATTATTGTCCGTTGAGAAGGATGTCGAAGATGTTGCACTAGAAGTGGTAGCCGAGGAAGATGTGACTTCTCATCGGTTTTCACCGGCCACAATGTCACATTCCGCTTCCTTGAACTCTCAGGCTTCGAACCTCCCATTTGACGCTATGAACAACTCAGGGCGATTGGATAATCTTAGGAACCGAATGAGTTATAGTGAGAATGATATACAAAGTGTCTCAAGCGTTGAACATGAATCGACTGGAAATTTGAGCACTTTGACGGAGGCAAACAATGGTAGTGTTGTTCCCCAAAAGGAGCAAATTATATCTGAAAGGAAGGCTGCAAGAAGTATGACGAGTTGTAATAGTAGTCCTCATGTGAATGATTTGGCCAACGTTGCTTTAGTTCACTCGGGGGAAAAGGAGGGTCTGATGCAAAGATATAATAGAATCTTGTGGAAGACAAGTGTTTACCTGGTAACTATTGGCATGTTGATTGCGTTGCTAATGGGTTTGAATATGTCATGGATCGCAATTATTCTTGCACTTGCTCTTGTGGTTCTAGACTTTAAGGATGCAAGGCCAAGCTTAGAGAAGGTAAATGTATTCTTCATGAATCTCTTTTGTATTTTATTTTTTACTACATCCATATTTTCTTGATAGTTTTATTTTCATCCACTTCGGATACTATCTATTTCTCTTTTCAACTTGCAACGTGGTGTCTGTTGACTGTGGAAGAATTGAACTATTTGTAACTAACTCTGATATTGAACCAGGTTTCTTATTCTCTTTTGATATTCTTTTGTGGGATGTTTATCACGGTTGATGGCTTCAACAAAACTGGAATACCAAGCGCCCTTTGGGATTTTATGGAGCCTTATTCACAAATTGATCGTGTTAGTGGAATTGCAGTGCTCGCGGCTGTGATACTTGTTCTCTCAAACTTGGCTTCAAATGTACCTACAGGTAATTAAGTGCTATATCTTTTTCAATTCTATTACTATAAAACGAGAGACAGTAATGCTTTTAGAATCTAGAAATTGAAGTGCTTCACATTTTTTGTTTTCCACTCGATAATTACAAATTCCCTCCGATAAGAACAAAAAGACTATGTAATCTAGATGGTCTTTGTATTTTCTCATTGTTTTTATCAATAATCCTTTCATTTGAACTGTAATTATGTCTTGAATTGTTGAGAATGTATTATAACCATTACAATTCACATGGATAATGGAAATAATTTGTGTATGTGGGAATGGATGTCCGGATGAATCAATCCCTAGTTTCACAACCCCAAAGCCCAAAAATATCATAAAAAAACTCCTAGTCTCACAACTTTTTATGTCAGTTCTATTACTTATGAAACGGGTAGTATTCCTATAGAGACAAGACCAAGGAGATTTGATATGCTATTGAGCTTGTGACTAGGAACTACTTGGATCGAGCTTTAATGTTGCAGTTGTAAATGTCATGGTGCGTCATCAGGGTTGAGCAGTTTTTGTAGTTGTTAATTCCATTTAAAAGTTGGTGGGCAAAAGATGTTGAATGGAAGAGCGAGAGAACAAACTGGAATTAATACAGGAATAAGGAAGACATCTGAAATGATGGTTCACACACACTTTGTGACCAAAAAAGAAGGTTCAAGATTTTGAGCCAAATATGTATTTAGTTTTAAAATGTTAGATTCAACCAAAAATATACCAAACCACCTTCTATAGTATAATAGTAGAGAAACTAGTAAAGAAAATTGAAGTCCACCTACAACTTGGCCTTAATTTGTCTTCAAATTTCAAGTTTTCACACTAACCACAGAGAAGCTTAGCATGCAAGCAACCTACAAATATTAGTTTAAGTTTAGTCAACTGGTCACATGACACGATGCAAACTTGTAGTTTCATTGTTACGAGGACCACAAGGTTGTATGTAGCCTTCTGCTAATTGCCTTCTAATCCAAAAAAAAGACCACAAGTTGGCTCATCAAAAAAGCCTCATATGTAGTAGATGGAGGTGAAGGATTGGGGTTAAGAATCTTTTGATAGGTGTTGTGTTGAGGTTTTGTTGTTGGATAACTATCCACTATTTATATCAACAAACTTAATTGCAATTATTCCCTTCAACTTTTTAAAAATTATCTGAAGGATGAAGCTCACCTAGGCTAAGAGTTGGTAGTGAAAAAATAAAATATAGACAAAACCAATTAAGTGGCCCTCAAACTTTGAGGTTTTTATAGATTTGCCCCCTAAACTATTGTTTTTGTGTGATTTGAGCCCTTAAACTTTTATTTTAGTTGATATTAAATCCTCTTGACGTTCAAACAAATTGAAGCTAATGGATTACGTTATCGAAAAACGAAAATTAGTGATCAAGCTCAATTGGACCAATTACATGCTCTGACTTCAAACCGTCCTCTTCTCCGTTCCCCTCTTGCCTCTTGGTCCTATTGTGGCAGAAGTGAAAAAAAAAAAAGACAAGCTCGGGGGTTGGTTGGGACGTTCTAAGTTCTAACCTTTAGTGATCGAGCCCAATTGGACCAATTACTTGTTGTTGGACTTTTGATTAGTTGTGGGACTCTTAATATTTTGTTGTGGGACTTGTGATTGTTGGTCTGATCAAGCACATGCACATATGTCCAATTTGTTTGGACACCCCTCTTCGAAAAAAATAAATATCATGTATAGAGCAGCTATATACTGCATAATAGTTTACATAGTTTTGTTCAACAAAATCGATAATTTGTTTGTATATATAGTTCAAATTATTAACAGAGAACATATGCATACAATTACCCCATTCATCTCTGCTTCTAAGGAGAATGAAATTTTTGGCTTGGCGTCAATTGACAATATGATCTCAATGGGTTCAATCGATTGATGGGGTTGGAGAGAGGAAAGGAAGAATAGAGAATGAGTTTTTGTTGAAACTCGTAGCGTAGTTATTGGGAACTCTACTTTGATGAAAAAAGGTTTCATGGATTTTGAATTTGGGAACTATGTCTCAAACTAATTGGGAGAATTGAGTGAGCAAGTTCAACGAGAGGGGGATCGAGGATGTAGAAGACACCGTTTAGAAGAAGATCAAAGTAAAGCTCCTCCTTTTTTCTTTTTTTTTTCCTGTTTCTTTAGTTTATTTTTATTTAGATCCTACTCTCCGTCAGCTTTCCGTTTGTTTTAACATCAATATGATTCAATGCCAACTAAAATAAAAGTTTAAGGGCTCAAATCACACAAACAATAGTTGAGGGGCCAAATCTAAAAAAACCTTATAGTTTGAGGGCCACTTAATTACTTTTGCCTAAAATATTTCCTTTTCTCAATCATTAAACCAATGCTCCAAACCTGTATATGACACAAATAGCTTGAATGGAAATAGACTTTTTACTTTTTTCTCTTTTAGATCCATGATCAATTGTAAGAAGACAAGAAGAGGCTCGAAATTGTAAGGATTTTAGAACAAGGCCCCTACAAGAATCAACTAAAGAAAGACAAAAGAAGAGAGGATCGATCTATAAACCGAGGACTGCAAGCAAATATCATCTCAATGGATTCGAGATACTAGGGAGAGATTTAATTGGAGATCGTACAAAGGTTAGTCGTGAAGATCCCTAATTCAGGTTTCACATTTTTTTTATTTTTTTAAGGCCCAAATAGGAGGTTTCATGAGTTTTAGAGTGGGAAAAACATAGAAGAAGATATAGGCGAGCAAGAAAAGGGTCTAAGAGAAAGGGTGGATTCAACAAATCGGTAACGTATGAAAAAGCAAATATTGGTCTTTTATATCTTGTGTTGATTTATTGACATTTAATTTAATAAAATGAAATTTTAAGAGAATGAATTGCTTCCAAGTTTTATCTATATGATCTCTTGTAGTCTCTTCAACAAGGAGATTCCACCGATTCACACGTTATACTTTACAAGATTTCGACGTATGGGTGTATGATCTGGTGCAACTGATATATGGTCGTATTGCATGGCTTCCTTGCTTTATCATGTAGCTTTCCTTCCCCATTCCTTCTTTTCTATGAAGTCAAATTAGTGCTTTAATATTTGATGACAAATGACGACATATGCCGAAAATCGTGGAAACCAGAAGATGACATGCCAACATATTTAATGTCTTAGTATTTGAACCTAATTACTTATTACTTTACAAAACTTAATCATTTATCGTGAAAATGAAATAGTCTGACTAGTGCACCCCACTTTTTACTAAGTTTACCCCATTTTGCGTGGCACCCCAAATTCAAAATTCAATTTCTAAGTGCACCCCACATTTTTACCAAAATACCCTTTCATTTGAATTGAAGCACCTAACTCGAAAACCTTGGTGGAGACATATTTTAGGTTTGGGGACATGTAGCCGAGACTTATCCACTAGGCTCAGTGTGTCCAACCGAACCTCTTTGGTGAGATTTAGTTGACAACTGCCGACCGAAAAGTTCGGTGATTTCTGACCAACTTTCCAATTAAAGGTCACTAGCTGTGACCGACTCTCCAACTAAAGGTTCGGTGGGCTCCGACCGACTCTCTAATAAGAGATTCGGACCTTCGAGGTCGAACCCCTCGATGATGCCTACAAATCACAAAGAAGAGAGTGTGGGGTGCACTAATTACAATGAGGGGCATAAGGGTCATTTTGTAGTAGGATTAATCTTTTTTTAAGTTTGACTTTTCTGGGGTGCACTTAGTAAAAGGTGGGGTGCATTTAGCCGGACTCAAATGAAATCAGTTTCCATATGTAGGAATATAGCCCCATAATACTAACTTATGATGCTAGTCTCATACACCTGTTGGTATTGCTATATTCAGTAATACAAAGGCTCTACAGAACATGCTAGCCTTTTCCTCCAAGCCTCCACGGTTCTACTGACCATTGTTTCCTTATGCAAACTTGGAGGTCCATGATTACTATTTCATTTCTAAAGTGCATTGCCTTTTCTCTAATAGGAGCTACAAACCTACAACCTATTTTATGGGACATTTAACTCTTTATCTCCTTTTCTTTGTAGTTATGATCCACATCCACATGAAAGAATTATTTATTTATTTTGTCATTATAAGGAAATCATATATAGCTTGTTTACAGTCCACCTTCAAGAAATGATAACTGTATGTCCTTAAATTTTTCATCTGCCATTTGGTGTACAAGAATGTACGTCATTTATTAGGTCAAGTTCCAATGTAAATTTCACATGGATGAACCCATCATTGAAAACAAGTCAACTCGTTTAGGCTTCATCAACTGTGCAGCAAATGTGTGCATAATAAGTATGTTGCCGTGTCACTTTATTTTCATCACATGTTTTGACAAAGAAAAGGAAAAGATTTCTGCTCAATTATATCCATTGGTTTTCTGCCCCATGACTACCTCAGTTAGGGAATATGCTTCTTGGTTGTCTTATCTTGTGTGCTTTTGATGAAGAAAATATTTGTTATGTTAGCTTTGTTTTATGCCTACATTTTCATCTTTTGTTTTGACTTTGTGGAATTGTTTCCACCCACCAATCTTATCATCTTGAGCAAACTTCAATTTTTTTGCAGAGTTTCTACGTATTTCTGCACCTTTTTTATTTATCAAAAAGGGCCAAAGAGAACAGTGTCTTCCGTGTTTTTATGATCATTGGAACTACTCCTCATTGCAAAAGTTCCTCTCAAGCTTGGAGTTAAATTTCTTAGTTATATATGTAGTTAGGTATTACATTTGTAGGATAAAAAATGTGAAGATCTTGCCGGATTTTGTGTGACACTCATGTAGTAGTTGCATCATCATCCGGTTTTGCTTTTACATTACATATACTTGTTAATTAATTGAGTGGTTGAAGGTTAGAAAAGTATCCTTTCTTCATAATGACCCATAACAAAAACATATGCGGCAGGGAAAAAATTTAAATGTCCTATTTCCTTGCATATACTTGTTAATTAATTGAGAGGTTGAAATGCTATTTCCTTACATTTAAATGTCCTATTTTTTAATTGCTGATTTTGGATATAAAGGACAAAATTTTGATTTCATTAATAATGCAGGCCATTTATGAATAATATCGGGAAAAAAACTATTGAATAGGGATTGTTGTGACCAATGTTGATTTATTTAACATTTTCAGCATGAATGCATTGACTATATTTAACATTTATGCATAATATCGGGAAAAAAAAACTATTGAATAGGGATTGTTGTGACCAACGTTGATTTATTTAACATTTTCAGCATGAATGCATTGACTATATTTTGATCACTATAACATTTTCTTCCCCATATAAACTTCGCTCATAAATTTGCATTATTTGCTAAACTAAGTGCTTGTATCCAGTTGTACTGCTTCACCTTAGGTATAGGACCACAGTTGGCTTTTAAAGCTCAAATTAGTTGAACGCTACCATGTCTGAAAGGTTCAAATGTTAAGTGAATTTAAGTAGCTCATGATCATTTTTATGACGATGTGATGACATGAAAATTCCCTTGGAAATCATTAGGTTTATATTGTTGTTAAATCAGTTATCTATAATAATCGCTTTTGGTGAGAATTTTGCATTGTGATTTGCATCTGATCTTAGTTTCATATGCTCCTTAGTTCTTTTGCTTGGAGCGCGGGTTGCAGCATCAGCACATGCGATTTCTCCCTCAGATGAGAAGAAGGCATGGCTAATATTGGCATGGGTGAGCACAGTTGCTGGAAATCTATCCCTTCTGGGTTCAGCTGCAAACTTGATAGTTTGTGAGCAAGCTCGCCGTGCTCCAGCTTTTGGTTACAATCTTTCCTTTTGGAGACACCTCGTCTTTGGAGTTCCTTCAACAGTCATTGTCGCAGCGATCGGCTTGCCACTCATAAGGGGTTGATAAAATCAGATTTGAGCTTGCAGCCTTCCTCTTGTTGAAACCATCTCCAAAACACTTACTTCCGTGAGTCTGATTATCGTCAAGCGCCTTGTGCCAAGATTTCTGGCATACTTTGTGCAGATGCAAGTATTGTCAAGGTTGTTGAGCTCACAAGATTATGCGTAACTGGTGAGCCGACGGGGTGTTGTCGAAAGTAAATCCTGCAATGGTTTATGATAAGATGTGATTTTCGTTGGCCCGACCACTCAATTGTAAAGGTTCATCTGCTTGTACAAGGGACAGTCTTTACTTGATAAGCTTCAATTGTTCTGAAGGCCATGTATTATAGTTGTTCTTAGCTCATAAATGATTGTCTTGAGAAATAATGCAATTCTATTAATTGGCTAATTCACAGTTCATTGATGGATATCAAAGCCAATTGTATGATGTATCCCTTTATTGATGCAGAATTGTTTTCATCTGGTGCTCACAATAAGATGGAAAAGAATTTAGTTGTTATATGCAAAAAGGAAGTTGACAGGAATGAATTGTGGTCACCAATTGCCTTCACAAACTATATATGGTACACTATTTTTTCCTTTTAAAAAATATTACTAAATTATCTATATTTTGCTTGTCTTATATTATTGATGTTTATATATATATATATATATATATATATGTTGCTTCTTCATCATCAAATACAATTAACTACAACGTTGCAGCACGTGTTGGAAATGACGAAGTATGATATATATATATAGGTACTTCTACTATGGGAACCAAATATATACTCATGAGTACACTATTTAGAACCATTGAATTTAAATCCAACACATTGATCGAGACGACATAAACGCACAAAACATTTAATTCATAATACATTTTGAAGGGTTTCCATGGCAAGGGTATATATGTGGTCTTCATTATTGTTGTAAATTGAATTGAGACTTGCTAGAACTAGAGAAGGAAAGTAGAAGAACTAAGAACTTCTACTACTACAAAGAACTACAAAGAATTACAACTACAAAGTAGAAGAGGAGAAATGAGAGAGTTGAAATGAGAAGTTGTATACAACTTGGTGTGTTTTTACAATGAGGTTGGCACCCTTTATATAGGCCCTTTGGTGATGATGATAAATGTACTTAGACAATGTTTACAAGTAACACATACATCACATGTCATACAACTCTTCACAAGCAACATTGACAATACATGAAATAATGAGTACATTTGATATGGATACAAGTAAGGGCCATGCTTGATACTACCACTCAATGTAAGAGCCATGCTTGGCAATGATTAGTCATACAAAGTCTTGATCAATTGTTCATCCATATCATAACACTCCCCCTTGGATGACAATTGTTCAAAGAATGTGCCTCGTTAAAACTTCTACTAGAAAAAACCCTGTGGGAAAAAATCTAGTAAAAGAAAAAGAGTACACATTTCTTATTAATCTTAAGATGAGTATAATATTGTTAGGATTGCCTCATTAAAAAAACCTTGCTAGGAAAACCCAATGGGATAAAACCATAGCTAAGAGAAAAATAGTGCAATACACTAATCAATAACTCCCCCTCATGTGAACATGGGTAAAACTTGTTCAGTTTCTTTACTTGCAATGTCTTTAAGTTTACGCAAGCCAATACCATATGTAAGCCTTTTAAATGTCGTAGTTGGTAAGGCTTTTGTGAATAAATCAAAGAAGATTATCGCTCGATCGGATTTGCTTGACATCAATTTCACCATTCTTCTGAAGCTCATGTACATAAAAGAATTTTGGTGAAATATGTTTTATTCTGTCCCCTTTTATGAATCCTTCACTTAATTGTGCAATACATACTGCATTATCTTCATATAATATGGTTGGAGAATCTTTTATTGAAGGCAATCCATATGATTTTTGAATATGTTCAATCATGTTTCTCAACCAAACACATTCACGACTTGCTTCATGAATTGCAAGTACTTCAGAATGATTGGAAGAAGTGGCAACCATAGTTTGTTTTACTGACTTCCATGATACAACAGTATTACCACATGTGAATACATATCCCGTTTGAGAACAGGCCTTATGGGGATCTGATAAAAATCCTGCATCAGCATAACCTTGGAGATTCAATTTTACCCCTCTCGAGTAAAATAAACCCATGTCACTTGTTCCTCGAAGATATCGAAAAATGTGTTTAACACCATTCTAATGTCTTCGAGTTGGTGAAGAGCTATATCTTGCAAGTAGGTTGACAGCAAAAGCAATATCGGGTCTTGTACAATTTGCAAGATACATAAGTGCACCAATTGCACTTAAATATGGTACCTTCGGACCAATTAGCTCTTCATCACTTTCTTGAGGTCAAAATGGATCCTTATCCACTTCAAGTGATCTGACAACCATTGGAGAGCTCAATGGATGTGCCTTGTCCATATAAAATCTTTTTAATAACTTTTCAATATAATTTGATTGATGGACAAGTACTCCACTTGAAAAATGTTCAATTTGCAAACCAAGACAAAGTCTTGTTTTTCCAAGTTCTTTCATCTCGAATTCCTTTTTCAAGTATTCGGATGTTCTAACGATGTCGTCGTGGTTTCCCACTATATTTAAATCATCAACATATACAAAGACAATAATCACAAATCCTGTTGATGATCTTTTAATGAAGACACATGGGCAAAGTGGATTATTTACATATCCTTCTTTCAGTAAATAATCACTAAGACGTTTGTACCACATTCGTCCGGATTGTTTCAACCCGTACAAAGACCTTTGTAATTTTATAGAATGCATATTATGAGGTTTTGATTTTATTTCATCGGATATTACAAATCCATTAGGGATTTTCATATATATCTCACTGTCTAGAGATCCGTATGAGATATCTTTATAACGACATCCATTAAATGCATATCAAGCCCTTCAGAGACTGCAAGGCTTATCAAGAACCAAAATGTGATTGCATATATAACAGGAGAATATGTTTCCTCATAATCAATGCCAGGTCTTTGTGAGAAACCTTGAGCTACAAGTCTTGCTTTGTACCTTGTAACTTCATTTTTTTCGTTTCTCTTTCGTACAAATACCCATTTATATCCAACAGGCTTTACGCCATCTGGAGTTTGGACAATTGGTCCAAAAACCTCTCGTTTCCTTAACGAGTTTAGCTCTGCTTGGATAGCATCTTGCCATTTTTGCCAATCAGGTCTTTTTTGACATTCGTCCACTGATCGTGGTTCTGGATCATCATCATTTTCACATATTTCAAAGGACACATTGAAAGCAAATATATCATCAGGAACAATTTTATTTCGATCCCAAATCTTACCAGAGTTTAAGTAATTTATTGAGATCTCATTACTTTCATCTTTTTCATCTTTTTCTAGATGAAGTTGTTCCACATCAGAATCAACTTGTTCTGACAAACCCTTATCAAAGGATTCTTGTGCTTTCTCAGGAGTATTTTGATTTGTATTTATTTTTACTCCCGTTTTCCTTTTTCGAGGAATTGTATCCTTTGAACCAACCGGTCTTCCACGCTTTAAGCGTTTCGTTGGTTCTTGTGCATTTTGTTGCACGAGAGACATCAATTCTTGCGGGAGCATTTACAAATTTGGAATATGTGATTTTGTCACTTATTTTGCATCATTAAATGCATCTGGTAATTGATTTGCAATTTGTTGCAAATGAATGATCTTTCGAACTTCAAGTTCACACTGATTTGTTCGTGGATCATAATGTGATAAAGTTGTTGCATTCCAAGCAATTTCGCGTCATTCCTTTTGAATTGACTTCTTATCTCCCCCTAATGGTGGGAAAATTGTTTCATCAAAGTGACAATCAACAAAACGTGCAGTAAATAAATCCCCTGTTAAGGGCTCAAGGTATTTTATAATGGACGATGAGTTAAATCCAACATAAATCCCAAGTTTTCGTTGTGGACCCATCTTAGTTCTATTGGGAGGTGGTATAGGAACATACACTGCACAACCAAAAATTCTTAAGTGTGAAATATTTGGTTGTTGACCTAAAATGAGTTGCATGGGGGAATGTTCATGGTATGCGATAGGCCTATAACGAATGATAGATGCTTCACATGAAGGATGCATGCCCCCAAACTGAAGTTGATAACTTAGTTCTCATGATTAAAGGTCTGGCAATTAATTGAATGCGTTTGATTAGAGATTCTGCCAAACCATTTTGGGTATGCACATGTGGAACAGAATGTTCAATGGTAATTCCTATAGATATGCAATAATTTTTAAATGCTTGAGATTGAAATTCCCCGGCATTATCAAGACGGATGGTCTTGATTGGGTTGTCAGGGAATTGTGCTCTTAACTTAATGATTTGCGCTAAAAGTCTAGCAAATGCAACATTGTGGGTCGAAAGCAAACAAACATGTGACCACCTAGTTGATGCATCTATCAAAACCATGAAATATCTAAATGGTCCACAGTGAGGATGAATAGGTCCACATATGTCTCCCTGAATGCGTTCTAAGAAAACTGGGGATTCCACAACAATTTTACTTGGGGATGATTTAACTATCAATTTACCTTGAGAACAACTAGCACAATTATAATCACCAGCTGAAAATATTTTGTGACTCCTTAAAGGACGTCCATGCGAATTATTAATTATTCTTCGCATCATTGATGATCCTGGATGACCAAGCCGGTCATGCCATAAAATGAATGTCTTTGGATCATTAATTTTCTTATTTAAGACGACATTCGTTTCGACATGCCTTATATGAGTAAAATATAATCCAGAGGATAAAGCTGAGAATTTTTCTAACACTTCTTTTTTCCCATTTGAAACCAATGTGACATAGAGAAATTCTCTATTATTTTCGTTCATGGTTTCAATGTGATATCCATTTTGTCGAATATCTTTAAAGTGAGTAAATTTCTTCGGATTTTTCGAGTATAAGGCATTGTCAACATGAATTATTGTTCCCCTAGGCAACATAATATTTGCTCTTCCAGAGCCATTAATCAAATTGGAGTTGCCAGATATTGTTTGAACATTAGCCTCAACTAAGTTCAAATTGGAGAAATATTCTCTTCTTTTGAGGATAGTGTGTGTTGTAGCAATCAACAAGACATATATCGCCATAATCTGAACAAATAACTTGATGATCCATTTCTACATTGAAAAACAATATGGTATTAAAGAAATACCCTTTTCGTAATAAAATACGAATATCTCAAACTTTTTGGATCATTAGTCAACAAAAGCATGGTAAAATATCACAAAAATATTTGGGTATTGTATATATGACAATATTTAGGCAGCATAGCCTTTCATACATGACAAAAAAAATGTCACAATTATGAGCGCTCCTTGTCAATACTAATTTACCCTTTCTAGTGGTGCACCACTTTTTATTTTGACTATCAATGAAATTGTCAATATGACTTTTACCATATCTTTTCACCTTTTCCACGTCCATATATTTGTAATTGCGACCATGATCATTATATGCAACATATGCTTCTTAATTTGAAGCTAAACCAATTGGACATGAGTGATATTATATTTATAATATCTTATCATTTTACTCAGCTACCACGAGACAAGGATTCAATCCATAATTAATATTTAATGGATTGACGTGCGCGCTCGATAATTTGTTGCAGTAATACATCGAGGTGAGCCACGTGGCTTTTATTTGTCTCATCAGTCATATTTCGCATAGCCTCAATATAGAGGTAATTGAAATTGCCAGAATAATAAATGATATTTGACTGATATAAATTTTGTAGCGTGAGACCCAGCCGCTCATTTTGAGCCTTTTGGAGCATCACCAATTTTGACCTTGATATAGATAGCTCCATGAGGTGAAATGATAATATGAAGTGAAATATTCACTTTTCAAATCTCTAAAGAGATATTTGACGAATAAATATTAGTGTTATACGCATAGTCTTGCATAGATGTTTTATATATAATTTGAGCATCCCATTGCTTTAACAAGTAATTAGTATTGTCAATATTGTTAAGGTAATTAATTCAATTATAATTAAATAAAATCTTTATGAAAATAGGGATAAACTAAATAGTTTTCTTTTATACAAAATAGATAATATACCATTAAATATATGTTCACAACTTGATTATAAATACGCAAAATGTAATACTTGTATGAGTTGGTGGGACAACCTCCAGGTTGGGTGGCGAGACGAAGTCTACTTAAAACCATGCCTCCTCGAACGGGATAACCCGTCTTCCTTTCAATGTTTAGCTTTACCGAGGACAAGGCTTACCCACTATCAACCCAAACTCATAACACTATTTGCAATATAAAAAATCAAGAATGGAGCATAATTAATCGTTTGTAGTATAGCGAGAAAACTAGTTATGTCACTTATTGACTTTTGATTTCTGATGTAGAAGATTGTACAAGACGCAACTACAGAGCATACTTTCGCAATCGGTGACGTTATAATACATAATATATGAATAAAGCATGCATATAAAAGTGAAGCAACCAAGATAATATAGAAATAAACCGAATTCATAAAAGTTATACCTTCCTAGCTTTGTCTTCTTAACAAGCCTTCTTGAACTTCAAGATCTCCTTAATGCTAAAGCAAGCTCGTGCTGATAACGTGTTGTAAATTGAATTGAGACTTGCTAGAACTAGAGAAGGAAAGTAGAAGAACTAAGAACTTCTACTACTACAAAGAACTACAAAGAACTACAACTACAAAGTAGAAGAGGAGAAATGAGAGAGTTGAAATGAGAAGTTGTATATAACTTGGTGTGTTTTTACAATGAGGTTGTCACCCTTTATATAGGCCATTTGGTGATGATGATAAATGTACTTAGACAATGTTTACAAGTAACACATACATCACATGTCATACAACTCTTCACAAGCAACATTGACAATACATGGAATAATGAGTACATTTGATATGGATACAAGTAAGGGCCATGCTTGATACTACCACTCAATGTAAGAGCCATGCTTGACAATGATTAGTCATACAAAGTCTTGATCAATTGTTCATCCATATCATAACAATTATAAAATTTTCTTATATATATATATGGGTACTTTTACCATAGAAATCAAATATATACCCATGTCATGGGTATACTATTTAGAACCATTAGATTTAAATCCATATATATATATATATTACAAAATATAGATATACAAGGATTAGGGTTGATTTTTTTTTTTCATGAAGAATAATTGGTTGTCGAATATTGCTTATGCCGACCTTAACCATTCATGCAAAACATGTTGGAAGATCTACAGACCAATAATTATTGAACCACTTTTAATTTTCAAACTTTCAACTTTCAACTTTCAAGTACGTACATTGCAAAGTAAGTATTTGTGAAGGTTCACTAATTCAACTTTCGCTCAAGTTTGCAATAGTAGATTAATTTGGCAGAATAGTCTTAGGCCTTGTTTGGTTCGGGGGGAAGTTGAAAAAAATGAGATAAGTCTCAAGGAAGTTCTAACTCATCTTGTTTGGTTAGATACTTTAAAAAAACTTTCTTGAAAGGTCGACCCCCAACTTCCTCCACTTAAAGGAAGATAACTCACTTAGGGGAGGGTGAGTGAGTTATCTTTCTGAGGGGGAATTGATATTCTTACCATCATTTAATGCTCTCTCTACCTTTATTTCCTACAATCTCTCTCTCAAAAATAGTGTAAAGAACATTTATATCAATTACATTATTTTATTATTTTTAAAATGTAGAACTTCCCAAGAAATTTAATGTTCAACCAAACATGAAAAGTGCAACTCCTTAGTAGTTAACTTCCTAAGAAATTAAACTTCCTTATAAGAAAACTTTCTTGGAAGTTAGTAAAATATAGTAAAATGAACCAAACGAGACCTACCTTTCAAATTAAGCTATTTAATCCTAATATTTTAATTTGGTTATAATTGATTTCTTTCCAATTAAAAGACTATAGTTTCACTTTATGCATGAACACAAATTACGATTAATCGATCAAAAGGTTGAGATATACGAGTATATTAAACTAGTCGTTTCCCTCCATGCAGGTGTTATTGAAACTATACAATAGTAGGTTTATTAAATTATTTACACCCATAAAAATATGTTAATTTTTAAATAGTGAAATTGTATTATGTTTTTTTTTTTCTTCTTATTCTTTGAAAGGGAAAGGGAAAAAATCCAAGTGCATTGCAAGAAGAATGGATGAGATGTAAAATTTATAGGGGGAATAGAACTAGCACTACACTTATCTGCCTATAATTTCGAGTTGAACGTACTCATCCATTCGTTGATAAGATAATCATTATTAATTATTAATAGATGCACACATAATACTTAATTCAGCGAATATGATGGGTTGACGTGCCTCTGCTTCCAAAAGCACATCAAGTCCATCACAACTTGGAGTCTTACAAGATCTACTCTTGCAGTCATTAATTTTTATTTTTACGGAGTGTGTGTGCACTACATATTTGCTCACCAGACGATCATCTACTTGTATGTCGTGGGTTGCATATCTTTTGCAATGACGACATTTGTATTTGCTTTGTTATTTTGGGTCGGCGTTCATCTCTAGAATGAAACCTAATCTGATTTTGATTCCACTTAAGACACAAGCTCCGTTAGTCGTTCTATCGACTCTGCTCCGTTAATCATTCTGTCGACTCCTATTATTGCATTGTCTGCTGTTCTAACTCTATCGCATTTGAATATGTTTCTGTCGCCTTGTGTAGTTGTTGATCTGCTTCGCAATGAACCCTAAATTTGTCGGGTTTAGATTTGCAACCTCAAGTTAGTTTTCTTGAACCATCTTGAGTTTGAGGGAAGGTATTAAGATTAATAGTTATCTTAGATATGGTTATATGGTTGTCCTTATCTTTTCGAAGAGTTCTTTATCTCTTAGATGTTTATATATATATATATATATATATATATATATATATATATATATATATATATATATATAAAAAGTAGTTTGTAGTTAGCTATTAATCTAATAAAACTCAGTTCCTTAGAAATTAACAATAACTATTATTAATTATTAATATATGCACACATAATACTTAATTCAGTGAATTTGATGGGTTGGCGTGTTGTATGATAGAATATAATTATATTTCTTAGAACAATCGATAATAGAAATAAATAAATAGCAAAAAATAAGAAAAATGAGAAAAACAGAAAATTAGAATGATGAGAGGAGGTATATATATATAGGAAAATGATAAAATGATTTACTTTCAATGCACACTTTGGGTGCACACTCTTGTCTTTTAGCCATTTATGGTTCTTTCTTGTCTCTCCAGACGTGGGTCCTACATCTGACAAAACATCATAAACAGCTAAAAGACAAGGGTGCACGTTCAAAGTGTGCGAGGAGAGCGCGTTAGATTATCATTTTCCATATATATATAAAAGTATGTTTTGAAAGGTTAGGTTAGGTTTGTTTTTTATTTATTTTTTTGAGAAAATTTTGTTTCTTTTTTTTGAGAAAACAGGTTAGGTTTGTTTTATCAAAAATTATAATGCCAGAATATACAGTAATTAGGATTCTTTTCTTGAAAATGCAGAGGGACTGCAAATATGTTTATAAGGGCTATCCATAAACGAAAATGATACTCTAACATACTTTTAATGCACACTTTAGGTGTACACCCTTGTTTTTTAGTCATTTATGGTATTTTGTCAAATGTAGGGCCCACGACTGGAGAGACAAGAAAGAACCATAAATAATTAAAAGATAAAGTTGTACGCCCAAAATGTACTTTCAAAGTAGATTATTTTATCATTTTTCATCCATAAAACATGGAAAGAGTGACTCAAGAGTGACTCATATGTTTGAGTCCTACAAATGGTTCGAGTCTATGTTGCTGAGAGAGCCAAAGCCTCTTATAGGCCAACTGCAACTCAAGCTTAAAGTAGTCGATTAGTTCGGATAAAAAATAAAAAAAAAATAAAAATAAAAATAAAAAAAAGAGAGAGAGAGAGAGAGTGGTAAGCGGTACGAGAGATAAAAATGTGGATCCTATTACTATAAATAATTAAGACTACCAATACAAAATATTTTATAGAACTGGTTTTCCTCAGACAAAGCAACCTCTGCTTTCTCTGCGTTCAAGGTCCGTGCTATGTATGTTGATGTCCCAACCACTCTGTAAACATAAGCACAACGCGTTTGCCTTCAAGATCCCAACAAACTTTATATCAAATCATTATCAAATAATTATAAAAAGGGCCAACAAAGTTCTTGTTATGCATTGCTTCAATTTTTTTCTTTTTGTTTTTTGAGGTATGCTTCAATTAATTAATTACATATATAATATGTAGGAGAACTTCAAAACATAATCGTACCCAACCCTCCACGATCATTAATCATTTAACTAATTGGCAGGGAAAGGTCCAAGCAAAATTTTATTCTTATATGTTCTTGTTTTAATTTTTTATATTGTTCTAATTAACTTACGTTGAATGAAGAGGGTAGCAATTAGCAACAGGTTGACACATATATAGTGCCATAGCAAAAATGTTGTACAAATTATATCTTTATGTGAAATCTTAACAGAGAATATGATAAGTTTATTGTGTATTATTGATCTATTACATGTCTCTATATATAGAGATGCAATTATATATAAAATAAAACGTCTAAATAAGGTAGCACATAATCAAGGGTGTGATTTGTACATAACATAATTACATGAGTGATTTCACAACATAATTGTGGAAGTGATTTGTGCATATTTCCTAATTACACAATATTCCTTAACACTTTAGTAATTAATGATGATAATAACATTAAAGTAATCGACTTTGCAAGAGCTGCGCTATTTTAGATTATTTTTTGACATACGTCAAATCTATTTTAGATTAGAAGATGGTAGAAAATTAACAGTTACTACAAGCTAGAGTCATGGTCGAGTGCTTAATTATATTAAAACGAGACATTAATTGGGAAAATTTAAAAAAAAAAAAAAAGTTTGGCAAAAAATTTATTCAACTATGGCGATCAAAGATTACACCCAATTAGCCAAAGATATTGCTAAAGGCGTAACATCTCTCCATTTATAAGAAATGCACTCTCTAAATGTCAATCTTGTTGGGAAGTTTTGTTATTCATTATGTGGTTATAGCGAGTGTTTGTGTATTGTAATATGTTTTAACGTTGTAGTGAGCAGTCCCTGATTGTCAAACTGTTTCAATTTCACAATCGTGTTAGACATACACATTAATTAAGATTGTGTAACGTCTACACTTATTGTGTAATGTCTACATTAATTGTGTAACGTCTACGCTGAGCACAAATCACTCATTTGATTATGTGCATTGATTGTGTAACTTCTACACTGAGCACAAATCACTCTCTTGATTATGTGCAGTGATTTGTGCTACATTATTTAGATGTTTCGTTTTGTATATAATTGCATCTCTCTATATATAGAGACATGTAATAGATCAATACATAACATAAAATACAATAAAACTTATTCTATTCAAAATCTTTCATGGTATCAGAGCCGCATAGGCCTTTGCCATGGTGGAATCAACGCCAACTATGAGTCCTGGTTGTGTTTCTTCTCAAACTCCTTCAACGGGGGTTGCTACAACGAGCAATCTCAATTTTCCCTTCGGAAATTCATTCACTCAAGGAATCAGTATCAAATTGGATCAAGACAATTACATCATCTGGAAGTCTATCGTCGTTGCCTTTGTGAAGGGAATCAAGTTTGAAGGTTTTCTTTATGGCACGAAGCCGTGCTCTCCTCTATTGCTCAAATCTGGCGAGATCAACCCAGAGTATGAAGACTGGAGTAGCAAGGATTAGATGTTCTCCCTTTCACCATATATCTCCACACCGATTGCTGGATATATCACATTTGCTCACTCACTCTGGAAAGCCATCGAAGATCTGTGTGGTGATCAAAATCGAGCCAAGATTTAGATCTTTCGTTCAAACTTTCAAACCACAAGGAAAGGTACTCAATCCATGATTTCTTATTTGAATCTGATGAAGAAATTTTCAGATAATTTGGCTACAGCTGGTGCACCTTATCCTGTTGGTGATCTCATCTCTTGTGTTCTAACTGGGCTTGATGGGGAGTATCTTCCTATTGTTACTCTTCTCCAAGAGAGAACTGACTTAACATGGCCTGCCTTACAAGCTTCCCTGTTGAATTTTAAAGCAAGATTGACACAATTGTAGAATCTGTAAGCCTTATCTGCCTTGTCGGTAAACAATTCAAGTACACCAACTTCAAATTCTTCAACACCCACGACAAATCTGACTCAACCATGCACCAACAACACTCCAAATTGTTTTTCTTCAAATACCTTTCAGAAACCATTTCGAGGAGGATTCAGATCTAGAGGAGGTGGTGGTCATGGAGGGGGACGCCAATTTAACAACAACAATCGTCCCACCTGCGAGATCTATGGGGAAATCGGGCATACTGCAGCTTATTGTTAGCATCGTGGAGATAATGCCTATATGGGATCGGTTCCCAATTCCCAACCACATCCTCAACAGGCTCCTTCCTCAACATTTGTAGCATCAACCCATTTAGTTGCTGATTCTGGTTGGTTCTTTGATAGTGGCACTACTCACCATATCACTTCTGATCCGTCCATGTTGAACAATGGGTCAGAGTATGCAGGTAATGAACGGATTATGATTGGTAATGGCTCTCAAATTCCTATCACATTCACTGGTTCAACTAATTTAAGTCCTCTTCTTAAGATGTCTGATACCTTTTGTGCTCCTTCCATTAAAAAGAATTTAATCTCTGTGTCTCAATTCTCCACTGATAGTTTTGTGTTCCTTGAATTTCATGTTGATAAATGTTTTATCAAGAATGCACATACTCACAAAGTTTTACATCAAGGGATCCTTAAAGATGGCCTTTACCAATTTTTTCCTTCATTAAGTCAGTCTCTTCCTCAATCATTTGCTGCAACTCTTACCACTGGGACATCTTCTTCTTTTCTTTTTGAGTTATGGCACTCTCGCTTGGGTCATCCTTCTCAGTCTATCATTCAACAAGTTCTTCGAGTCTATAATAAAAAATGTCCAGTTAATGTTCATCGAGTCTGTTGTGCTTGTCAATATGGGAAATCACATGCTCTACCTTTTTCAATTGAATAGTAAAAGGGCAACTTCTATTCTTGATCTTGTGCACACAGACTTATGGGGTCCTTCTCCCACCCCCTCACCACAAAGCTACCTGTACTACATACATTTTGTTGATGACCACAGTAGATTTACATGAGTCTATCCCTTGAAACATAAATATGAGGCATTCCAAACCTTTATTACCTTTCGTACACTAGTCGAAAAATAGTTTTCACGCCCTATTAAAACCATTCGTTCTGATTGGGAAAGGGAATATCGTTCATTTCAAGGTTATCTTCACAATCATGGGATTCTTTTTGAGCATCCTTGTCCCCATACTCACCAACAACATGGAAGGGCCAAACGCAAATATAGGCCTATAGTTGAGATGCCCCTCACATTACTTGCTTAGGCAAAACTCCCTACTACTTTCTAGTGGGATGCCATTTCAACAGCAGCTTTTCTCATATATCGATTGCCCACTCCAATCCTCAAGGGTATCAGTCTGTATTAGGGTCTCTTTCAATTCCCACATGATTATTCAATTCTTCGAGTGTTTGGGTGTGCATGCTACCCTTATCTTCGACCCTACAATTCTAATAAGTATCAGTTTTGGTCCCTCAAATGCCTATTCCTTGGCTACAACTCTTCACATAAGGGATACATATGTTTAAGTCCTTCCAATAGATATTACATCAGTCGTCATGTCATTTTTTTATGAACATGACTTCCTTATCCATCAATGGTTCCTCCACATGACGATCTTCCTTTTACAATCTGAGCCTCACACCTAGGGCTGGGCACGAAACCCGATGACCCGACTCAGGTCGGGTCACCCGACTCGGGTGGCGGGTGACGGGTCAGGTAGAGTGGATAAAAATAAAGAGTCGGGTCAAAATAACCCGACCCGTCGGGTATCGGGTCGGGTTTCGGGTATGATCAAAGGTCACCCGACCCGTCCCGACCCGACCAACGCAGGGATATATATAACAGGGCTCTATGAAGATATATAGAACAGAGAAGCCTTGTGAAAAATTTTGATTTCTTTCACTTCACCCGATGACCCGACCCGACGACCGCTTTTTTTTTCCAGGAAACTGGGTCACCCGATGACCCGACCCGACCCTAAACGGGTCGGGTATATATCGGGTCTGCTGCCTTGCGGGTCGGGTGACGGGTCAGTTTTACAAAGACCCGATATGAGTCGGGTCGTCGGGTATCGGGTCGGGTCGACCCAAACCCGACCCATGCCCACTCCTACTCACACCATTATATCCATACCTATTCCAGTATCTAACCCCACCATCACTCCTTCTCTTACTACATATCCAACTATCTCTTCCACTCCTCCGTCGGTCCCAGCTCCAATTACTTCTTCCGAACCAGTGAATATTCACCCCATGATCACTGGAGCTAAGGATGGCATCTTTAAAAGAAAGGCACTCAACACATCTGTCACTGAGGACACATCCTCAACTGGTTATGAAATTACTCATAAATCTACTAAAGAGAAATTACAATATCCTGTTTGGCGCGCAGCTATGCAAGAAGAATATGATGCTCTTTCTAAGAATAATACATGGTCTTTTGTTCCTTCCACTGGTGGTCAAAAGCTAATCGGTACAAAGTGGATCTTTAAGGTCAAATGTCACTCTGATAGTTCTATCCACAAACATAAGGCATGACTTATTGCTCAAGGATTCAACCAAGAACCAGGGGTTGATTTTCATGAGACCTATAGCCCTGTGATTAAGCCCTTTACTGTGCGCATTATGCTATCTTTGGCTGCCTCTTTCAAATGGCTTATTTGACAACTTGATATCAATAAAGCTTTTCTCAATGGGCGCTTAACTGAACATGTGTACATCTCTCTGTTAGGAAATGTGCCCTAGGTCAATCCATTAACAGTCTTCATGAATACATTTTAGTTAATAAAATAGAGGATTTCATTTGCTGTTTATTATAATTGATTTGCATGTTTACATTATAATAAGATCCATGGGTATTTACGAAATTATCCTAATGGTCAATAGTCGATTATTATACTGGGAACTATAATGAATTAAGACTAGTGTGAGTCTTGATTGATGATCATACGATGATCATACGTATAGGAATACGAATCAAGATCATGAGTACTTGTTAGGGAACAAAGTACTGGACCGACCCGCTATGAGAACATCACATGGATTAAGTCATAGTTGTTTCTCATGATAGGTATATTTTTCAGTCCTCTAACTTGAGATTACCAGAGACTTCAATATTATGAATTCAGTGATTTGACGCAATTAAACGTTGTCTTTAACCCGACGATTATAAAGGTTGTGATTGGTTACTATGTGAATAATGTGGTGAAGTTGTGTAATCGAGATAGAATTTGTCCCTCTCATATAAAGAGAGATATCCAAGTGGATCCCTCGATGTGTTAGATCGTTAAAAGGCCTAGTCTAAGTGAATTGATATTGATCAATGTCACTTAGATGTTTTCAGTCTACCTAGAAATCGAGACTAGTACGATTGAACATGTTGGATGACAATTCCATGCCTTATGTTTGATCAAAAGGATATCGTGTGACGAAAGGATGTTATATACACTATTGATTAGGTTGTATCGATTTGATATTCATACAACTTGGGTAGTCATAATGTCTTGCTAGAGGCCGCTTATGACTTGTATACCAAAATGTATTTTGGTACACTGCCAACGTTGTATGAGCCTATTGGGTCGCACACTGAGAATGGTTTTGCGAGATTTTAAGATGGTTCAAGAAAAATGAATTTTATATGATAAAATTCATGACAGAAACGTCCTTGTAGTGTATTACACTTATACTTCTTTAAGTAGGGGTATATGTGTAATTTACTTAACCGTCTATATACAAGGGTTGTATAAATAGACGCTTTGAGTTAGAATACAAGTACGAAAGAATTATTAAAAGGCCGAAACTCTATTTCGTTTTAGAAACGACTTAGAGGTTTTTGGTATGCTCTGGATCGTTTTGGAGAGAAACAAAAAGGTTTTGTATTCTCTCGAAGCTAGCACTTCAAATCTAGGCCACCGTTCGTGTGTGGACTGCTGATAGAGGGCGTTCATCGTTGGCAGCGCCTTAGAGATCGATTAATCTTCAAAAAGGTACAATTGCGACTGAGGTATGATTAAGTTTTCATAGTTTAAACGTGTTTTAATGGAATCGATTCGGATCCTGTTGGGGTTTTTCTCAAAATTGTTTTGTAATCTCCCGCTGCGCATGAACCCCAAAACCCAACAGGTGGTATCGAGCCTTCGAGTTTGATTCCATTAAACTCATTGCATGTTTTCTTATGATATATGATTGAAAGCATGTTAATAGTTGATGTATATATGATATACATAAGTTTTCTGTGAGATTTATTATCATGTTTTGTGTATATGATACATATATTCGTGATTTAATTGAAATTAGTTTCGTACATGCTAGTAACCATGTTAGGTTAATTTGAATAATTTTAATGAATTGAGTTTCGTATTCTATGATCCATGACACCATTAGGTTCGATTGGGATAGTAGTTCATGATTCAATTACATGTTTGTGGTTATTTGGATGAAGATCAAAATAAATAATTAATTTTTGAAATTATTTATTTATAAATAATTAATTTTCAAAATTATTTATTTATCTTGTTATATCTATTTTGTTATGAAGTTTCTATTTGATAAAGATAGATAACAAATTAGAATAGGAGATAAATATCAAGAATCTTGTTATTGGTGATATACTAGGATTCAAATATCTTAAATTCAAAATAAATAATTAATTTTCGAAATTATTTATTTATAAATAATTAATTTTCAAAATTATTTGTTTATCTTGTTATATCTATTTTGTTATAAAGTCTTTATTTGATAAAGATAGATAACAAATTAGAATAGGAGATAAATATCAAGAATCTTGTTATTGGTGATATACTAGGATTCAAATATCTTAAATTCAAAATAAATAATTAATTTTCAAAATTATTTATTTATAAATAATTAATTTTCGAAATTATTTATTTATCTTGTTATATCTATTTTGTTAAGAAGTCTTTATTTGATAAAGATAGATAACAAATTAGAATAGGAGATAAATATCAAGAATCTTGTTATTGGTGATATACTAGGATTCAAATATCTTAAATCCAAAATAAATAATTAATTTTCGAAATTATTTATTTATCTTGTTTTATCTATTTTGTTATGAAGTCTCTATTTGATAAAGATAGATAACAAATTAGAATAGGAGATAAATATCAAGAATCTTGTTATTGGTGATATGCTAGGATTGTAATATCTAAAGTCCTAATTGGATTAGGATAAGATGATTAGTTAGATGTGGGCCCGGGTTAATTAAAAATGTTTTAATTGACTTAATTTTGGATAATTTAAGGGGTAAATTAAGTATAGTAAAATCAGCGAAAAATATGATTTTCTATAGAGAATTTCAATTTTCGGAATTGAGATTTCTCTTCCAAAAAAAAAAAAGGGGGTGCTGCCCCCTGTTTCCCCGTCCGCTGACCGGCCAGCGGGACCGCCGTCTAACTAATCCTAGCGCACGGAAATTCTTCTATTAGTGAATAGCATAAAATTTCCTAAATTGTTTAGTGGTTCTACAAATCAATAAAATATATGATATTTCATTGCTTACTTAAAAATCACTAAAACTAAATAAAATCCCTTTATTAAATCTTAAGTCTTGTGCCATCCAATTTAAACACTTATCAAAACCTCGATCGCACTAATATAGTTTCAGCCATAGTTGGGTGTATTGTGTTATCTTGGTGAGATAAGTTGGGTAAGAGTTACCTAAATGTTTAAATTGGTCCGACTTAATAAAGCTATCAAAATAGTTTTGGGCTTTAGGCATATGATGAGATAAAAACATGCTAATACATAAGACGTCCCATATCTCATAAAAAGATCTAAAAATTACATAAGATGTAATTGGTAACTGTTACCTACCTAAATAATCTAGTTCTGTGTTTCATGCCATAGCTGTCATAGAATTAGGTGAAATATGGATTTTAGTCCCCTAAATAAACAGTATGTTTTACGAGGGTTGTTAATTTAGTGGGAGTCTGTTCCTCAATACTAAAATAAACTCTGCATAATCTTTATTGTAGATCAATGGCCTCTTCAAGTAACAATAATCCCGTCACTGCGATCTATCCTTGAGAATGATAAGCTATCTGGGACTAACTTTCTTGACTGGTTCAGAAACTTGAGAATCGTTCTCAAGCATGAACGCAAGTGGTATGTCCTGGATGTTCCAATCCCTGAGGACCCACCAGTCAATGCTACGAAAGCTGTGAAAGATGCGCATAATAAGCATGTCAACGATTCTACTGATGTTGCATGCATTATGTTGGCAACTATGGTTCCTGAACTTCAGAAGGACATGGAACTAATGGAAGCCTACGACATGGCTGTAACGCTGAAGGAAATGTTCCAACAGCAAGCTAGGCAAGAAAGGTTCGAGACAGTCAAGAACCTGCATTCTTGTAAGATGATTGAGGGCGTCAGTTAGTCTTCATGTTCTGAAGATGAAGGGCTATGTTGACCAACTTGATAGACTTAGATTTCCCATAAGCCAAGAGTTGGCTACGGATTTGATCCTAAATTCATTACCGGAAAGTTACTCACAATTTGTGATGAACTACAATATGAATAATATGGAGAAATCAATTTCAGAGTTGCATTTGATGCTCAAAACTACTGAACAAAATATCAAGAAACCCTCTAGTAATGTGCTGATGGTCCAAAAGGGAAAGGGAATGAAGAAGAAAGGCAAAGGCAAGGCTAAAGTTGCCAAGGCTACTGCTGCACTTGTCGCAAAGCCTGTGGAACAAGTCAAGCCCCAGCCTGTTCCTGCTTTAAAACACCCAAAAGAAAAGGAATGGAGTTTCTGAAAGGAGAAATCGAACCTCATTAGATATGGTTCGATCTATGATGAGTCATGCAGATCTTCTTATATCCTTTTGGGGTTATGCATTATAAACTGCAACTTTCACTCTAAATCGAGTTCCTTCTAAAGCGGTTGATAAAACACCATATGAGATATGATACGAGAAGAGACCTAGTTTGTCTTTTCTTAAGATTTGGGGTTGTGAGGCTTACGTAAAGCGACAAGCCTCAGAAAAATTAGCACCTAAATCTGATAAGTGTTTATTTGTGGGGTATCTTAAGGAAACAAAAGGATATTACTTTTATAATCCCGCTGAGAACGAAGTGTTTGTTGCTCGGTATGGTGCCTTTATGGAAAAATAGTTTATTTCAAAAGACACTAGTGGGAAAGAAATAAATCTTGGAGAAGTTCAAGAATCACAAATAAACACCGAACCGCTTCTGGAAGTTCAACAACGTTCTGAACCAGTTGAACCTCTGCAAGTGACACAAGGCCCACGTAAATTTGGTAGGGTAAGACATGAGCCAGAGAGATTCGGATTTCTCATTACTGATAGTCGTGATGTATTGCTTATAGATCAAAATGAGCCCACCACTTATCAAGAGGCTATGTCTGGACCAGACTCAGATAAATGGCTAAGTGTCATGAACTCTGAGATGCAATCTATGTATGATAACTAAGTTTAGAACTTGGTTGATTTACCTGAAGGTGGTAAGACCATTGGATGTAAATGGGTTTTCAAGAAGAAAACTGACATGGATGGCAAAGTACATACTTTCAAAGCAAGACTTGTAGCAAAAGGTTTCAGGGAGACTCAAGGTGTTGATTATGATGAAACTTTTTCGCCAGTAACCATGCTTAAATCCATAAGAATTTTAATTGCCATTGCTGCATATTATGACTATGAGATATGGCAAATGGATGTAAAAACAACATTTCTTAATGGAAAGTTGCTTGAGGACGTGTATATGACACAACCTGAAGGTTTTGTACATCCTGAGAATTCTAGGAAGGTATGCAAGCTTCAAAGATCCATTTATGGATTAAAGCAAGCTTCTCGGAGTTGGAATCTTCGTTTTGATGAAGCAATCAAGGATTTTGGTTTTATTAAGAACGAAGATGAGCCTTGTGTATACAAGAAGGTCAGTGGGAGTGTAGTTGTTTTTCTGGTACTGTATGTTGATGATATATTACTCATTGGAAATGACATCCCAACATTGCGAGTGTCAAGTTTTGGTTAGGGAAGTGTTTCGCAATGAAAGACTTAGGAGATGCACCTATATCCTAGGGATAAGGATCTATAGGGATAGATCTAAGAGGCTAATCGGTCTAAGTCGAGTGCTTACATAGACAAGGTGCTTGAATAGGTTCAGTTTGCAAGACTCTAAAAGAGGATTGTTGCCAATGTCTCATGGCATAAGTCTCAGCAAGACTCAATGTCCTAAGACAAATGATGAGCGAGACCGTATGAATAAGATTCCATATGCATCTGCTATTGGATCTATCATGTACGCCATGCTATGCACTCGGCCTGATGTATCATATGTTTTAAGCACTACAAGCAGATATCAGTCAGATCCAGGTGAGAGTCACTGGATAGCAGTAAAGAATAGCCTCAAGTACTTAAGAAGGACTAAGGAAGTGTTCTTGGTCTATGGAGGTTTTGAAAATGATCTAGTTGTAAATGGTTACACAGATGCAAGTTTTCAAACTGATATAGATGATTTTGGATCGCAGTCCGGATATTGTTTACTTTGAATGGGGGTGCGATAAGTGGAAAAGTTCGAAGCAAGAGATCGTGGCGATTCTACAACGAAGTTTGAGTATATTGCAGCGTCCGATGCAGCAAAGGAGGCAGTTTTGGATCAAAAAGTTCATTTCTGAACTAGGTGTGGTTCCAAGTATTGCTAACCCTATTTGTTTGTATTGTGACAATAACGGGGCAATAGCACAGGCCAAGGAACCTAGATCATACCACAGATCCAAACATATACTCAGGCGTTTTTCATCTCATCAGAGAAATTATTGAGAGGGGAGACGTAAAGATTTGCAGAGTGCCTAATGAAGACAACATTGCGGATCCATTGACAAAGGGCTCTTCCACAAGCGAAACATGATGGTCATGTTAGATCATTAGGCATTAGATGCATGTATGATTGGCTCTAGAGCAAGTGGGAGATATTAGGAAATGTGCCCTAGGTCAATCCATTAACAGTCTTCATGAATACATTTTAGTTAATAAAATAGAGGATTTCATTTGCTGTTTATTATAATTGATTTGCATGTTTACATTATAATAAGATCCATGGGTATTTACGAAATATCCTAAATGTCCCTAGTCGATTATTATACTTGGGAACTATAATAAATTAAGACTAGTGTGAGTCTTGATTGATGATCATACGATGATCATACGTATAGGAATACGAATCAAGATCATGAGTACTTGTTAGGGAACAAAGTACTGGACCGACCCGCTATGAGAACATCACATGGATTAAGTCATAGTTGTTTCTCATGATAGGTATATTTTTCAGTCCTCTGACTTGAGATTACCAGAGACTTCAATATTAGGAATTCAGTGATTTGACGCAATTAAACGTTGTCTTTAACCGGACGATTATAAAGGTTGTGATTGGTTACTGTGTGAATAATGTGGTGAAGTTGTGTAATCGAGATAGAATTTGTCCCTCTCATATAAAGAGAGATATCCAGTGGATCCTCGATGTGTTAGGCTCAATTAAAAGGCCTAGTCTAAGTGAATTGATATTGATCAATGTCACTTAGATGTTTTCGATCTACCTAGAAATCGAGACTAGTACGATTGAACATGTTGGATGACAATTCCATGCCTTATGTTTGATCAAAAGGATATCGTGTGACGAAAGGATGTTATATACACTATTGATTAGGTTGTATCGATTTGATATTCGTACAACTTGGGTAGTCATAATGTCTTGCTAGAGGCCGCTTATGACTTGTATACCAAAATGTATTTTGGTACACTGCCAACGTTGTATGAGCCTATTGGGTCGCACACTGAGAATGGTTTTGCGAGATTTTAAGATGGTTCAGAAAAATGAATTTTATATGATAAAATTCATGACAGAAACGTCCTTGTAGTGTACTTCTTTAAGTAGGGGTATATGTGTAATTTACTTAACCGTCTATATACAAGGGTTGTATAAATAGACGCTTTGAGTTAGAATACAAATACGAAAGAATTATTAAAAGGCCGAAACTCTATTTCGTTTTAGAAACGACTTAGAGGTTTTTGGTATACTCTGGATCGTTTTGGAGAGAAACAAAAAGGTTTGGTATTCTCTCGAAGCTAGCACTTCAAATCTCGGCCGCCGTTCGTGTGTGGACTGCTGATAGAGGGCGTTCGTCGTTGGCAGCGCCTTAGAGATCGATTAATCTTCAAAAAGGTACAATTGCGACTGAGGTATGATTAAGTTTTCATAGTTTAAACGTGTTTTAATAGAATCAGATTCGGATCCTGTTGGGGTTTTTCTCAAAATTGTTTTGTAATCTCCGCTGCGCATGAACCCCAAAACCCAACACTCTCAACCACAAGGCTTCATTTCTTCTGTACATCCCTCACATGTTTGTTAACTTCACAAGGTTTTATATGGTCTCCGTCAAGCTCCTCGCGCTTGGTGTGATCGTCTTAGACAAGCCTTAATGTCATGGGGTTTTACTCACTCTAAGGCAGACTCATCTCTGTTTATTAATAAGTCTAGGACACATTTCACTTATATTTTGGTCTATGTGGATGACATTTGAATCACTAGTAATTCTGGTTCTATGATCACACATTTTATTGATTCTCTTCATGCTCAGTTTGCTCTCAAAGACCTAAAGGAACTCCACTACTTCTTGGGGATTGAAGTTCGTCGTAATCACACTGGTTTCTATCTCTCTCAGCGACACTATGCTCAATCTCTTATTGAACGAGCTTGCTTCTTCAATTTAAAGTTTTTACCACTCCTTGCTTTTCCGTGAAGCTCGATCACAATGAGTCAAGTCCACTATTTTCTAATGTCTCTCTATATCGACAAATTATTGGTGGTTTTCAATACCAAACACATATTCGACTAGACATTTCCTTTGCGATCAATCGCCTCACTCAGTTTCAACAGTTCCCTCGAATTCCCCATTGGCAAGCTCTTAAGCGTGTTCTACGCTATATTGCTGGCACAATGGACGTCGGACTTCACATTAAGCCTAGCTCCTCACTTCGCCTAGTTGCCTTCTCGGACGCTGATTGGGCCTTATCGCCAGTGGATCGAAAGTCGATTGGAGGTTATTGTGTTTTTTTTGGCTCCACACTTGTGTCCTTGAGCTCCAAGAAACAAAATGTTGTCACAAGATCTAGCACTGAAGCTAAATACCGGGCTCTTGCACAAGCTACTGTTGTGCTCATGTTGCTTGAGTCACTTCTCAAGAAAATCCAGTTTGTTCCTACCTCCTGCCCTGTTTTGTGGTGTGACAAACCAAAATGCAAATGCATTGGCTGTTAACCCTGTCTTTCATGCTCGTACAAAGCACATAAAGCTTGATATTCACTTCATTCGAGATAGACTTATCCAACAGAAACTGGATCTCCGTTTCATGCCTTCTAATGATCAATTGGTCGATGGCCTCACTAAAGGACTTTTCATTTCTAAACATCAATCTATGAGGTTCAAACTTGGCGTTACTGCTATACATCCAAGTTTGAGGGAGGATGTTAGACATACACATTAATTAAGATTGTGTAACGTCTATGCTGAGCACATCACTCCCTTGATTATGTGCATTGATTGTGTAACGTCTATGCTGAACACAAATCAATCACTTGATTATGTGCAGTGATTTGTACTACTTTATTTAGATGTTTCTTTTGTATGTAATTGCATCTTTATATATCGAGACATGTAATAGATCAATACATAACATAAAATACAATAAACTTATTCTATTCAAAATCTTTCAAATCGCATTCACAACCAAAGTAATGACAACTCTTTTAAACAAGTAAGATTAGATCTTAGTGAATCAATTTACTTTTTTTTTTGTAGGAATCAATGTACTTTTTTATTCTATGTCTGGTCCTTTATTGAGCCTTTAATGATTAATGAAACTTCGATTTTTCTTCAAAAAAAAAAAATGTACAAAGGCATATAGCATCAGTCCACAAAGAGGATAAACAGGAATACAGAGCGCTTTGAGCCAGTTCATGGGTCACAAGATTGTAAGCACGAGGAATATGATAGAACTCATGGTCATCCAGATGTGCAGCCTCCTCCCGTATGCCCCGAGCCAGTAGATCATGGTCGCTAATTTCTGCAGTTCTGTGGATAAGCTCAATAGCATTCCGAGAATCAGAGAAGATGGCCTTACTGTTAGATTATATAAATATTTAGTCAAAAATATAATCCTAATTTGACTAATATTTTTGACTAAATATTTACATAATCTAACATCTAACACTTACTTACATGCATAAAGGACACATTGCATCAATGGCGAGTCTCCGTTGTACCCTGAACTCGTTAGTAGCCAGAAGGTCATGGAAGCACTTCCATAGAAAAGCTTTTAACTTAGGTGGACAATCTATCTTCGTTGATAAAGATGGAGACCATAAACATTGTGTGTGGAAGAACAATTCAATCGTTGAATTCGAGGACGAATTTTTTCATTTCGAAAAGAATAATGCAAATAAGAGTTTGTTTTAGATTAAAATTTTATTTATTAGATAAAATAATTTAGTTTAGTTGGATTACAAGTTCTATGTCCTTTTTGTGTCAAAGTTAGAGTTTCAATAAGAGTTAGTGGTATTAAGAGTTTTATTAGAATTATAATTAATGTGTCTTTTGGTATTCTGTTAGAATTAAGAGTCATTATTTTACAAGCCTATATAAAGGCTATATATGTAATAATTTAGAAGTTTGATTTAATTTTTATTAATAAAGAATATAATTTCTTTTTTTAAAGAATATATAATAGTTTAAATGTTGATTATTGATTTTTTTTAATAAAGAACAATATTTCTTTTTTAGAGAATTAAAATTTAATTCTCAAGGTCCTGAATTACATTATTGATGTGTCAAACAATCAATTTGGAAGACTTTGCTGTATCAACAAATTAGATCCCAGCTCCCCTGTCATCGTGGAGTTCCTGTGGACTCCTTAGCGCAGCACAACTCGGTTGGCTAGCACTAGCAGGTACTCATTTGCTAGTGTATGATCTCTACACCATTTCCTACTCGAGATACGTGACAATACAGATAGCCAGACTCAACTTTAATACGTACGTACTTGTTTTTTTTTTTTTAAGAAATACGTACGTACTTGTTAATCTTTCCCTTAGATTAACTAATTAATAAAGTAGTACTAGTCAATTACGGTCATAGCGAAAATATGCTAAAAAGAATATAAAGTAGTTTCTTCAAAAAAAAAAAAAAAAAGGGAATATAAAGTAGTAGTACTACTACATTACTAATTAATAGAAAAGGATCTTCCACAAACAAAACATAAGAGAAGAAAGCAACAAAGAGAAGAATACACTGGCAAAAAGACAAACTCCTAGAAACAACTGATATATCACTTTACTATGTCCAAGATTGACCGTGGAGAAAAATCATAGATCCAAAAGAAATGAAAAGTGAATTAAAAGGAAAAAAGGTTGCAGTAACCGTTTACTGCAAAGTGAGTGCACTTTTTATTAGGATTTGTAGAATAAAATTTTTAAGACTAAGTTTATAGAGAGTAAATGAGTGAGGGCTTAAAATTTGAAGTGGAGGCTTTACCAAAATACTAAGACAAAATAGTGTCTCTAATCCAAACTTATAACCCATTTATTTTGTATTTATATACTCGATGTAGGATTAATCTTAACACTGCCCCTTAACTCTAACAGGCGATAGCCAAGTTGAGACTTGAATTAATCATGACAACTAGCCAATTGGAACAACTCATCCAACGTGGTACTGACCAACTATGAGCAACTCGCTAACTGGGACGATCCAACGAGGCATTGGTCAAAACCAAGAGGATAGCCTACTTGGTAGATTACTTGAACTGAAACATTAGACACCCACATTTTATTACTCTAATACCATATTAGAATTTGTAGAAGTTTACATAGGAGATAGAGGGAATGAGTGAGGGCTTAAGGTTTGAAGTTGAGGCTTCACCAAAATATCAAGGCAAGGTGTATCCAATCTAAATTTATAATCCATTTATTTTAAATTTATATACTCGATGTGGGATTAATCTTTAACACTTTTGCATCGATGAAAATACATACTATTAATACATTAATAATCGTCATCGCAAGTTTTCAAAAGTCAACCAGACAACAAAACTTTGCTCTATATAATACTGTCTCGATCAATTCTACAAATTAAGCAATCCATAAAGTTCCTTATTTAGAGTACAAAGACCTAAATGAAAACAAATTTGAAGCATGGGCTGCCATACGTGTAACTTTTCTTTTCAAATGTTTTAGATCTTATAGATTGCCTAGCTAATAGAAAACTTTTTGGATTCTCTATCAATAATCCATGAATGCAATACGTAACTTTAACTATAAGTCCTTTTCCCGTTCTTATCAAAAAAAAAAAGTATAGGTCCTTTTCTTATATTTTTTTTTAAGAGAAACTGAAATTTCATTAATCATTCATAGCTCAATACATGACCAAACATAGAATCAAGTACATTGATTCGCTAATCCTATTTGTGCAAAAAAATTGCCATTAATTTGACATTTTTTGAAATTCAAATGCTCTCTACAACATTGAAACTCATGAATACACAAAAGTATTAGAATCATAAAACGAATAACAAAACTTTCCAACAAGGAGAAGAAAAGCTGCAACTTTCCAACAAGGAGAAGACAAATCAAATACTTCCAACTAGGGAAGAAAACTAATTATAAAGTAAAAACTAAAGACAAGCGTGCTGCTCAAATTCACACAATACCGTTGATGAAGATGCACCGCAACAAGGATGAATCAATCTCCACAAATCTGATTAGATCAGTTGTTTATTGAATGAGCAAAAAGTAAAGGGAATTTGATTGGAACCACCACCGATCGTTGAGAGAATCAGCGGTGGTTCAAGAACAAAAATCACAAAAGTGAATAAAAAAAAATTTAGAGTTTTGGAGAATGATTGGGCGATAGGTCCTATTCTTATATTATTGTGAGTAATCAAACAAAGTACAAGTCAATCAATAATCTCAACCAATTAAGGCTAGATATAACCAAGAAAAAACTATGGTCATCTTTTCCTATTTTAATGTTGCGTTCAAGCTGCAACCTTACATATCTCTATCCATATGTCAATTCATTAATCAATAGATCAATTAAAATGGAGTTGTCCTTAATTAACGTCTCCATATATAACAATGTAAGAGTATGCAATCTATAAAATGCCCGGTTGAAGAGGGAAATGCCAGGATGACCGGCTGGGGATAACCAACGAAACGCCCGCTGATGTCGTGGTTGGCGGGCCCACACTATCCAAAGCACAACTTTGGGGGCGGATGACATCCAGCAGGTCATTTCTAACATTTTTCAATTGAGAATTGTCTAATATAGCTGTAATATAAAGTAGTATTAGATACAAAAAAATTGTAATATCGATGCACAATTACTTAATTGTCACTTGCATCCCTTGATTATGTGGTTGAATTCTAAATATATTGTTAAAACTTGTTTAATTTTTTTTTTCGTGAGAGAGAGAAGGTGAAACTTATTTAATATCAAATATTAACATCTATAGCAAAATATCTTTTATTGCCAAAATTAAAATATAATGACTTATAAAATTCACCAAATTCTCTTATTTTATACTATCTAACAAATCATTATTTAATTTTTTAAATTAATGATAATGTTAATGACGTACTAATTAAGTTTTACAAACTTAAATTTTAATGATTCAATTTTGTGATTTTTTTGTTCTTGAACCACCGTTGATCCTCTCTTCTCGGTGGTGTGGTTTCAATCAAAACCCTTTAGCACTTTGTTCATACAATAAACTACAGATCTAATCAGATTTGTGGAGATTGGTCTATTCTTATTGCGGTGTTTCTTCGTCAACAGCGTTGCGTGGATTTGTGCAGCGTATTTGATTGATCTTGTCTTTAGTTTTTATTTTATAGTTATTTTTCTTCCCTAGTTGGAAGTCTTTGATTTGTCTTCTCCTTGCTGGGAAGTTTTAAGTTTTTTTGTCCTTGTTGGAAAGTTTTGTAATTCGTTTTGTGGTTCTAATAGTTTTGTGTATTCTCACGAGTTTCAATGTTGTAGAGAGCAGTCACTAATTGTTAAACTGTTTCAATTTCGCATTTACTGTCAAATTAATGACAATTTGTTTGAACAAATAAGATTAGTGAATCAATGTACTTGAGTCTATGTTTGGTTCTGTATTGAGCCATGAATGATTAATGAAATTTCGATCTCTTGAAAAAACCAACTTAAATTTTAATAACATATAATTATTGTTATAAGAGATTATTGTAGTACCAAACCTCAATTCCGATCACTCCACACACACACACACACACACACATATACATATATGAGAAATTCTACAGTGTACCCAAGAATATACTCATGTCATGGGAACTCCTCAAAATGTGTTGTGCATTAAATGATATGTACATTTATGACTCGATTAATGTGTTGGATTAGAATCCAATGGTTGTAAATAGTGTACCCATGACATGAGTATTTTTATGGTTCCCATGGTAGCTAGTACCTTATATATATTTGAATCCAACACATAAATCGATGCATCATAAATGCACAACACATTGAGGGGTTCTCATGGTATGGGTATATATTGGGCAAAATCATTTATACGTTCTTTTTTGGTTTCAGTCAATAATAATGTGTTTTTTATTATTTGATGAAAAAAAACAATAATGTTTTTATTTCATATTTCAACAATAACACTTTGTTGTTATTTTCTTTCTTGTTTTAGTTTAACAAGAGTCCGGCTAAGTGCACCCGCCTTTTAGGAAGTGCACCTCGATTTTTCATCGCACCCTAATTTGAATTTCGATTCATAAGGGCACCCCAAGTTTTTGTGTGAAAGCCCCAAAATGCCCTCTACTTCTATCCCTTTCAACGCACTTCAATTGCACCCCCTTCAAAGAGTAAAAACCCCACACTTCATTCACCCAAATCTGAAGATCTGAGAGTGCAAAGGTGCCGTTCTATCCAACTGAAGTTGTCATCGTCATCTCCATCGCCGATTTCGTCGTCTCCATCGTCAGTTTTATCAGATTTGGTATCGTTGGTCACGTTTTAGGTATATAGGAAGTTGAAAAGAGAGCCAAAGTGTAAGGATCGACTAGTGTGGTTAGTTACCCCTTAAATTTGAAGATATTGTTGTTTATATGTTGTTTCATTGCAATTTTCATCGATTTCTGGGCGGGCTTGTGTTCATTAATGTTCGGTGGTTCAGGGCCGAGTGTACATATTTTGTTTCTGTCACTATGTACTGATTTTGAAATTAGGATATGCATACATCGTGTTCGGTATAATGATAGCGATTGTGTTGAGTACACTTCGGTTAGTACTTTCCAAGTTTAAGTGATATAGTTGGTATATGTGTACCGAACTATACAAGCAAATCAATAACCCTCCAATTTGATTAGGAGTAACCGAATGTATGGCCAGATATTTGATGGGTACTGACCGAATGTAATACATTTTCTCTATATATAAGTACCGAAGTAATTGTGAATGTGGGTTAGGAGTTGGTTCGATGGCATGCCACCGAGTGTAGTTAATTTTTTTTTCAGTGACAAGATACTGAATGTAAGGTCTTTACCTCGGTACACTATCTCTGTACATATAGTAAAAATGCATTTTTAGTCTTTTTTTGTTTCTTCTACACATAAAACTGGTTGATATTATATTTGTTTGCTTTTTCAGTGAGGAATGGCCCGCAAGAAATGTCTTGTTACACGAGAGGAAATGGGTGTTGGCAATAGTAAAAGAGGGGAGGAGGTTGCTTCCCGTGGTAGGACCGCCCAAACAACATCTCATAGGAAGAGGAAAGCAATGGACCAACCTGTTGTGAAACATGCTTGGAAGGTGAGGGTTGAAGACGTTGAGGAGGATCATTCACATGTAGATCATTTCCTTTACTCACAGTAGGTTTTTGTTCTTTTGGTTGTGAATATTGTATTATATGTTTTGTTAAACACTGGGACATGTATCGGGGATTGAAAGATTAGTGATATCATGTATGATCGCTTTATTTAGTTTTGATCACCAAACATGCATGTATTTATCCATTTCTCAGGATTTCCACATGATATGTTATCTATTTTTCTTGATTTCCATTTACCAGTTATAGTTGATTATAGTGATTTCCTCTGTGAATTTCCTGATAACTTTATAATCCTATAACTCGCGCATTTAAATGATTAACTTAATGACGTATATGAGGATTTGAGGCTGACTAGGATGCGTATACTTCGCGAATAAGGGCTCAGGGGTCCACGTAGGTCTAGGTCGGGCGGGACCCAGTTTTATGGAGAACTGGGGTCGTCACATGAACTATCTCTACATCATCCTAAATATTATTTTACTTTAATTTCTAAGAAGGTGATCTATCACTGTAGTTTTTTGGTGAACAACATAATTAAATATTTTAAAAGAGTATGAAAAATTATAATTAACTAATATAGACAAACCCTTTTCACTTGGAACAACAAATCCTACGAATTAATCTGCAACAATACATCACCATAACGTTTAAAAAAGGAAAAAAATTGCAATCCAATACAAAAAAAATATCTATTATAAACAAAATGATGAATTAATTTCAAAACATCAAATGTCAAATATCCGCACAAAAAAAGGCTCAAAGAGCTACCAGACGCTTCTAAAACCATACCTCGTGCTTTCCTGATCCATCGACGCCAACAACTCTTTCCAAAATCCTTGTGATGCTAAAGGTTTTCTAACAGTTTGGGCGGGAAGTCTAGCAAACACTAGATAAATGAAATTATTTTTTAGGACGTTAAATATCTAAAGATTAGAAATATATAAATTTTAAGATTTTTTAGGTGTAAATTTTTGGATTTATCTTTTTTTGGGTTAAGGGTTTCTCAATTTTTTTTATCAAAATTAAACAAGCTAACTGATTTGGAGAAGGGTATTTTTGACCCTTAATTGTCAATGTGGTACCACGTCATTGTCACGTTAGCAAATTCGCAAGAAAATGACAAAAAAAGGCTTGGGTGACAACCGTTACAAGATTTTTAAAAGGTTTATGATTTTTTTTGTAATGTTATAATTTATAAAGTTAGGTGACCATAAGAAAAATTAACTCTACTTGAACTTGTCTTTCAAGTTTCAATGAGAAGAAATACAATAAGTAGATTATATTACACAAAAAAAAAAAAAAAGAAAACCCGTAGATTATGAGAAGCCAAAAACCTCGTCTAATTACGTACCCTTATCTGAAGTTGTCTAATAGGAGTAGTATGGTTACTCACTACCAACTTATACCAATTTTTGTAGAAAAAATAGATATAAATAAATTAAAATATATATATATATATTCTTTTTTTTTGAAACCAAATAAAAATATATACTTAGAAATTAAAGAAAAAAGAAAATAAAATAAATGAGGAAAAAAGTCACGTTCATTACAAGTCACATTCGGTACTACCAGCGCCGTGCACTACACATGAAATTATTTGATTTGAAGGCATGGTGAAAATTAATTAATTACATATTTATTTTCCTTTATATTATTGTTAAGGCATCCAAAGAATTATTGAGGGCCACCAACCACGCCTAGTTGGATATCTGAGTAGTTCGACACTTGGATCTCTTAAATTGTGTTAGATACTAGCCGTCGAGTACTCTTCAGCTCAATTGCACACCAACCCGAATAAGTTTGGAGAATTGGAGTGGTTGATTTAATTTGACTGGTTGGTCCTAAAAAAAATTATTAAGAAGTACAATGTCTATTCCAATATTTTAAAGCTTTCTTATTTTTAGAGTTCGAAAACAAGACTACTCTATTAAGAGAGAGAAGATTGACTCGTGCCATATAACATTGTAATACTATACTAAGTAGATAAATAATTGAAGCTGGAAGAGAGCTAAAAAGAGACGCCAAGGCATTCAGACCCAATGACAAAGCACAAGTCAATATCCGTAGCATAACATTGACGCCTCGTTATATTAATTTGCAGTATTTCTTTGACCTGAATTTCAGTTCATAAAGTCGGTCAGCTTTTTGTGTGGCTTTGACTTGTCTGTGACTCTTAATTGCACATTTTTTTCTGATCATCAACATCATGAGAGGGAGAGAGAGATAAGTGAGAAATTGCATGGAAATCAGTTTTTTCTTTCTTTCCAACTGCTTATAGACATGTTGGGCCTCCCACACCTCTCACGTCCCTCTCTCCGTTAATTAAGTTGGTTCAATTCATGCACTTCAACTTTTTCATGAATTGGGCACGACCATATATACCATATACCTACGCGAACACTGATGTACTGGATTCCATCAGAACTATGCAGTTCATTAGGGCGAGAATTGTACTAGAATCTAAGTGACTTTTAAACCATTGATCACCGATCGGGAACTCTACAATTAATTAGGGGCGAGATTTGTACTAGAATATTCTAAGGGACCTTTTAAACCATTGATCATTGATCGATGCACCAGATTCCATCAGAATTCTACGGTTAAGCTACGAGAATTGTGTAGAATATGTCTAGATGACCTCTTAGCAAGTCTCTGTATTGCATAGTTTTTTTTTGACTAATTATAAAATTTTTATATGACTTACATGAACAGAAATATGGATCGATTACCTTGAGTCGACTAATCCGATCAGGCGCGATGTGTTAGCCCTTAATTCAATATTGTTGTGGTGATCAAGTATGGGTACAATATATGACATGCACACATTATTGATACTTGATACATAGGACCCATCAATGGCTTCCGGCACTATATTGACTCAAGTCCATGGCCGAGCCCATCGAAGCAAACTTCGCCAACTCTTGCTGTAAGAACGGACGGCTAACATCTCCTCCTCCTACGCCGACCCCAAGAAAATCTCTAGTAAGACTATGATGCTCCATCGCCTGCCCTTGTTGTGGCGGCATCATCAAACTGTCCAGATTATTGTTTGTTGTGTCATCAGTTAATGAGCTCAAATTAAGCCCACCCAACACACCTGCCTCATCAGCATTGCTAGCTCCTACTGTGCCATTAATTTGTGGGATAAGATCATCACTACTAATTAGAGGTTGCTTTACTGCTTGTCTGAACATCTGATGATGAAACTGATGATATTGCTGCTGCTGATGATGATGATGGTCAGTAGTAGTACTGTTGCTTCTGGTGTCTGAAGAAGTGGATGAGCACACAACCCCATTAAAGTTACCAACAAAAGATGGGCTGCTCCTTGTAGCTCCCATTTGAGCAGCTTTTTGTAGAAGTGCTGTGGCGGACATGTGTAGTAATTGGTTGTTGTTGTTACTCTGACTAGTATCGCTAGTGTACAAACAAGCTAAGCTTTCCACCATGTTATTCCCTTTAATGTTGTTGTTGTTGGTGGTGGTGTTGTTTTCTTCTTCTTTCTTTAGTGAAGTAGACAAAGAGAGATTGTTATTGTTGGCACTTATTGCACTGTCTGGAGCTCCTGCACTACATCTGTTGATCCATTGATGATGAGGGGCAACATTGATAACTGATCCACCATAATCAAACAGATTAGACGACGACGACACCATTTGGACTAAATCGGGCAAGGTAGTCGAGCTCGATGACCCCAAATTATAAGCCTCGGAATCAATATTGGGGTTTATTTGAGGCCCATGAGCTTGATCAAGCCAAAGTGACAACCTAGGCTTTTGCGCAACCGGACTATTGGCGTCCATTCCGCCGAACTCCGGCCTTAAAATTGGGCAGAATTGGGGAACACCCTTGGTGAACCCGTGAGGAATATTGCCGCCAACACCGCCGTTGAGGGAATCAGCTGTTGTTCTGAAGCTGAGGCTTGTAGGAGTAGTCACTGCTGTGAATCTTACACTCTCTTCTGCTAGGGCATCACAGAAGGCTCTGTGTGTGATGAAGCTGTCCTTCCTATATATTCATCAATTCATCAAAACATTACTTAATGTTTCAAGTATTCCACAATAGAGGAGAAATTAAATATATAGAGCTCTATCTCTAAGCAATCAATTTAATTAATTTAAAGCATTAAATGAGGGGAATATGTATTTACTCCAATACATATTCAATCCATTACTATAAGACTTGTAAATCATCAGCATTTATTTCTACTACAATTAATACAATACAAGGAATTTTAGTTTAGTTTATTAAAGACTTGATTGTGATGATGAGCTTTCCTAAGTTTGTTGTATACATTTATGAGAACATACCTTGAGAATAGAGTTCCACAGTCACACTTGTACTCTCTGGTGCCACAGGTCTTGGAGTGAGCCTTCCAATCAGACTGAACAGCATACTTCTTTGAGCACTTCTCACACTTCCACTTCTTCTCCCCATGCTTCCTACTGAAATGCTTCTTGATTCCGGTGAGGTCGCCGAGGGCTCTCGACGCCTCATGGTGGATGCAGCTCTTCTCCGGACATATGTAGACCTTCTTTCGGATCTCTTTGCTCGTCCTCTGACGGAGCTTCCACGGAAGGTTGTGGCCTCTTCTGTGAAGCTGTAGGTTCTGGTCTCTCTGGAAACCCTTGTTGCAAACTTCGCAGACGAATCGGTTTGTCGCCATGAGAGTCTTCGGCGATAGTGCGATTACTTCCGCATCTGGATCTGTTGATGAAATTCAGAACTAGATAAGCAACTATCAAAAACTCAGACAAAGAAGTACATGCTAATTAACTTGTACATGTGTGTTTAGTACTTTATAGAGAGAGTAATTAACATAACCATCGTGGATGTTCATGATGAAGTTTACTATAATTAGCTAAGCTTGCTCGCCGATGTACCGAGAAAATTATTAAATCCTCTCTCAATTCGTTTACTCTACAAATATCCGAATCACATATCGACCACTTGCCTGGCGTTCCAGGTAGATTTCTTCTCTTCTTCACGGCCGGCGCCGAAGTAGTAGTACTACTACTATTGTTGATGTTAGGATTAGGGTTTGGATTCGACAACTCTTGATGATGATGACTAAACCCTCTAATCGAAGAGGGAATCGAAAGCCCATCTCCAGATATCATCTGCATATTTATGGATCGATCGATAGAGCTCCCTCTTTCGTTCGCTTCAATCCAAATTAACTTCAAACCAGTATTGTCCTAATTTGGATTTTTTTGAGCTACCTTCCGAAACACAGCAACTTATTCTTGAACCATGACAAAATGAAGCACAAGAACAACAAACAGATAAATCCAGTAGTAGATGATGACTAGTACTACTGGATTCTCATGAATATAATTAAGTCGTCTCAGATGTATTCGCCGATCGCGATTCTATATATCTGCCAAAAAAAAAGAAAAGAATTATATATATAATTGATGGATCATGAGTATACCAAACAAATTAATTAGTTAATCTAGTTGTTGTTGCTATAGATGAATAGAAGTGATCTGACTGTATATATGCATTTCTTTTACAGAAAAAAATGGTATTACCTTGTTTGGATCTCATGTAGTGTGGTAGTGCAGAAGAAAACAAGGTTGAACCATGAAAGGTAGCTAATAAAAAGAATATTTCATAGACACCACTACTTAATAACTCCAACTCTATCTTTCACTCACAAGCATGCAAAAAACTAAATGCTCTCTCTTTCTCTCTCTCTCTCTCTCTCTTTTTCTTGCTTTCTTGGTTTCTTATCCCATATGGTTTTCTAAAGAAGTCGGTCAGCCATAAACAGTAGTGGTGTGTAGAGAGAGAGAGAGAGAGAGAGAGAGAGATGGGCCACCGCCTCTCTCTTTCAGTTGGGTTTGTAATTTAGTAGGTAGGGCAAAGCTGGGGTGTAAAGAAATGTGTCTTGCCTCTTGTCTACATTTGGGGGGTGTGAAGTCATAAAGGTTGAGACCAGGGTTTATTTTAAAAACAGAACTTTTGATTCTTCTCTCCTCATCATGTGATCATCCTAAAAGGTGAATCGTACATCACCGTAAAAAAAAAAGTTAGTTATGAATCTTTATAACTTAATTATGTAAAAGGTGAATCGTACAATTGGGTGATTTTATGGAAAGATGATATATATATATATATTAATTTTCTTTTAAAAGATTAAAAAAAAAAATTTTGGTAGGAAATAAATTTAAATTTAATTAATTTTGAAAGGATGCATGTTTTCAAAGGTTAACAATTCTCGAAAAAAGTGTATTTCTTTCTTAACTTTTGTAAGTTACTTAGTAGTCCATTAGTTCGGCCGTATATATGATTTGCATCGGAGGCTTCACTAAAATTTCATGATAAGTTAGTGCATGTCTCAAATGCAAACTTATAGTTAACCTATTTCACTCTTTGCCATTTATTTAATATGAAACTATATATTTTCATCAAAGTCTTGAAAAAATTGACACCTCTACACATCCTTAAAAAAGTGAAACAAAATTTTCAACCAAATAAAGTAACTTGTCACAGGCCAAGCAGGCGGACTCTCCGTATGTCATCCCCACTTCGATCCCTAGCCAAATTAACATGAGCTAGATAAAAACAATTGAGTTTCTAGGTTTTTACTCCATTTATATTTGAAACTAAAAAGTGGGTTGCCTTTGCAGCCCTTGATGATTAAGCCATAATTGTAGAAACATATCTCTCGCTTAAAGTGCTCGGTTGTCGGACCAGTTTAGCAGCCGAGGCTCATCAGTAGTAGTGGACCTGTTGCTGCTGCTACGTACCACTGCTCGTCAACTGGTCCTGCCTCTACTGCAAGGACTACCCCATCGTCACGTCTCACGAGGCTGCACTTCTCTCTACAATGCTCTCGTGATACACACACTGTCTCTCTCTCTCTCCAAGTGTTGCATGTGTGAGGACAACTGACCAATTGATCAAGAGGGCCCACTGATCGATCTGATCACATCTGATCTCATCTGTACCGTCCACGTATCGACCCTGCAAACCAATAAGGCCAAAAACAAACCAAAAAATTATGTATGAGAAAGGGTGGGCAGTAGTGACTACTATGCTCAATGACCTTCTCAACTACAGGTACCAAGCTAGCTAGCTAGCTGAGCTTGGTGACGGTGATTCTTATGCAATTCCAAGACCCCAGAACTTGCAGAGTCCTGTACTGATCTTATTTCCCTTGAAATGGGTGGGAATTGTGGGGATTCTAATTAGCTGCCTAGTCCCTCCATGCATGGTTGCTTAAAAGCCTTACCAATAAGCAGAGCAAGCCTTCACTACTACCATTAGTACTGCTATTATTACTACTAGTTTTAATACGTACTATTGATTATTGATGAGCTTATAATTATGTATGGTGGAAACTATGTACATATGCCAATTATTTTTTCTTCTCAAATGTGAAATTAACTTACTTGCTTCAATATGCTTGGGCCCCGTTGTGTGTTTTCAATATTTTTATTATTATCAGATTTGTCTGAAACCGCCCCAGCCCCCTGATTAAGGCTACAAACTAAAATATATATCATACTGCGCGCTTTAATAATTGTGGGCCCCCTAATTAAGATATAATTTTGTCCTAGCCACTAATACTTATTAGCTAGGATTGCTCTTAGATTGCTACAAACTTTTTTTTTGCAGGTAATTAAAACTCTTTCACTACGAAAGAACAGGTTTTAGCTACAAATACTTTCGCAGGTAAAGGCCGTGATCGAACCTGGATACTAAACCCTAAACCAAAAAGAAATATATTATATTTTAGTAATTAAATGCTTTCAAAAGTTTGAGATTGATTGCTATTATGTGTAAGCAAGGCTTTGTCTTACGCGTGTCTTTAGGGAACAAAAATAAGAAAAATTAGGAATAATTAGTTCACGGAGCCCTATTTGATTTGACGTTGGTCTTTCTCAAAAAAAATTAATTTGAAGCTTGCAAATGTAGGTTGATATTTTGATGAATCTATATAAAAAGGGAGAGGCTAAACGAACCCCATAAATTACTAAATATATCTTAATTTTGTGAAATTATTCAACTACCCCTCCGTATAAATAGGTTTTTACTCAATATACTCCACTCACCCCCATTCACCCCATACCTCTCTCAAATCGCCTCAACAAAAATCGGTCAAATCTAACGAAATTCGAGAAAAACGACATAGATTCGACGACGTGGGTGCATTCATCATCTCTTTAGTGCCAATTTCGAGGTGTTTTTGGATTTTTTTTCTTGTTGAGTCGTTTTGTTTATGAATTTATTTTTGGGCTTAGGGCTTTGATTTGAGGCATGAATCTTGCATTTTAGGTACAAAGTTTCAATGAAATTGAAAATATTAAGTGATTTCGAGCAAAACTCACTATTTTTTTGGTATTTTCATGTATTTTTTTTAGAGTTTTGAAGTCTTTTTATTTATTCTGGTCGCTTGCGGGTTTCGGAGTAACAGAGCCGACACCTTTGAAGAGGTGTCCGACGAACTGGGACGACACCACTGAAGAGGTGTCGGACGAACTGGGCCAACACCTCTAAAGAAGTTTCGGTCGGATCCCTCCGTCACCCACTGAAACCAAGTTATCTTCGCATTATCGATTGAAGTTGGTCGAGACCTCTAAAGAGGTGTCGGTGTTGTTCATCCGACACTTCTTCAGAGGTGTCGCTTCTGTTCGTCTGACACTCGGGGTCAAGGGTATTGGGGTGAGGGTGAAGGTGAAGGTGATGGGGTACACGAAGTAAAAAAGTGGGGTACACTAAGCAAGAGTATTTTTGAAATTTTAAGAAAAAAGTGGGGTACACTAAGTAAAAAGTGGGGTACGTGAAGTAAAAATTTAAAACTGGGGTACGTTTAGTAATTAGTGAGATCCGTTTAGCCGCTCCCTATAAAAAAATTAAAAAGAAACACTCAAAACTTAAACTAAATTCTTGCAAGTATATTGCTACCAACGCATCATGATTCTTTCATAAAAAGCAATGAAAGTCTTACATAACTGTCAACCTATCGCACCCTCTCCCACTTTTTAAAAATTAAAATAAGCTTGGAACCTCACTCTCTCATTTTCTGAGTATGAAATGGCTTGAGGACCACCCTCTCCCATTTTTTTTGGGTATGTAAAATATATTTCGGTATGGAAAAATACGCTTTAGAGTAAGACTGGTTATGCAGTGTATATAATGTTAAAGGTGGAGTTCACTCACATCATGATAAATAAATAAATTAATTAATTAATGAAGAACTAACAATAACATTAATACATGTCAAAGCTTCTCTGGTAAGATGGTAAAGACATCACTTGCCAAAAAAGTAAGGCCTCGAGAGATCGTGGTTCGATTCTCACTGAAGACAAAAACAGTAACATTAATACATATAATTGGTTCAAAGAACAAGCATATGCTTATATATTTAATTAAATTGAATCCATATACTCATATTTTATACAAGCTGCAATACTATAATTGTTAATTATACGCCGCCCAAATAAATTAAAAGAATATGCAATTAATTAGCTAGGTTCCAATTTTGACTATTATTTATTTTTTGAGGCCCGCTATGTGCACCCCAGTCATCACTCAGGGCACCCCATTTTTTCTAATTATATGTGTAATGACTCATATGCCCTCCAACACAAATTCACAACAAAAACAAAAAAAAAACAACTTTGGGCACCCCACCACCCTATTTTGATGTGTAACCACCGAACTCCACCACCTTTGTGCTCCCAACCGATTCCGTCGTCTTCGTCGACGGTTGGACACAACTTTGGGCACCCCACCACCCCATTTTGAAGGTTGGAAGCATGAGTTTTGGTATGTTTTGACCTTTTTGAGTTTAGGGTTTTTCGCATTTTGAAATGTACCACATACACGAAAATGTCGGACACACAGGACCGAGACATATGAGGATGTCTCGGTTGCCAATAACCGAGACATCCTCTTATGTCTCGGTCTCGTTTCTAACCGAACCCATTGTGAAATGGGTAACTTGTTCGATCGGTTACCGGGTACCGAGACATAAGAGGATGTTTCGGTTACCAACAACCGGGACATCCTCTTATGTCTCGATCTCTTTGATAACCGAACCCATTGTGAATTAAGTTACATGTTCGATCGGTTACTTGGTACCGAGATGTACTGTAGAGTCTTGTTCATGCAGTTTCGAGACTTACTCAATAGTCTTGGCCCTGTGTGGCCGAACATTACGAGATTGTGGTTGAACTCAGTGATGGGTATATTCCCATGAAAGACAACAACAACACAAGATAAAGGAACAACAAACTCAACAAAAAACACCCTCGAACCCTATATGATTCAACATCAGCCATCTACCATAAGTCATCATTCAAACCCTCACCTCACAAACACCGCAAACACTCACCCGACCCTAAAAAATAACAAATCGAGGGCAAATGAGCAAGAAAATGAGGAGATTTGGTAGATTGAGGCATCGATTTGTGATGAGAAGGAGTGTGAAAGAAGATTTGGTGGTGGGGTGCCTTACATTGATGAAGAATGGCATTTTCGTCCAACTCAGGGGTGCCCTGAGAAATTTGATGGGTGCCCTTGTAAATGGGGTGCCTTGAGTAACAACTGGGGTGCACATAGTCGGCCTCTATTTTTTTTGGTGACAATTTTGAGTAGGGGTGGGCAAGTCGCGGTTTGGTGGTAAAATCCACCAAACTGCCGCCAAACTGAGGGTTCATGATTTGGACATTTTGCAAACCACCACCAAATCGCAAGCCCTAAAAACCGCAACCAAACCGACCGCAGTTTGTGTTGTTTGGTCAGTTTGGTTTTACGGTTTTCCTGCAACATTTTTAACAAAAATAATGCACGTACATTCAATCTGCAACATTGGCAGTGAAGGCCCAAACACACACAACAATCAACAAATACACACACAACACCAAACCCACCACCACCACCACTCTCACCCAAAATCAACAAAAACCATCAAAAATTCCCAAACAAAGCTCAACAATCAACAAACAAGACCATTGTTTTCAAGACAATTAGATGAACAAAATCAACCAAATACCAACATCTTGATCTGGATCGACCGTCGAAGAGGTCTTCAAGCATCGAGCCTTCCGTCGCCGCAGATCTACAAGCTGGTGGCGAGGACCACGTAAGCGAGAATGGAGGAGCAAGCATCAGCGAGAAGAGGAGTAGAGGGAGGGGTTGGGCTTCGACGAGGAGGAAGCAGACAACAGAGAGGGACGAGGGAGCTTCAATGAGGAGCGGGCATCAGGTGGTGGCGGTGGACACGTCGAATAGTAGGTGGTGGCGGCGGACACGTCAGATTGCAGGTGGTGGTGACGAACACGCCGGATAGTAGTTGGTGGCGGCGGACACGTCAGGAAGCAGAGAGGGGCGAGCGTCGCTGGACAGCAGGTGGTGGCGAGGGAGGAAGGAGGGAGGTGAAAATCGAAAATGAAAATAGGCAAGTTTAGTTGTTTGTTTTAGGGTTTAGGAACTTAAGGGTGTATATTTGGTAAAATTCTGAAAATGCCATTCGGTTTGGTGAACCACAGTTTTCAGAAGATGAAAACCACCACCAAACCGCGAAATTGCAGTTTTTAAGTTTTCTAAACCACCTCCAAACCGTGAATTCAAAAACTCAGACCAAACCAAGCGGATTGGGCGATTTGAGCGGTTTTCTCAAAATCGATGTCCACCCCTAATTTTGACTATTATTTAACCAATCCATGCTGCATTCTTAGCTAGCTAGTACAAGCCTATAAAACGTTTCACCTTGAGTTTATCTAAAATAATTTATAGTTTCTCTAGCACAAAATTTTACCTAGCTATATATACAGAGGGTGTTTTTTTATCAAAAAAAGGGTGTTTCTACAATGGGACCAACAAAAATACCCAAGTCATGGAGTCTTCAATCCTCACCGTTGGATCTTAATCCTATGGTCCACATTAAATATAATGTAAGATGATGGCCTAGCTATTACCATACTTGTAACCACAAAAACATTTAATGTGGAATCATTTATAACAATGCCATAATTAATGACATTCATTTCCCTTTTCCAATAATCAATGTACATTAATTATTTTTATTTTTGGTCTACAAATCGATTCTTTGATATCATTTCAATTAAATGAAATGAAGAATTATTTAATTTATTGTGACGGCCCCAGCTTTCGAACCTTAAACTGAGCCTCGTCCGGCCTAGAATTACGTGAAACTTCGAGCCCATCTCGGTGAGTCATATAAGCCTAGGTAGCCTTTCCTTTAATATTTACCATTTTAAAACCATTTATAAGTTAAACCATTGATTAGTGAGTTATGATTAAAATAGCGGAAACAATCTATTCTCTAATTAATCAAGTTAAAACACATCCATCCAATAAGACATCCTATAATGTGGAAAACCCCGCATGTATATATCGTGATCAATGATCAGTCAAGAAGAATAAACATCAAAATATACACGCCCAAGATCTTTCACAACCCATACCCATGTTTTCAAAAACATATATGCATATAATACAAGAAATGTCACCTAAAGGGGAAGCCGATCCAAATGTCCTCAAATCAAATCTCCAAGTTGCGGAGCCTTTCCCCTGCTAGACTGTGAATCTGCACTCAGTTAATCACAAGCATGACGAGCCCAGGTAAATAACGCCAAGCAGGACAATAAACATCATTTTGAAACAATAAAGCAGTTTAATTCATGCATATAGAAAGAAAAGCATAGGAACGCATGAATCTAAAGACTGTAAGTAAATAAATGAGCAATCGATAGGTGAGTTGTCCACGAATCAAAACAAAGAGGCACAATTAGTCCTGACCCTATGGTCATTGAGTCGAGTGGTACCCTATAAGACTCGGAGAAACTGGGACGTGGTCAACACCCAACAAGCCCCATTAGGACATGGTCAACACCTAACAAGCCCTACTCCATGCGAATGTGAAACTTGCTGACAAACCAGCTAAAAAATCACACCCCATTCAATTTTCATAACCAATACAACACATCCCGAGTTCATGATTCTGGTCCATTACTCTAGAACCCGTCCTCTAAGGATGCCTGTTGACTCACTTGCCCTCGGACAACTTAATCCGGAAGAGAATTCCAACCATAGATATAGAATAAAGTCAACAAAGAATTTAAAAGCTCATGAAATAAATGTATAGTTCCTCACTGGTTTACTTACTTGTATCCAAGTTAACACGCACTCAACGGACCCCGACGAGTCTCCTAAAACCTCTCATGTGTCCCGTTGATGTTCAAAATCCCTGATATTCATTTAAGTTGTCATTTTCCATTAATTACTTCATTTTAACCAATTTTCTGTAATTTTATTTGTTCTCCTAATTGGGTTGATTACCCGGGCATTAGGTCATATTCGAACCCATTTGGATACCCGAGAGATCCCCAAAATTTTCTGAAAAATTTCAAAAATTGGCCTATGAACAGTGTCACGCCACTGGGACACCGTGGGTTTTACCCTTGACTGCGTCCCCACAGTGTGAAAAATGGGGCTCACTGCCCTACACGCCATAGGTGGCGCCATGGGGTTCCTTACGCTGGCCAGCGCCCTCCCAGCGTGGGCGTTGGGGTTCCCTGCCCCAAACGTCGTAGGTGGCGTCGTAAGCTTTTTGTGCTTACGGTGTCGCTCGCAGCATCCAGCCCAGAACGTCTGTGAGACGGGGTTTTTGACGCCCCGGCTAGTGTCGCCGTGCTTTGAGTCTATCCCAACGTCACTTAAACATCCAATACCATGTTGAACCACCCTCGGCTCGAGTTAAAACCCGACTAAACCATCGATTTGCGAAAATCACCTAAAAATCCATCAAAATTCCCAAAAATACACCCCAAATCCATCAAAACATACTATAAAAACTTGATTCCCAAATCGTCGTTCGAAATCACTGCGGCAAAAACGCACAAAATCACCGCCAAAAAGTAAACAAACACGTGGGGAACTGGAATCTCACCTTAGATTTCGTGTTTGCTCGCTCCTATTACGTCGAATTGCGTCAAAAACCCCTTGGAATCCACTTCATTCCCACATTGAATCGATGGAGAGAGAGAAATGAGAGATAGATGAGAGAGAAAATGTGGCAATGATGTATTTATACCCCCCTTCATCTTCTCTCCTGCACGGATCCCCAGACTCATCACATGACTATCACTTATCCTACTCACCTACTCTAACACAAGATGTGTGACTTCAATAGGTGACTTGTTCCCTTGTTTGAGCCTTTTCTTGCATAATACACGCGTTTCCAAATCCGTTTCGACTTCCAATTCGCTCATCGCGTCACCTCGGACGTACCAACATGTCAAACACAATTTACAACTTTTAATTATTATTTATTTTGTATTTTTGTCAGTGTTTTTAATTCATCTAGTCCCCCGGACTGCTAATTACCCGACCAGCGTTCGCCCGAAAACCCGTTATTTCACGTAACTTTCGAGCTGAATCGTTCTCGTATCAATGCACCCACTCAAACATCCTCACATGTTTGGGATATTGGCATTAACATTCGGGTAATACAACATAATAGAAAATATTGAACAAAAATAACATACCTTGGCGTCAACGACCGAGAATTTCACGACTGTATCACTGCGAATGGGCCCACGCACGACCTAAAATGACATATAGTACGAGTTAGATTTTAAGTTCGTTACAGTCTTCCCAACTTAGACTGAATTTCGTCCTCGAAATTGAAATAAAACTTAAAAGAAACTTACCGTATAAGAAGAGATGAGGAAAAGTCTCGTGCATGTAAGACTTGAGCTCCCACGTCAGCTCCTGGTCACCATGATGTTGCCACTTGACCAGGACTAATGGGATCTCCTTATTCCTCAGAGTCTTCACTTTCCGGTCCAGTATTTGAATAGGTTGTTCATCATGGGTGATGTCCTCCCTCAAATCTATCTGGCTCAAGTCTACCATCGACCGCCTGCCCTTTCTCGACCTATCAAGTCTGAGCATCGAGATGTGAAATACAAGGTGAACTCCAGACATTTAAGGTGACAACTCTAGCTCATATGCAACTCTGCCTATCCGCTTCCCAATTCGGAATGGACCAATAAACCTCAGCACAAGCTTCCCTCTGATCCTGAATCTCTTGTGACCCTTCATCGGAGATACCTTCAGATATACATAGTCCCCGACCTTGTACTCTAACTCCCCGTGATACTAGTCATAATACTTCTTCTGTATCTCCTGCGCACCTTTTAGCCTCTGCCTGGTTAGACGTATTTTCTCTGTGTGATCCATAACAATCTTTGGCCCAATGGCTGCCACATCCTCTGGCTTTGCCTAACAAGATAGAGATCTGCATGACCTTCCGTTTAATGCCTTGGACGGTGCCATACCAATACTGGCAACTAATAGTATGATTTAAATTAAGAGCTAAGACAAATATAACTTATATTTTTGGTATAAATACTAATAACTTAATTAAAAAAAAATTATTCTAAGAAATTGGCAAGAAAAATAGGACAAGAAAAAAATTAATATTTATTACTATTCCTTTGGGCTTTATATTAGCCAAAAAAAATATTATTAATTTTTTGAACAACTTCTTTTCTATAATTTTTCACATACATTATATACTTTGCATCCTTGTAGTTGGTTACTTTAGGTATATATTTTAATATAAATTGTACAAAAGGCTTAAATATGAAACATTAATTACTTTAACGAATTTTTTAATTAATTTATATATTCAAAGGCATTCCAGAATTTGATAAGACTTTAACAGTATTTGTGGTTCAATTTGTAAATTAAAAAAAAACATATAACTAACATAATTAAAATTGCAATAATATTATTGTGAAGATATTTTCTAAAAACATAATGAAGAATTTAAATTTACATATATAATTTATATATAAAAACTATATACAGTTGATAAATGACATGTTAATTAGAAAAATATGAAGCAATAATCAACCAAGTGGGTACCTCATAGTATAATATGTGGTCTCTTGTGTAAGAGGTTGGGGATTCGAGCATTAGTGGAGGTAAGTTTGTAATTATTTTTTTATCATAAAATAATATTAGGCAATACTTTTTATTATTTCGTGAAAATAGTTTGATATAAAGAATTTTTTTGTGATATATTTTTTTCAGTCTTGGATAAAAAAAATTACAACGATAATTGCATGCCAAAAAGGTAATTAGATGGATATATATAGTCATTATTTATTTAATATATATGAAAATATGAATCAACATTCCTCTCCATATGAACCCTTATTGAAACATATAAAATTAGCAATTTAGCATTGAATAGATTTGATTTAAAATTAGTAATCTTAACATGTAAGTTAAAGAATTATATTGAATGATTTAATATTAAACTTCTTGTAATATTAACTATCTAATTTCTTATAAACAAAATTCGATAAAAAGAAAATGAATAGATTTTATATATTAGAAGTGGTAAGGGAATTGACTCTCTTTAAACAAGGTCTCGAATTCGAGTATCGTGGATGGAAAAAGAAATGAATTGGGAGGACCACCCCCATACGGAGGTCGATAGTATAGTTGGCACCGGACACCGTGGGAGACTCGAAAGCACATGTGTTTTAATTATCGATTCATTGAAGAAATTTATGATAATTATCTTATAATATAAATTAATTACTATTTAATTAGGTTATGTTACTCTATAATATAATCATAATTCTTAACAAATTAAAAAGTAAAATAGAATCATAATTATTTTAATTTCAACAACCTTTTCTTACTAGATAGTTCAAATATTTAGTTATTTGCTAAATTATACATAGTAATAAATTTTTTAATATTAAGAGATATTTCCATTATTAATAATATATATAACTATATAGTACAATCAATCGCAATATGTTTTTTTTAAGTAATCAATTGTTATAACAAAAAAGAGTTGCTTTATGCATATTGATTATAGCTTTTACAAAACAAAAACTCTATTTGAACAATTTAGAGCCTGAACTTTTATGGGGGTTTTGAAATTTTTACAAATATCCCTACCAAAAAAAAAATTATAAATATCAAAGGACTTTTATAAGTTGTTATTTTGAATATTTTGAAGTTATTTATTGCTTGAAGATGATTTTGAAATAAAAAAAACTTTAAAAATTTCATAAAAGTTCAAACTCTAAGAGTCAAAATAGCACTACTTCAAAACAAAAAAAAATACAATTTCATTCTCTCATATTGTAATTAATATATTCCTTTTCTTTGGTTTCAAAAAAAATATCTTCCTTTTTTTTAAAACAAATAATATCTTCTTTAGCACGTGCCATGTGGCACCATTTAACTTGTGCTCTTCGGTGATTGTTTTGAAAAGAAGAGAACAGTTTTCATATTAAATGCCGTGAAAGTTTCAAAGTATCTAAATTAAACGTACAACTAGTATTTTACAATAATCTATTAAAACCTGTTATAGTAGGTTACATTAGAGGTTCCCATTCCATAGGCTATTTTTAAGCCTCATGGTAGTAACACTCATATGCTCCCTCCGGTCTAAAATATAAGTCGTTTAAGGTAAAGATACCAGAATTAAGAGAGCTTTAATTACGAATGTAATTTACATATATGTCCTTTGACATTAAATGAATTGAAAATTTAAAGAATCATAAATATTTGGATTGCATAAGGGTAAAATGGGTAAAAATTAAAGCAATAAATACACTATTGAATTTCGAAAACGACTTACAATTTTAAACAAGGGATTTTTGTTAGAACGACTTATATTATTGATCGGAGTGAGCATTTGGACTCCATTGTATAATTGCTCTAATATATTATTTAATTAGAATGTATATATATATAATCAAAGGTAAATAATATAACCTTATGGTGTGTTCGGTTGGGCTGATAGGATTGTCATGATAAGGTTGGACTAAGTTCTATTGGACAACAATGCATCGGATTAAGAGTAATATAAATTTGAGGACTTGTTCGGTTGGGTTGATATGAGTTAAGTGGTTTAACCCAAATGATGTTTTTACCCCTCCCCATATAACTAACCAACCACAAACATAAACACACAAACAAGACTCGAAACCAAACTCACTAAAGCATCGACTCAATCAAATACACAAACACAAACAGAAACAAAATGTGCAATCCTAAACAACAAATTGTGGTGGTGGGAAATAAATGAAAAAAGAGTTCAATATTTCTTTTAAAAAGTAGTGAACCATGTACTATCTCACTAATGTATAAATAAATGTACTCGTAAGTTCTCACCACAACAAATTAAAACCACTTCAAATTTATGTGCATGCAATACTATTTCTACCAGCTAATCTCTTTATATATTGGGCTAACATGACAACTATAATTAGATTTCTCTAACTAATTGATGTTCAAAGTTTAATTTTTAAAAAAGCCAAATGATTTAATAAGTAAAAGAAAGTCACAAATGTACTATTTGTTCTAGTTTACATTCCAACCACAAACACACATACCAAAAAGCCCTAGATGGGAGGAAATTTATGTGCATATAACGATGTGAAACGAAAACCCTAGATAAGAGGAGTGGACTTACAATCACAAGGAGAAGGATTGAGGAGATGCACACAACGGAATGAGAGAAGGAGGACGATGGTTGAAGGCAATGCGCTCGCTCGCGAACCCAACAATGGAAGAGAAGAGATTAATTTCAGTGTTGGAGGTGGATGGTCGAAAACCTTGATGAATTGTGTGAAGTGTTTTAAACCAAATGGATGGAAAAATGGGAAGTAACTAGTTGTTTTAGGTTGGACTAGTTAGTGATAGGTTTGAGGTTTACTTTATTTAGTCACATGGATACAAGACTATATAATCCATTTCACAACTTAGCTAGTCTGCCTAAGCGAATAGTGGACTAAAAGTTAATCTTAGGATTAACATTTTAGTAGTCTCAACTAAACACACCATTATATACCAATAACTATATATGTTCCTCACCCAAAAAAAAAAACTATGTAGGTGGCTTAATGGTTTTGTATGGTTATTTTGATAAAAGTAATTAGGTTGGGTTCAAGTACTCAATGGATAGAAATTGAAAGGTGATAAACTTGATTTCTTTCTTCTTTTTTTGATAGGAAGGAAACTTTATTTATTATAGCCCACTATGTAAAATTTTGTACAATATATATAAGATGAGGAACAGTGTGTTCTCCATGAACAGTTTTGTACAATATATTTATTCATCACAAAGCGCGCTAATTGCACACTGCCCAGAAAATCCAGAACCTAATTCTGGGTTTTCCTAGTTTCCAACACTCCAATTCATCATACAAACCATGCACACACTCCAAGCACATCAAATTACTATCAAAAACACCAATTAAACAAGGTTTCCTCACAAAATCCAAGAATCAAAGTGTGCATGTTTAAAATCCAAAATCACTAAATTCACCTCAATTTTCCTCAAATCCGATTCACAACGATGAAATTCATCGAAAACAACCTCAAGAACACCGAATTCATCAAAAACCGTGATGAAATCCTCCAAAAATCCATTTATCCTCAATTCATTAAAACACACATTTTATCAAAAAAGGGAGTAGAGGTAGCAAGCTGCGTGTAGTGGGAAACGACCTGCGGTTGGAGCACTTAGCGGCAAAGGCATACTTGGGGAGGCATGTCTAAGCTCATTTCACAATTTTCATCTCTTTTGGGCCAAGATTCTAGTATTTTTGTTGTTTTTAGTTGTATTTTGTTCTACTGTTGTTTGTGGTCACCGCCTACGCACGAATGTTGTCCCCGATGTCAAGGTAGTTGTCCCCATTGTTAGGGTCGTTGTCCCTGCCTTAGGGTTGTGGTTGAGATTGCACTATAGTGTGCACATTTTTGGAATTTGTATCGTGCCTCATTGTTGTAGGATCTATTTGTAATAGATGGTTGTCCATTGGGACAAGGAACACCTCAATACAAATCAATTAAAAAAAATGTTCACGTGAGTCTACAGTAAGGAATACTATATCTGTATAGTTTGTTTTAAGGAGCGACTAAACGGGCCTCGCTAATTGCTCTACATACCCCAGTTTTGAATTTTTACTTCGTGTACTCCACTTTTTACTTAGTGTACCCCAATTTTTTTCTTAAAATTCTAAAAATACTCTTGTTTACTGTACCCTACTTTTTTACTTCGTGTACCCCATCACCCTTACCTCATCCTCACCCTCACCCCAATACCCCTTGCTTATTGTAACCCCTTTTTTATTTCATGTACCCCACCACCCTCAACTTCACCCCAATACCCTTGCTTACTGTACTCCATTTTTTTTTTACTTCGCGTACCACATCACCCTTACCCTCACCCTCACCCTAATACCCTTGCACGCGGGTGTCGGACGAACAGAGCTGACACCTCTGAAGTGGTGTAGGACGAACTGAGCCGACACCTCTAAAGAGGTTTGATCGACTCCAATCGATAATGCAAAGATAACTTGGTTTCAGTGGGTGACGAAGGGATCCAACTGAAACCTCTTTAATTAGAGATGTTGACCCGATTTGTCTGACACCTCTTCAGAGGTGTCAGTTCTGTTCGTCTGACACCTCTTCAGAGGTGTCGGCTCTATTAATACGAAACCTGCGGGCAACCAAAACGATAAAAAAACTTCAAACTCTAAAAAAATATATGAAAATGGCCAAAAAATAGTGGGTTCTGCTCAGAATCACTTAATATTTTCGATTTCATCAAAACTCTGTACCCAAAATGCAAGATTCTAGCCTCAAACCGAAGCCCTAAACCCATAAACAAATTCATAAACAAAACGACCAAAAAAATCCTTGAAATCGGCACTAAAAAAGATGATGAATGCACCCACGTCATAGAATATAGTTTTGCTCTGATTTCATCGGATTTGGTCAATTTTTGGTGAGTGCGATTTGAGAAAGGTGACTGGGGTACGGGGTGACTGGGGTATGATGAGTAAAACCCTTTTATATAAAGGGGTAGTTGGATAATTTCACAAAATTGGGGTACATTTAGTAATTAGTGGGGTATGGTGAGTAAAAATCGTTTTATATGGAGGAGTAGTTAAGTAATTTCACAAAACTGGGGTATGTGGAGCAATTTGTGGGGTCCGTTTAGTCAATTCCTTGTTTTATACACCACAATATTTAAATAAATTAAAAGAGACAACATAAAATATCTTCTCATGGCTATTTAATTTTAGGAATATGTTAGAATGACACACCAAAGTCACACCAGTGGTGTGGCGTGTGGGCCCATGTAAAAAAGATATTAGGCATGTAAATCCCGATGCGTAACACGCGAGTGTGTATCTCGAGGTGTGTACGGATGGCTAAAAAAATGCGGCTTCCGCACAGGTGTGCGCGGGAACGTAGATCTCCGCTAGTACCGATATTGTCCCCAACTTAAGCACCTCAACATTAGGATTGAAGTTTTACTCCAAAATGCCTCAGTACTATTTGGTGTGAGATCCACTCTTATGAACTTTTTTAGGAAGCCATAAATAATCAATATGGGACTAAATATTTTGGTTCACATATCCCAACAATCTCCACCTTAGACCGAAATCCATCCAACATCACATGATCTATCGTCGCTACCGTCTCGAGGGAGAGCAACTCGAGACACACATACGACCACTAACAGATATGCCTTGTCCCAACCGCATCACCAGCTCTGATACCACTTGTTGGTCCCTATCCGCGCTGGCGTGCGTGGGCACATGGATCTTCGTTAGTACTGATATTGTCCCTAACTTAACCACCTCAACATTAGGTGTGGAGTTTTACTCCAAAAAACCTCGGTACTATTTGGTGTGAGATTCATTCTTATGAACTTTAGGAAGTCATAGATAACTAATGTGGGACTAAATATTTTGGTCCACCTATCCCAACTGTGACTTTGAGGTGTCATTATAACATTTTCCTTATTTTTATTTGACAAAAACACAAGGCATCCTGCCTTATGCTTTCGCGCTGCACGTACACGTAGATCTGCATTGCTCTTTTTCTTCTTCACATGATTTCTAATTTTCTTATCTAATAGTGTATAAAATTACTCCATTAACGATCAACAAAGTGCCTAATCCGCAGTCACAACATATAGTGGCAGTCATGTAGCCCACTGGCCCCAATGAAATCGGAGCGTGCAAGGCAAAGCTTGTATGGCTTAAGTAGGGATGCAAAGGTGGGGAATCCCCATTTTTCGCGGTGTTCTGCCAACCCCGCCTCGATGGAGCGAGGATTCCTTGCCAACTATTCCTCATGGGGCGAGGGATGAGGGATTTCACCCGACCATGCAGTGCAGGGCGGGGCGAAGTTGATATTACTCGTCACATCGTGGGGATTCTCCACCCTGCCTTAATATGGAGATTTTCCACGGGAATAATGTAACTATCTTTAATTATTAACTCTAACCAAATACAACTAAGTTTATCAAGAAAAAACTAATACAACTTGAAATTTATATATAATAATGTAAGTATATTATTTAAAGTATTTGTATAGATTCAAAATTTTTGAAAAAATGACTTAAAGTTGTGAAGAAAGAGATTTTAATGATTAAATTTTGTATCTATAATTTATTTGATCTTTTTTTAGATATTATATCGAAAAATAGTTGATGTGCTGATCCCCGATGAGTGGGGAATGAGGGTAAAAAAATTTTCGATGAAAAATTTTAAGTAGGGAATCCCTGCCCCCGCCAAAAGTGGGGATCAAACGTGAGGATGGGGTGGGGATTTTATTCCCCACCTCGAACTCGTCCGACCTGCATCCCTAGGCTTAAGTGACCTAGATCATGCAATTTGAATCCTATCAAGGCTATCATTTAAAATATTAAATTGTTGTAATTAATTTGATTATATAGTACTCCCTCTAGTAAAAAATATATAACGTTTTGAAATTTTTTGGCATCAAAAAATATATGACGTTTTTTAAATTTGAAAGAACTTTGTACCTCTTATATCTACTTTACCCCTCTATTAATTCAAACATTTAATTATAATTAAATACTTGTCTTCCTTTCATTGGATGAAATAAAGAATTAAGTGTGGGTAAGAACGTAATTTAAACTCATAATTAATTAATGCTTTCTTAATATGTGTGTTTTGAGCAAGATTAAAGTCTTATATTTTTTACCGGAGGGAGTACTATTTTTAAAAAGAATTAAAGTTAATTTACATGAGATATTATTTTATTAGAATGTATTTTTCTTTAAGAAATGCACTTTTCTCAGTCTAATCCTCTTAAGAAAGTATAATTTTTTTTATCAAAGACCAAATTCGGTCTAAGTTACATCTGTAACTGCAGGATATCCTACTCTAGCAACATAAAAATATGATTGAGAATATGTTCCCAAATCTTAAATCAACATCACACTGAAAAACTTCTTTGGCCATGTGGTATGCACAAGCATTATTCTCTCTAAATATGTGGCTAAAAACTACACTTCACTCCATGTTTGTCTCCCTTAGAATATAATGAATCAATGAATCTCGAAATTGACTTTGAGTTGAGTTCAAAATAAGATCAATTGCTTCCTACGAGTCTAGCTCTATAACGAGTTTCCCACATCCTTTATCTTACGCCAGTTGCATGCTATATTTAACTCCTCATACTGCGGTGCAAAGAGGTGAATACTAACCCAACTTTGCATGAAATATTGTTCGAAAATTGCCTTTCATCCCCCCGTATCACTTATGCCGATGTGGCTTCCTCATCCTCCCCTCGCACCGCCCCATAACAATTTATTTTCAACCACCCATCATCTGGTGCTACCCAATGGCAATGCTTTCTTCTTGCTAAAGCCTGACTCGAGGTCAACCACAAACCATCCGATCGAAAGATTTCATCAGTTCTGTAAATAATGGATTGTGTGACCTTATATCCTGTATCAGATCGATTTTCAAACATAGTGTTATTTCTCCAAGACCATAACTTCCAACAGGAGACACCAAATATTACCTTCTTGCGATGGTCTTTCTGACTGAGGTTCAACACTAGCTAATCCATTAATGTTGATGTATAGAAGAGTGGTGATGATATCATTTGGGGTAGGGATTTCCAAACTTGGCGAGCATGTTGGCAATCCCTTAAAACATGTAAGGTTGATTCGTCATCTTCACAACATCGATCACAAATCTCATTCTCTCTCCTATATTCCTCTTACAACAAAGACATTCGTAGGCAGTCTTTTGTGTAAAGCAAGCCATAGGAAGGTACGAATCCGTTGAGGGCCACTCCACTTCCAGATGAAATTCTAATGTCTCGGTGGTAATTGGTAGTGCGTCTCTGTGACTAAGGCATATGTTTTTGCCACTGTAAAAATACCCTTCTTATCATACATCCAACTGATCCAGTCTGGTCCTCTCCACTAATTAGGAACTGGGATAGCTTTCATCTTTTCACATACCTCCAATGGCAAATACCAATGTAATTTGGCAAAGTCTCAGGTCCCCAAACTCGTAACGAAGCTGGACACATGCTCCATCCAATCGGATTCGTCAAGGTTATTTATGGCATAATGCGAGAGTTCTACTAAATTTTCCACCCACTTATCCTTCCAAAACAAAACATCATTTCCATCCCTTAGGCTACACGTGAGTTCTGATTTGAAGATCTCCCAATTGTTTCTCCAAACCATTGACGTTGGCCGAGGCTTCGGGCCATTCAGTTTCCATTCCTCCCCTCTGTAATATTTTCCTTTTAAGACTCGGACTTAGAGACGTTCCTCCTCAGTGTAAACCTCCAAGCACAATTTAAGTATGAATGCCTGATTTTGGTTCTGAGCCTTCCGTAGTCCCAGTCCTCCTCTGTTCTTGGCTGAGCATAAAGTATCCCAATTGACGAGATGCATTTTTTTCAGCTGAAGATCCCAAACAAATGCCCTAACCAATTATCAATCTCATCGCATATGTATGTTGGCAAATGAGTTGATTGCATAAGAAAACTTGGTATCGCTTGTAAACATGCCTTCGCAAGAGTTAATCGCCCTGCCAATAATAATTGTTTAACCTTCTAACTCGATAGTTTGCTTCACACCTTTTCAATTATTTCCTTGTAAGTGTTTTTGCCTACTCTATCATGTAACAGTGGGGAGCCTAGGTATTTGCCTAGGTTATTTGTTATTCCAAAACTGAATCCTTCACTGATCTCCTTCCTTATGTTGTTTGATACATTCTTTGAGAAATATATCTTGGTCTTTCAATGATTGACTCTCTAACTTGAGCTCGATCTGAAAGCCTGCAAAATTCCTCTTATGACACCAACTTAAGCTGGGGTGGCCTCTGCAAAGAGGAACATGTCATATGCGAAGAAAAGATGAGATAGTATTGGCCCCGATCTTTCCATACAGATGCCTCGCCATTGACCATCATCCACTGCTCTCTCAATGCCCTACGATAGAACCTCCATACATAAAACAAAGAGGCATGGAGAAAGTGAATCTCCTTGCCTAATACTTCTTGAAGGGATGAAAGACTCAAATAAGCATCCATTTTGTAACGGCCCATTTTCCAAATAGACCGCCACAGGGGCCAATTCAGACCCCACAGTCTATCTTACCAGCGACAATTGTGCTCTACATTGGATTATATCCTCCATTTTATCTTTTTAAACCTTATTAATTGTCAATTTACTGATTAAGTTGTATTGAAATCAAATTATATGTTAAGTCATCTTGAAATCCTCAAATTAACACAGCAGAAGCCTTACTACCACATTTACTCGGATAGTGATACTATGAATGTGTGACATAAACCATAAACTTAATGTGGAAAACCCATATATAACCATAAATACCTTTGAAGTCATAAAAAGATCAATATATACAAGGTATCATAAAATATCTCAAAATCCCCAAACCCAAAATGAAACAAAATATACATAATACAAACGTACGAGTCAAGCAATCTCAGATCAATGGTACTCTGGCAGCTTGCCCTTGCCCTTGCCCTTGCCCCTGCTAGGATATGCACTCAAGCCATCACAAAAGGCAAATGACAAGTCCAGAGTGAGTATTTCCAAGGAAATTAACTGAACAATACTGAAAGTAAATACTGAAATTTAAATAAAGCTATTAAGTAAACATGCGAGAATAAATACAGGCAACAGCGGTCATCACATGAATAAATAATAGAAAAAGCTCAAAGTGTGTTCCTTGTCCCTACAGTCAGACTACCACTATAATTCGGACTCTTCCACAGAATACGGTCAGCAAGTTCAACTCAAGTAGGGCCGGTATCTGGATCTACGTAATGGCTGACGTTACACCTACGACGCACCGACACATGCCATGACGTGATACTCGGGTCATGTTATTCACCGAGACCGATCTGGTAGCACGTGGTATAGTGTAGTGGACATACACACAGGAATGGAATGGAGGGAGCCTCACTCAACGTCCTCTCATATAGCCATAACCAGAGTACAATATTGAAATGAAAGAAATTGAATTCAAATGCCAAAAAAATAAATACTCAAGTAATTTCAGTTTGGATACTACACACTCTGGACTCGTCATCTACCTTTTGTGATGGCTTGAGTGCAGATCCTAGTACAAGTAGGGGCGAGGGCAAGCTGCTAGAGTACCGTTAATCTGAGATTGTCTAACTCGTACGTTTGTATTATATATATTTTGTTTCACTTTGGGTTTAAGGATTTTGAGATATTTTGAGATAACTTGTATCTATTGATATTTTTGTGACTTCAGAGGTATTTATGCTTATATATGCATTTTCCACATTAGGTTCATGGTTTATGTCACCCATTTATAGTATCATTATCCGAGTAAATGTGGTAGTAAGGCTTCCATTGTGTTAATTTAAGGATTTTAGGATGACTTAACATATAATTTGATTTCAATACAACTTAATCAGTAAATTGACAATTAATAAGGTTTAAAAAGATAAAATAGAGGATATAATTCAATGTAGAGCACAACTGTCGTTAGTAACACAGACTATGGGTCCACATTGGCCCTCATGGCGGTCTATTTGGAAAATGGGTCGTTACATTTTGGTATTAGAACCTAGGTTTAAGAAAACCCAGGGCTCGAATTTGAGGAAAACCTGATCATAAACTGATTGAATAAGCTTTAGATGTAGAAACCCAAAGGAATTGCCTAAAGTCTTAGTTGGAAAGTAATGAGAGATGGGTAGAAATCAGGGATATACGTGTTATGTTTTTGTTTGTATATTACCTATGGTACACGTATATTCGTACTGAGGCACGTTCTTCGATGCAAATACTGATGGACGGGCAGCCTCCAGGTATGACTCAGCCAGAGGTTGGTGATACTAGTGATCCCACTAGGCCAGCATTGACGTTAAAGTCGTTAGCGCGGACGGTTGATGATAGGTTCACACAGTTGTTGGATTTATTGAGGACTCACGAGACTATGACAGCTCCTACTACAGTCGTAGTTGCATCATTAGTTACTACTCCTACAGTTGTTGCTCCCACTACTGCTGAGACTCAGGGGCAGGCTATAGTATCTGAGACACATGCCGAGAGGGCTATACCAGTAGTTTTCCAGTAGAGACTATGTTAGTTGTGGCTCCTTCGACTATCGAGCAGCCAACTGTGGCGTCTACTTCAAAGTGTGTAATGACTGTGGAGGCGAAGAAGCTAAAAAATTATCTTAGGTTTTCTCCAGGATACTTTTATGGAGTCGGATACCCAGAGATAGCTAGGAGGTAGCTATTGGCTCACGAGAGATTACACAAGATGTTATTGGTTGATAAGGTTGATAGACTGAAATTGGCTAGTTATTGCCTAAGATCTGCTGCTGTTGTATGATGGACCACCTATAAAGCGACGCATCCTGCGGTTACTACTTGAGTTGATTTCAGAGCATTGTTCATGGATGAGTATATACCTATGGAGGTCAGGATTCGATTGAAAGAGGAGTTCTTAAGACTGGTTCAGGGTGATATGTCTGTTACTGAGTATATGGAGAGGTACATATATTTTTTGTCTTATTCTATGGATCTGGCAGAGATTGACTGGCTACAGATATATTACTTTGTCCGAGGACTAGATGAAAGGATAGCTACCACAGTTATTTCTAGCGAAGCGATTACTTTGGCTCAGGTATATGACAGGTCTCTTTCTTATGAGACTTATATAGTACAGAATGCTAGCAGATTGGCGATTCAGGCTGCGTTGCGGGTCAGCAGAGTCATCCGGTTCATGGTTCTCGGCCTGATCAGAGGCCAAAGAGATAGAAGAAAGGTCAGGGCCGACAGGGACAAGACCAGAGACCTCGTAGATGTAGAGGTAATTAGCAGTCAGATCAGGGTCGCAGAGGCGACAGAGATCGTCAAGATGATTGGGATAGATACGATGATCGTGAGGTAGCTTATTCTGTGGCCTCTACATAAGTTGATCGGCCGATACAGCAGCAAAGGTAGTATAGAGGTCAGGGTCAAAGAGGTCAGAGTCGAGGTCAGAGTCAGGCACAGAGTCAGAGGACTACCGGCAGAACATACACTTGTGCTTGTTATCGTTGTGGTCAGGTGGGACATCATATGGCGGAGTGTGCCAGACCAGCGCCAGTACCATCATAGACTGATCAGGCCAGAGATAGGGCCCAGACAACTGATTTTGGGGTTACACAGCTAGACCAGGAGGCGACCAGACAGCTTGTTGAGGGTATGTTATCTGTCTGTGATACTTTTATACATGTCATGTTCGATTCACGCAGCACACTTTCTTTTATATCTGGACGTGTAGTAGGATTGTTAAAGTTAGGTGCACAGACTTTAGATACACATCTTGTTCTCAGTACAGCAACTGGAGATAAGATTTACCCTAAACGGATTTTCCAGGATTGTATGGTTGTGATAGAGGTACATCAGTTACCAATTGATTTGAGAGTATTAGAGTACTTGGAGTTCGATGCGATGTTCGGTATGGATTGGTTATCGTCGCATCACGCACAAATCGACTGTTTCAGCAAGACGGTGACATTTCACATCGAGGGGATTCCAGAGTTTTCATTTGCTGGAGCTGCGTCAGCATTACCTATCACTCGAGGCAGACTAGCTACGTCGCAGGAGATGGAAGTGTACGCAGCTATGGTGGAGCCAGAGCTTAGGACAGTGATTAGAGTTGAGGATGTCCCAGTTGTTTGCGAGTTTTCCGACGTGTTTCCTGAGGAATTGATAGAATTGCTACCATCGAGAGTTGTTGAGTTCATTATCGAGCTGATTTCGGAGACTCAACCGATTTACAACAGGACGTATAGGATGTCAGCATCGTAGCAGGAGGAGTTGAAGACCCAATTAGACTATTTACTATATAAGGGATTCATTCACCCTAGCATGTCACCTTAGGGAGCTCCAATTCTTTTTGTGAAGAAGAAGGACGGTTCGATGCGGATGTGTGTGGATTATATGAAGTTGAATCAGGTGATGATTAGGAACCGTTACCCACTTCTCAAGTTCGATGACTTGTTCGATCAATTGGCAGGACCCAAATTCTTCTCGAAAATTGACCTAAGATCAGGATATCATCAGTTGAGGATTCGAGAGGGAGATATTGAGAAGACCGCTTTAAGTACGCGTAATGGGTTGTATGAGTTCACACTCATGTCATTTGGGCTGACTAACGCGCCAGTGATATTCATGGATTTGATGCACAAGGTGTTCAGGCCGTTTTTGGATCGATACGTCATACTTTTCATCGACGACATCCTGATTTACAGCAGGACTCGTGTGGAGCACGAGATACATCTTAGGGAGGTGCTGGCGATGCTGAGAGAGCACTGACTTTACGCTAAGTTTAGCGAGTGTGCGTTTTGGCTGAGTGAGGTCAAGTTTTTAGGGCATGTTATCAGTGATCAGGGCATATCGGTAAATGGTGATAAGATCCGAGCTATTATTGACTGGAGGACACCAGAGTCTGTTTCTGATATCTGGAGTTTCCTGGGTTTAGCAGGATATTACAGGCAATTTCGTACAGGATTCTTCATTTATTTCAGCGTCGATGACAAGGTTGACTAAGAAGGATGTCATATTTGACTGGTCGCAAGAGTGTGAAGTTGTTTTCTGGGAGTTGAAGAGGCAGTTGACTTCTGCGCCAGTGTTGGCGTTACCTGTGGCAGGTAAGGGTTTCTCAGTTTACACTAATGCATCAAACACTGGTTTGGGTTGTGTGTTGATGCAGGACAGACACCCAGTGGCCTATTTATCGCGATGATTGAGACCTCATGAGGAAAGTTATCCAGTGCATAATTTGGAGCTTGCGGCAGTCATGTTTGCATTGAAGGCTTGGAGGCACTATTTGTACAGTGAAAGCTTTCTCCTGTTTACCGACCATCAAAGTTTGAGATATTTGTTCACTCAGAGGGAGTTGAACATGAGACAACGGAGATGGATCGAGTTATTGATGGTCTACGACTTTGCTATTAAGTATCATCCAGGGAAAGTGAACGTTGTAGCTGATGCGCTGAGCAGGAGCGACATCAAGAGCCAAACTATACTGCGACATATGACACATGAGCACGGGTTGCTTGAAGCCGCGTCGGTGTTATGTATGACAGACTCTATTGTTGAGCTACAAATTTGTGGCCAAATACGAGTTCTTACTGTGTCTTTAGAGCGGATTGCTAAGTTGTAGAGAGCTGAGAGCCGATATTTACGGATCAGTGGACTACCTCAGGATCTGAGGTGCACCGAGTGGTCTGAGGGTTCAAACGAGTGCTTAAGACACATGGATCATTTATGGATACCGCAGGTACCGGAGCTTAGGGATAGTATTCTCAAGGACGCACACCGATCGCGATTTACAGTTCATCCTAGTCGAACCAAGATGTATCACGAACTTCAATGATTATTTTGGTGGTCAGGGATGAAAGGTGACGTGGGGAGGTACATTTTTAGTAGTCATATTTTTTAGCAGGTAAAGGCTGAGCACAGGAGACTAGTTGGGTTGCTACAGCCGCTACCCATCCCTCAGTGAAAATGGGAATACGTGACCATGGACTTTGTCAGTGGCTTACCGCAGACTACGAGGAGCTCGACGCAGTTTGGGTAGTTATCGACAGATTGACGAAGTCGACACACTTTATACCAATCACCATGAGATAGTCAGTTACACAGTTGAACACTATTTTTTAGAGAGAGATTGTCAGATTGCATGGTATACCGGTCTCCATTGTTTCTGACAGAGATCCGAGGTTTACTTTGAAGTTTTGGGAGAGTATGTAGGAACAGTTTGACACTCGATTACAGTTCGTACTGCGTACCATCTTTAGACTGATGGGCAGTCAAAGCGGTTGATTCAGATTCTCGAGGATATGCTCAGGGCGTGTATTTTACAGTTTGGTGGATCGTAGGAGGATTTTCTGCCGTTGTGCGAGTTTCGTATAAGAATAGCTATCAGGCAAGTATCGGGATGCCACCATTCAAAGCACTATATAGTAGACCCTGTAGGTCACCAGCATGTTGGGCGGCACTGGAGGATACATCGGTTATAGGACCTGTGGTTATTATGGATCACACTAAGAAAATAAAGCAGATTAGACTGAGATTTCAGGCGGCGCAGGATAGACAGAAGAAACACGCAGATAGGTTTCATGGGGATCTGAGCTACGAGGTTGGAAACATAGTGTACTTGAAGGTTTTTCCCTGAAAGGGTCATCAGAGATTTAGCATTAAGGGGAAACTGACACCAAGGTTCATTGGACCGTTCAGAGTTGAGGAACGTGTCGGCAGAGTGGCATACCGTTTAGAGTTATCGCCACAGTTAGCAGGGGTACATCCAGTATTTCACATATCCATGTTGAGGCTAGCTAGGTCGGGACTGAGACCTATAGTTGATGTACGTCAAATTGAGGTGCGATCAGACGTGTCATATAAGGAGCAGCATGTGGAGATCATGGATAAGAGAATTCAGACTCTACGGAACAGAGAGATCCCGAAGGTTTTGGTTCATTGGCAGTATCATGGAATTGGGGACTTACTTTGGAGCTCGAGTCTACCATGCGACGACGGTATCTCTACTTATTTGTCGGTAAGTATTTAAGTTTAATTTAAATTTCGAGACGAAATTTCACCTAGTTGGGAAGAATTGATACCAAAATGTAACGACCCATTTTTCAAATAGACCGCCACGTCTACAAACACGTCATTAATAACGGCGAATTAAAATTCAGGTAGTTACAAATTCCATACGATTTGCATCATACTTGATAAATATGCGACGACCCTAATCTCTCGGGGTCGTCCTGTGACCCACGCCCTCTGCTCGCAAGCTCAACAGCGCTTGTCACGTCAACAGACACGTCATCACTACTGCCATGTCCGCAACTTTGTGAAGTGACGCTCCGTTTAACTAATCCTACTATATTAAATCATTAAATTCTCCTGAACATCTTATTAAACCTAAGTAGTGGAAAACCCAGAAATAAGCACCATGTATATAACTGAAACGAAGTAAACAGTAATCCATATACATGTGATAAAGTTCTAGAGTCCCCAAAACCCAGCAAAACAAAATATATATACTAGATATCGGAACACGAGCTGTTAGCAGCAACGGCCTCAAAGATAGTCGCCTAGTACCTTCTTCCCCTTGCTCTTGCTCGTACCAGGATCTGCTCTCAGTTGCCCAACACATACAGCAACGAGCCCAGTGAGTAAATTCCCAAGAGAAGTCTACACGATAATCACGAAAACATCGATAACCTGCGAGACATGTGAATATGATCCTGACAACATGAATCATATTCCTATGGCTGGCAGTAAACAACCATCACATCATTCACACATCAACTGGAAATGTAAAACTTCCAAAATCCAACAAATAATTAACTAAATGGACTCGACGTAAAATCTACAGATAAATGCATCATCACTCATTTAATCATGATAAAACCATGACTTGCCGGTCATACAATAGCAAACCGGAGTTCTTAGCACAAACCAGTGCTTAATAACAAACTTACAATGACTACACCTCAACTCAGTAAACGGGCGTACTCCTTTTCAAGCTTTTTAGTTCTAAGAATACCCTTAATCCCTCGAGATAGTAGTAGATACATTCTACTCTCATCTACACGGTCGCCATCTCAGACTAGCCCATGCTCAAGCGTGTAGCCATAACCAAGATGAAAAACCATGCGTGACCACCAGCAGTCACCGCATACGATAAGATAATCGATAAAATACACGCCATGAATTTAAAGTGTAACTTTCTCAATAGTTTTATGCACCTGAAATACGCTCTCCGACCTTCGGACCCGTCAATCTGACCCGCTTAGCTCCCCGGTGTCCAAGCTATGGTTCCCTAATCCCTGAAGTCCCGAGACCTATTTCCAGTGTGTATTGGTTAATTAAATGAGTGGGTTATCAATTAGGTTTGATTTCACATTTTCTAGATTTTAGGGTCTAATATTAGCGCGTTAGTTAGATCAATTAGCGCGCTAATTGATCTTCGGCATTGTTCATCATCTTCCCCGGCGTGATTAGCGCGCTAATGTTCATCACATAGTGCGCTAATTGCATGCTGCCCAGAGAATTCAGAACCTAATTCTGGGTTTTCCTAGTTTCCAACACTCCAATTCATCATATAAACCATGCACACACTCCAAGCACATCAAATTACTATAAAAAACACCAATTAAACAAGGTTTCCTCACAAAACTGAAGAATCAAAGTGTGCATGTTTAAAATCCAAAATCACCAAATTCACCTCAATTTTCCTCAAATCCGATTCACAACAATGAAATTCATCGAAAACAACCTCAAGAACACCGAATTCATCAAAAATCGTGATGAAATCCTCCAAAAATCCGTTTATCCTCAATTCATTAAAACACACATTTTATAAAAAAAAATTCATATTTATGAGAGATAATTTACCTTGGATCCATGCTCTGAAGCTCAAATTTACTCTCCAACGCTCGAATTCACCTTCCCCAACCTCATATTCACTCACAGAGCCTTCAGATTTGTTTGGTGAGAAAGATCGATTTGCATGCATTTTCGATCAATCTTCTATTTATAGATGTGTTCTAATCTAATGTGTGCACATATCTCGAGGTTGATCTAAAGGCTCCTGATCACCCTGTGTCACCCAAGTTCTTGACACCTTATCATGACAACATTTGCCTTAAATTGTGCATCTCGAGAATTATTCTATGCCCCCTGATTTTTCCTATCCAACTATAGGACTTCTATTAATCTATTTATTCAACCTTAGGTTAGATCACCTAATAAATCATTTAAAAATCATATGTGAATCACACTAGTACTCATCTACCTGGCAATCCATGCCCTGTACCTCGACTATTTCGTACCCGGTACCCGGTCCCCGACATGCACTTCGAGACATATACCCGACTCGTAGCCTTGCCCGATATCAACTTACACGCATATGATGTTTATATAAATATTAAATTCCCACATCATAATAATAGACATACACCATACATAAATAACACAATATAACCTGGATACTCATATCCGAGTCTACCTAGCTGTCCACGTAACGCCCGAATTACCCGTTAATCCTCGTGATTAACACTAATCCTGATTAAATTAATTTGGACCATTACAAAATACAAGTCATGATTCTTTGTTGTATGCTTTCGGGGATGGGGAGCTTTGCTAGTATTTGTTTGATGAAGAACAACCTTAACCAATCGTACGCATTTTCAAGATCTATCTTTATTGCAATCCATCAACTCCTTCTTGTCTTGCGCCGCATTGAGTGTATCACCTCCTAAACGATGATGGTATTGTTTGTGATGTTCGGACCAGGTACAAAGCTATATTGCATCCTTAATATCCATTTATCCATTTGCGGCTTAAGCCTGTTGGCAATGAGTTTTGTGATAGTTTTATAAACTACATTGTAAAGAATTATTGGGTGGAGACTTGCAAAACAAGTTAGAGAATGAGTTTTTAGGATTAGTACAAGTATAGTGTTATTCAACGACGTCAGGAGAATGCCATGAGTAAAGAATTCTTTCACACACTCGATGACTGACTCGCCAACAACATTCCACTGTTTTTGGAAAAAATTGGGCTCCATCCGTCTGGTCCTAAAGCTTTAAAGGCTCACATCTCAAACATAGCATCACAAACTTCTGTTGGGTCAATTGCTTTGGTGAAGTGTATTGGCCAGGGGACCTATAACGGCCCAGCCCGTCCCGCAAGGCACGCCAACTGGCACCACTAGTCACAGGTAGGGATGCATCCCCATCCACGCGAGCTCAAGTGGTACACGACTCGTGAGTCTGGGGGTCTTAAGCCCCAGGACCCCAGTTCGAGTCGTGGGGGCGAAAGACCACAGGTGGGGGCACTGTGGATGGGGATGCGTCCCTACCTGTGACTAGCGGTGCCAGCTGGCGTGCCTTGCGGGGCGGGCTGGGCAGTTACAGGACCCCTGTAAATGTAAATTCTTCCTCTGTGAATAGATTCTTGTAGAACTGCAAGGCTGACTATTGGAGGAGTAGTTGATCTGTTACTCAGTGCCCATTGTTGACATATAGGCCCTCAATATAGTTTTGTCTCCTCCTATGCAATGTACTCAAATGGAAGAATTGTGTATTTTTGTCCCCTACTTTGAGTCATTTGGACCTACACTTTCGGAACCAAATCAGTTCTTCCTACATTGAGCCTTCTTTAGATGCCCTCCCTTTTGGTGTATAGAGCTTCTCTAGGGCCTACTGCCAGTTTGTGTTCCACTACTTAAAGTTCCTTCTGCAATTTCTTCTTTCTCCAAAAGATATTCCCGAACACCGATTTATTACAGCCTTGCAATTTCAAAGAGAAATCAGACGCAGCCAATGTGACGACCATGCCCCGACCTAGGGTCGGGTCGCCCGGCCCAAACCGTTACTTAGACCCGATACCTGAACCAGGCCCAAATAACGACTTGGCTCGCCTAAATAACCTGCGGAATAATTATTCTAAACAATATATATAATAATAAATGTGTGAAAAGTAATCATAACTAAACCATATAAACCTGTATATCATGATAATATCTATCATCTCTACTATTTAAATGTCTCATACAACCTCATAATAATATCAAAAGGTTCAAAACTACCCATTACTAATACTCGAGCTACAACCCACGTACGATTTCAAAACAATTTAATAATAATAATAACCTAGTATTATATGAGTCTCACATGAGATGAAAGCACTTCAAGATAGATCCTTTCCCTTGCCTTTCTTGTCTATCGCGCTGGTAGAAGGACCTGTGGGTAGAGTGGGGTGAGCTAAAGAACCAACGTTGCTCAATAAGAGGAAAGACTCGCTCAAACATTAAATATGCAAGTACTACCTAGTACTCATGCAAATTCTACATGACATTCAATCCATACGCATAACACAGCATGTAATAACTGAATACATGAAAATCAAAACAAACTTATAAGCATAATCATTTAGTACATAATTCGATCCAATTAAATATATGGTTTATGCTCAAATAGTTATGAAAGATGGAATTATATTCTAAGAAGAAATATCTAAATATTATTTCCACATCTAATTTAGATATGCAATAATTTTATATATCAATATTGCAATTCAAATTCCAATCACCATACTAGATATAAAAGCCTAACAGTTTCACAACACATTTGATAAACTTTCATATATGTCAAGCATAATAATATTCATCACATTTCATTTATAAATTAAAACATGACATATAAATAAAATCACACGAAAGATTTAAATAAAATGCGATAGATATAAATATTAATATAAGCCGTTGTTCCATTCAATGCGAACTAGATATTGGTAAGGATCCGGTGACCGAATCATCTATTTTCGTATTGGTACAATAATCAGTGGAATCGTAATGGCCGTTACGCCCTCTAGATAATCGCACCAAAACGAAGATAAATTCATCCAAGCCGTCACCGCTACACGTCTCAAAGAAACATCAAGTAGCAAAGGATGGAACTCCAAGCCCTTACACTCAATTATTTCACCTTATGCATTCAATTAGTCAAGCAAACCCTCGGTGGTTAACTACCACACACTCTGGGGTGTCTTTGGCCCTCGGTGGTTAACTACCACACACTCTGGGGCACCGAATAACATAACAGGCAAGACAATGTATTCACAATTCCATAGATAATAGAGATCCAAACCAATATCACGACGCAACCCATTCCCAAGTCTTTAAATTCAAAACATGCATTCCTAATTATCTAATAATCAAGCCATATTTAATGCATGAGCGAAGCTCCCCACTTACCTGGACCCGTCGCGACGCCTATACTGGCTCCTCGTACGTTTGGGGTCCCACGTGAACCGCCTCGCGAATCTACGCAATTTATACAATTTTATATAAGACTACATAAGTATTTTACTAATTTAAAGTTGAGTATTTTTAATTATTAATTTATATTTGGGGACTCCAAATAGTGTGTGTCCCACATGATGTGCCATTAAGGGCTTTGTCGAGGTTGTCGACGCCCACCGTAAGTTTATTTTATTTTATTTTATTTATTTTATTTTATTTTATTTTATTTTATTTTATTTTATTTTTTTTTTTTTTTTTTTTTTGGGCGAGGCGTTCCAGCCCACTGTTTGGTTGACCGGGACGTTTCGGCCCCTGGTCAACAGGTCAAACCCCTGGGGTCGGGAGGCCCCCGGAACCGGTCCAGGGCCTGTCGCCCCGAGACCGAACGCGGGACGCGGGCGCCCCGCGTTTCGTCACCACGGGGTGGGGGGTTTCCCCCACCCCCCCAACCCTCGGATCGAGATCCGGGGGTCCCCGTGCTCGCCGAAGATTGGGACCCCACCGCCGCGCCGACCAGCCGTGGCGGTGGTGGTGGTGGTGGTGATGGAAGAAGGGGGGCAATGCCACCCCTTCTTCCTCACGGATTTCAATGGGGGGGTGGCCAAGCCCACCCCCTCCCTTCGGCCGGCGGCGGCGCCGAGGAGACAGCGCGCGCCAGCTGCTCTCTCCCGCGGCGCTGGTGGCGCGCCACCCATCTCCGGTGGCGCCCTAGTGGCGCCGCCTCCACAATCCGCCAACATCAAAACAAGAAGAAGAAGGAAAGAAAGAAAGAAAAAGAAAGAAAAGGAAAGAAAGAAAAAAAAAACTAGAAAATAGGAAATCACCACAAGATTTTTCTCTCCTTGATTGTTCCTCCTCTTCTTCTCCTCCCTCTCCAAGTTTGTTGAAGCAACCACTAGGGTGACTAGGGTTTACAACTTATCCTTATATAGTTAGGGTTTTTCACCAATTTAACCCAAAATTACGTAAATACCCCTATGGGCCCAATTTCCTCGTTAAGCCCAATCAAAACTATTTTCACTTAATCCAAGTCTTGTTAAGATCAATTTTGTGTAACAATCTCATTTGTTCGCATATTTTAATATAAAATTAATAAAATACTTCGAAAATGGGTCGGAGAATGTTTAGGTCGTTACAATATCCCCAATTTAAAAGAATTTCGTCCTCGAAATTTAAATCAAAGTCATACCTCAAGATTCAAAGAGAAATGGAAAATTCTCTATCATGTAATCCTCCCGCTCCCAAGTCAACTCTTGTTCCCCATGAAATTGCCATCGGACTTGCACTATTGCGTATTCCTTATTACGTAGTTTTCTTATTTTCCTATCCACTATCTGAATCGAATCATTGTTCATCATAGGACACGTCCTCCCTTAGATCAACTTGCCCCCAATCAATCCTCGGTGCGTGTTTATTATGTGCCTTCCTCAACATGGAGATATGAAAGACGTCATGTACTCCTGCTAACCGTGTGGTAACTTGAGACGAAAGGCTACCGGTCCCACCTTTTCTTGATCTCGAATGGTCCGATGAATCTTGGAGATAACTTTCCTTTTAACCCAAATCGGTGATGCCCTTTCATAGGAGAAACTTTCAAAAGTACGAATTCCCTTCCTTGAATACAACATCTCGATGGTTCTTATCGGCATACTTTTTCGACGGCTTTGGGCGGTTTCTAGTCGTTGCCTAATAATCTTAATTCTTTCGTCTCGATCATGAACCATTTCTGGTCCAAGCAACACCACGTCGCCGACCTCGGTCCAACAAACGGAGATCTACACGGTCTCCCATAAAGAGCCTCAAAAGGTGCCATACCAATACTTGCTTGAAAACTCGTTATTGTATGCGAACTCGCACAACGAAATATACTTTTCCCAACTTCCACCGAAATCCAATACACGAGCTCGAAGCATGTCCTCAAGTATCTGAATCAATCTCTCGGTCTGCCCATCAGTCTGAGGGTGAAAGGCCGTCCTGAGATTGAGCTGAGTTCCCATCTGGTGCTGAAATCCTCTCCAAAACTGAGAGGTAAATCTCGGATCACGATCCGACACTATAGTCACCGGAACTCCATGTAATCTAACAATTTCATTGACGTACATGCCTCCAAGTCTGTATGCTGAATATTCCATGGAAATAGGAATAAAGTGTGCCGACTTAGTCAAACGATCTACAACCACCCAAACCGCATCATGTCCTTTTTGTGTGTTCGGCGGCCCAGAAACAAAATCCATGGCTATGTGTTCCCACTTCCATTGTGGAATAGGCAATGGTTGCAATAATCCTCCCGCTTTTGGTGATCTGCTTTTACTAGTTGACAGATCTCGCAGTTCTGGAATATAAGTAGCGATGTCAACTTTCATCCCCGCCACCAATACATTCGTTTCATATCTTGGTACATTTTGTTGCCTCCCGGATGCACTGTAAACCACGATCTATGCGCTTCTTTGAGTAAATCATCTCTCAACTGTCTATGAGACGGTATCCATACTCTATCTCGAAACCTCAACGCCCCATCACCTGACGGTCTCCAGTCCTTATCTTCAATGTCATCTGCCAAAGACCTGTACCGTCCATACTCAGAATCGGCTCTCTGACAATCAATAACTCTAAACAATGCCACTGGCTCCGCTCTCATCTGAACATGCTCTTGACTCCTTGTTACATCTGAGTCTTCCACCGGTACGTCTTGTATTTGCATTACAACTTCGGACTCGACTCCAATCGAATACGGCTCAAAGCATCCGCCACTACATTTGCTTTCCCTGGGTGATACTCAAGTGTGAAGTCGTAGTCCTTCAAGAGTTCCAACCACCTTCTCTGTCTCATGTTCAAATCACTCTGAGTAAACAGGTACTTCAAACTTTTGTGATCTGAGTAAACAATAAACTTTTCCCCGTACAAATAATGTCTCCACAATTTCAAAGCAAACACCACTGCTGCTAACTCTAAATCATGCACTGGATAATTCTTCTCGTGGATCTTCAGTTGGCGTGAAGCATAGGCGATTACCCTCTTGTCTTGCATTAGTACTCCTCCCAATCCAATCCCTGAAGCGTCGGTGTACACTGACAATTCTTTACCGGAACTCGGTAGGACCAAAATGGGTGCGGTGGTCAAACGCTCCTTCAACAATTGGAAAGCTTTTTCGCATGCATCACTCCAAACATAAGTAACATCCTTCCGCGTCAACTCAGTAAGCGGTGAAGCAATCGACGAGAAATTTTGTACGAAGCGCCGATAATACCCTGCTAATCCCAAGAAACTTCGTATTTCTGAAGCATTTTTAGGTTGTGGCCATCTAAGTATCGCCTCAATCTTTGTAGGATCAACTCGTTACACCCTCTCGCATTCACCACATGGCCTAAAAATTTCACTTCGGAAACCCAAAACTCACACTTGCTCAACTTAGCATAAAGTTTGTGTTCCCTTAATGTCTGCAACACTTTCCTTAGATGCTTTCTATGGTCCGACTCAGTCTTAGAATATATCATGATGTCATCAATAAATACAATCACAAACTGGTCGAGGAAAGGTTTGAAAACACGGTGCATCAAATCCATGAACATAGCGGGTGCATTGGTAAGTCCAAACGGCATCACTGTGAACTGAAAGTGACCATATCGTGTACTAAATGCTGTCTTTGGTATGTCTTCTTCTCGTATGCGCAAATGTGATGGTACCCCGATCTCAAATCTATTTTCGAAAAGAATCTTGCTCCCCTCAGTTGGTCAAATAAATCATCGATCCTGGGAAGCGGATACTTGTTCCGAATAGTCACCTTATTCAATTGTCGGTAGTCAATACACATTCTCAAACTGGCCGTCTTTCTTCTTCACAAATAACACGGGTGCCCCCCATGGCGAAACATTTGGGGAATTAAGCCTTTCTGAGTCAACTCCTCTAATTGCTTCTTCAATTCTTTCAACTCGGTAGCCGCCATACGGTACGGTGCCTTAGAAACTGGTCAGTGCCCTAATGAGGTCAATCACAAAGTCAACGTCTCGATGTGGAGGAAGTCCCGGAAGATCTCGAAGGAAAAACATCTGGAAAGTCCCTAACAACAGAATCTTCTCAATTATGACTTCTTGTCCCTCCTCTCCCATAGAAGTTAGACTCGCAATAGTCTCGATCTCATCAAAAGTTGCAACTCTACTTCGACTGATAACATTAGCCAAAGTACAACCTCTAAACTCAAATGGAGTAGTGCCCGGAATTTGAAAAATCACCGTCTTATTGAAACAATCTATCTTAGCGTGATATGTCTCTAACCAGTCCATTCCCAATAATGCATCATATTCTAAACATTCTAACACTCGCAAATCAAACGGCATAATGTGATCCCCAATTTTAATTATGCACCCCTCACATGTCATATTAGGGTAAATCTTTTCGGTGGAGACTGTGCTCAAAATCAAGTATGTGTGTGCTCTAATTGGTGTCAATCCCAAAGCATGTACCATAGCCCCCGATATAAGAGAAATAGTAGAACCAGAATCAAATAATGTATGCATGTTACGACCATTAATTGAAACCGTACCTGCGACTAATCGTCGCGCGCTCTCTGTTCTGTTCGCCATAGCATGAACTCTTCCTCGAGCAACTGGGGCTGCACTCTCCTCAGACGTTGGTGGATGTGGACATTGACTTCTGTAATGCCCCGGCGTTTTGCACCGATAACATACTACATGTGGCTTCTGCACATTCGAATGTGGTTGCGCGACACTTCCTGATACACTCGGCCTTGGCCCTACCGATCCCCTGCCACTATTCTTACTCTGTTGTGGAGGACGTGGCTGTCTGAATGTCACACCCTGGTTAGTCGAAGGTACGGAGGAATGGGAAGGTGTGGTGGTCCCCGTCAAAATGTGTGTGGCCTTCGATGCTACCACAGAGTGTGTCGGTGCACTTGATGCTCCTCCAAAACGAAATTTCTTTGAATTTTTCTCAGATCCCCTCTGATAACTGTCAAAATTTCTTTTTCCTTGACCATACCGACTAGAACGTGTCTCATCAATGCGGAGTGCATCTTCACAGTCGAGTGCCCTGTTATATGCTTGCTGAAATGTCTCTGCCCCTGATGCTGCCACTAGGGAGTGAATCTCCTCTGTCAACCCATCAACGAAACGACTCCTCCGCGTCGTCTCAGATGGAACGTACTCATGCGCAAACTCTGCTAATTCATTGTACTTCGTTTGCATAATCTGCTACGCTCATATTGCCTTGCACTAAGTCAAGAAATTCTCGAATCTTAGTTTGCCTTTCTTGATTCAGAAACCACTCATCATAAAACAATTTCTTGAATTGTGTCCAAGACATATTTGTTCCTTGAGCTCTTTCAATGGACAACCACCATTTGTGGGCTCGATGCTCTAACAAGAATGATACTAGAGGTACCATAGTCCACTCATCAATACTTAGTGTCTTCATCCTCTTATCCATGTGCAAGATCCATGCTTCAGCCTCTACGGGATCCCTATCCCCATAAAACCGAGGAATGTCATATTTCATAAACTCTTTCTGTAATTTGCCTCGCCGATACGCCTCTGTATCCCTATCTCCTCCAGGTACGGCTGTTGCAACTGTATTTGTAACAGAATCGGCACCTTCCGCTGCTATATGATGCTCTTGAACATGTTCTTGTGGAGGATTAGGCCCTTGTCCTACTTGCACTTGCTCGGCTGATCTAGCATTTCCTTGTGTTTGAATAAGTTCCATAATACGAGCCATATTCCTTTCTTGAGTAGACGCCATTTCTTGCGAGCTTTTTGATGTGACTCAGTCGTGAAAGAGATGCGCTGCTCCATTTCCCTACGCCAATGCCTATCATCTCTGTCCTGAGCATCCCTCAAATTATGCGAACTTCCCCCATGGTTACTCATAGTGCACTGTAGAGCAACAAATGGTTAGTCCAATAATTTGAGGAATTTGTAAAAATATCTAACGTTATAAATATATTACATTCATCAACATATAACAATATATTAACATTTCATTTTGGGTTTTCGATCCCTTCCCAATCTAAAATTTTGATATTTGTGCACATTAAGTCGACTCAAATCGATGTCCCATACCATGGATTTGTTCGACTTAAACTTGATTTTTATTTATTTATTTAAGGCTCTACAACTTAGGTTTTTCTAACCTAATGTTTCCCTAGGTTCTAATCCCTAGGCTCTGATACCAACTGTGACGACCCTGCCCCGACCTAGGGTCGGTCGCCCCCGCCCAAACCGTTACTTAGACCCGATACCTGAACCAGGCCCAAATAACGACTTGGCTCGCCTAAATAACCTGCGGAATAATTATTCTAAACAATATATATAATAATAAATGTGTGAAAAGTAATCATAACTAAACCATATAAACCTGTATATCATGATAATATCTATCATCTCTACTATTTAAATGTCTCATACAACCTCATAATAATATCAAAAGGTTCAAAACTACCCATTACTAATACTCGAGCTACAACCCACGTACGATTTCAAAACAATTTAATAATAATAATAACCTAGTATTATATGAGTCTCACAGATGAAAGCACTTCAAGATAGATCCTTTCCCTTGCCTTTCTTGTCTATCGCGCTGGTAGAAGGACCTGTGGGTAGAGTGGGGTGAGCTAAAGAACCAACGTTGCTCAATAAGAGGAAAGACTCGCTCAAACATTAAATATGCAAGTACTACCTAGTACTCATGCAAATTCTACATGACATTCAATCCATACGCATAACACAGCATGTAATAACTGAATACATGAAAATCAAAACAAACTTATAAGCATAATCATTTAGTACATAATTCGATCCAATTAAATATATGGTTTATGCTCAAATAGTTATTATGAAAGATGGAATTATATTCTAAGAAGAAATATCTAAATATTATTTCCACATCTAATTTAGATATGCAATAATTTTATATATCAATATTGCAATTCAAATTCCAATCACCATACTAGATATAAAAGCCTAACAGTTTCACAACACATTTGATAAACTTTCATATATGTCAAGCATAATAATATTCATCACATTTCATTTATAAATTAAAACATGACATATAAATAAAATCACACGAAAGATTTAAATAAAATGCGATAGATATAAATATTAATATAAGCCGTTGTTCCATTCAATGCGAACTAGATATTGGTAAGGATCCGTGACCGAATCATCTATTTTCGTATTGGTACAATAATCGTGGAATCGTAATGGCCGTTACGCCTCTAGATAATCGCACCAAAACGAAGATAAATTCATCCAAGCCGTCACCGCTACACGTCTCAAAGAAACATCAAGTAGCAAAGGATGGAACTCCAAGCCCTTACACTCAATTATTTCACCTTATGCATTCAATTAGTCAAGCAAACCCTCGGTGGTTAACTACCACACACTCTGGGGTGTCTTTGGCCCTCGGTGGTTAACTACCACACACTCTGGGGCACCGAATAACATAACAGGCAAGACAATGTATTCACAATTCCATAGATAATAGAGATCCAAACCAATATCACGACGCAACCCATTCCCAAGTCTTTAAATTCAAAACATGCATTCCTAATTATCTAATAATCAAGCCATATTTAATGCATGAGCGAAGCTCCCCACTTACCTGGACCCGTCGCGACGCCTATACTGGCTCCTCGTACGTTTGGGGTCCCACGTGAACCGCCTCGCGAATCTACGCAATTTATACAATTTTATATAAGACTACATAAGTATTTTACTAATTTAAAGTTGAGTATTTTTAATTATTAATTTATATTTGGGGACTCCAAATAGTGTGTGTCCCACATGATGTGCCATTAAGGGCTTTGTCGAGGTTGTCGACGCCCACCGTAAGTTTATTTTATTTTATTTTATTTATTTTATTTTATTTTATTTTATTTTATTTTATTTTTTTTTTTTTTTTTTTTGGCGGGGCGTTCCAGCCTGTTTGGTTGACCGGGACGTTTCGCCCCGGTCAACAGGTCAAACCCCCGGGGTCGACGCGGCCTCGGAACCGGTCCAGGGGCCTGTCGCCCCCGAGACCGAACGCAGGGACGCAGGGCGCCCTGCGTTTCGTCACCACGGGGTGGGGGTTTCCCCCCACCCACCCCAACCCTCGGATCGAGATCCGAGGGTGGTCCCCAGTGCTCGCCGGCACTGGGGACCCCACCGCCGCGGCTGACCAGCCGTGGCGGTGGTGGTGGTGGTGGTGATGGAAGAAGGGGGGGCAATGCCACCCCCTTCTTCCTCACGGCTTCAATGGGGGGTGGCCAAGCCCACCCCCTCCCTTCGCCGGGCGCGCGCGCCGAGGAGACAATGCGCGCCGCCGCAGCTCTCCTCCGGCGGCGCTGGGTGTGCGCCGCCACCCATCTCGGTGGCGCCCTAGTGGCGCCGCCTCCACGATCCGCCAACATCAAAACAAGAAGAAGAAGGAAAGAAAGAAAAGAGAAAGAAAGAAAAGGAAAGAAAGAAAAGAAAAACTAGAAAATAGGAAATCACCACAAGATTTTTCTCTCCTTGATTGTTCCTCCTCTTCTTCTCCTCCCTCTCCAAGTTTGTTGAAGCAACCACTAGGGTGACTAGGGTTTACAACTTATCCTTATATAGTTAGGGTTTTTCACCAATTTAACCCAAAATTACGTAAATACCCCTATGGGCCCAATTTCCTCGTTAAGCCCAATCAAAACTATTTTCACTTAATCCAAGTCTTGTTAAGATCAATTTTGTGTAACAATCTCATTTGTTCGCATATTTTAATATAAAATTAATAAAATACTTCGAAAATGGGTCGGAGAATGTTTAGGTCGTTACAGCCAAGGTATAGCTCTCCTCTTTATTCCAATTCATTTGAACAAATTTTGAGAAACGTTCATGGGTGATCCAACTTGCCAAGAATCGAAAGGGTCTTTCTTAATATAGGAATTCCTTTAACCTCTTCATTGGCAACAACAGAGGGCGATGATCAGACTTCATCATAGGGAGGTATTATATAGTGCTATCGGAAATCCCAATCTCCAAACTACATTACAGAGAGCTCGATCAAGTCTTTCCTGAAGGCGCCTACGAATCAAAGTGAATTTAGGCCCAATAAAGCCCATATCCTGCAGAGAGCATGCTTACATAAAATCATAAAATTCTCTACATTTCGATTGGTTCGCCTGTGCTCCCCCACTCTTTTCATCAGCTGTCAAGTACACATTCAGATCGCAAATGATAACCCAAGGACAGTCATCCGGGATCTGAAGGTTTTCTGAATCATCCATAGGCTTACTGTTGGCGATACATACACTACAGTACTCAATCCTTCTTCAATCCCTTGCTTCCATTCGAATAAGATCCATTGTTTTTCTGATTTTATTACTTCTGCTGAAATAGAGTAGTCATTCCACAAAAGCCATATGCCACCAGAAAGGTCTATCGCATCCTCCTTCCAACACTTACTAAACCCCAACTTCTGAATCACCGCATCTGTCGTATCACCATTGATTTTTGGCTCAAAAACTGCTACGATGTCTGCCTTTTTTTGCTTCATTATCTCCTTAAAAACCGTAATAAAAAGAAGATTTTTGGCTCCTTGGCAATTCCAAGATAGTAATAACATTAATAACAAATATAAAAAGTAATTAAGAAACCGAAAGCTATTGACCACCACCATTCGAACCTGGTTAATTGGTTACTCCATCATCTGAGATCATATGCTCATATGCATCTTTCTTTTGTGCTTCCATTTCCTGCCTCTAGGACTCCCATTTTGTCCTAGCTTCTGCCAAGATTTTGCGACCATTATTGACAGCATTCTGCATCATTCCTGTTCGACTACATTTTTTACCCATATCAGTTATTAATTTCTCTATTGGGATACATTGAAATTGTATAGACGCTTCTACTCTCCTCCGCATCCCTTCTTTGTTTGTAAGATTTTAGAAATGAGGGATCTTCCATGCATTCTCTTGGATTGAGAATTTAGATGAAAAATCCTCCATGTTATGCCCACATGCCTTTAAAGTAGATGTGGGCCCTAACAGCCTTTGGTTTGTTTTAGGAGATTCATTCATAAAAGACCCATCTCCTTTTGGCCCATTGCGCTTGGGCCATTCATTTTTAGAACATATTTCTGGGTATGTGTCACACTCTTAGGATTCTTCTTCTTTTCTTTCCCTTCATTGACTATTTTGGAAGCTTGACCTTGATTGGTTAAAGTTCTCTTTTTCGTGGAGAAAATTATGGTTTGACTTTTGTTGTTATCTTTTGAATTCTTGACTTCCAAATCATTTAATTCACTTGAATTGACCAATAATTCAAACTAATTTTTTTGGTTTCCTTGTTTGACACCTTGATGTTTCCTTCCATTCAAATCCCCAAATTTATACTTCTCCCTTAATTCTCACCCTTGATTCTCTCCTCCCCATTTTTTGGCAATTTCTCCATTCCGATGAGGTTTCCTCTGAGCAATCATCCACGACCCAAAATTAGAATCTCTGGCAGCTTGCGGAGGCAGCACACCACTTCCCGTGTCATTTGAACTCTTCTTTTATGTGACTACAGACCCTTGAGGATCCTTAAGAGCATTAAGGGGGCATACAGTGTTACTGTGCCCCACCTTTCCACAACGAAAGCAAATGTGGGTAAGTCCTTCATACTCCACCTTCAGTCAAAAGTCTTCCACTCTAAATTTTGACATAAGAGGTTTTGAGAAGTCCAATTCCATTGCCATTCGAGCAAATCCCCCTCTGTTAGCTGTAATAGTACTTGAATCCACCTTAAGCGAGCACCCCACTACATTTCCAAGTCCCCAAACGATAGAATCATGGAAATACTCAGGAGGGAAGTCTAGAAAACAAATCCAAACCGCCGTTTTTGATATTGATGCAGCCGCCACTCAAAATGATGGCCCCCATTTTGCACAGAAAGGACATGGCCAAGAATTTCATATGACCCTCCGAGTAAAGCTCTAATCATATCTCTTGCACACATAAATTGAACTAAATAAAAATCATTAGAGAGATCCATAACTCTATAGTCTCATTTAAGGTACCACATTGCTACGATTCTATTGCATAACATCATGTAGCCTAACGATCTTCCCATCAGTTTCACCACCACCGCGTTCTACATTTGTTTCTCTAACTTGCTATGAAGGTTAGGAGAAAACTTCACCCAGGGACCTAGAGCATCCGAAGTAATATTCATATCCCCTGCCTCCAATGCCACATTTTATGAGAATCTTCTGTTTTCGGCATTAACTAGACGATCCCTGTACGTTTTACAAGTATCTGGATCGTCAACCTCCATTCCTCTTTCTTTGGCTCGACGAAACTACGTGGGGAAACTCCAAAGTTTGTCTCCTACGTTCACCTCCAAAAGTATAAATTTTTTTTCTCTAATAGATTAGAGACTAAAAGTTAGATGAAATTGTTAATTCAACAAAAAAAGTTGTCACTTTTGCAAAGATTAATTAGTAACTTAATTCCTTCCTCCTTCGCTTCCCCTACTAAATATACATTTTTTATGCTTATAAGTAGGTGTGGGCAGTGGTTTCCGCAAAACCGCCAAAATTGACCGAACCGACCAAACCGATATGGTCTAGTAGTTTGGGGGTGGTTTACAAAATCTAAAAATTGCAAACTCCAGTTTGGTGTGCGGTTTTTGTTCCCCAAAAACCGCGGTTCACCAAACTGAGGGCATTATAGGTATTTTAATTTTTTATACTCAAAACCCTAATTCCGATATCAAATCACGTTTCTTCTCCTCATCCTCCGCTGCCGCTCACACCACACCCCCCTCTCCCATCTTCCCTCTCCCCACTTCACTCCATCTACTCTCTCGCGCCTCTTTATCTCTCTCCGCTTTCTTGTGCCTCTCCATTTCTCTCTCTTATCGATGCATCTCTCTACGCTCTCTTAGTTTGTCATCTCTTTCAATCACCTTGATGTGCTAATCATGCTTTAGGGCACGCCCGGAGAAGAATAGGAGCAAATTTGGGAGTTGCAAGGTCTATCAATTCAAAAAGATTTTGATTGATTTGCTTTAAGGGACTGATAAGGGGTGGTAAACGAGCAGTGATATATACAAGAGCACATATGCTTTGGCTGACTGGCCTTCTTAATGCAAAATGAATTCTTGCGTAGCTGATGAAGACCCATCAAATATGTAAATCTGTGTTTTTTTTGTTTTTTTTTAGATTTGATTCTTAGAAATTGATATATGCAACTTAAATTCCATCTTGTTCAAAATTTGCAAAATTTGCAGTGTCTTGTCTTTTAACTTTTATAAATAATCCCATTGCTATTTAGTTGATTGTTTTTATTATAATGTTCTCCTCTGTGTATTATGTTCTACCAAAATTGATGATGTCCTATGTGAATCATCAAAAATCGTAAAACCAAACCGACTAAACCGCGGTCGATTTGGTCACGGTTTTAAGGTTTTGCGATTCAGTAGTGGTCTACAAAATTGTCAAACTATGAACTCTCGGTTTGGTGGCAGTTTGAGGAATTTCACCCCTAAACTGCGGTTTGCCCACCCATACTTATAAGTGTCTGAATCTTTTTTAGCCCCTTCTTACCTTGATTCAACTAATTTCATGATAGTTAATTGGGCACCCCAACTCCATAACTCAAGAGAAACCGAGAAAATATAATGTTGATGTCAAGAATCGAACTCGAAGCCTCTGCTAGCTTTGGTCAAAGTTAAAGTGTTATTTTCTTTGGAAAATGATAATCTAACACACTTTGGGTGCACACTTGGGACACGCACTCTGTTTTTTAGCCCATTTATGGTGTTTTGAGTCTCCCTAGGTGTGGGCCTCACATCTAACAAAACATTGTAAATGAGTTAAAAAACAAAGTGTGCGCCCAAAGTGTGTTAGATTATCATTTTCCATTTTCTTTATCACTAGACCACACCCCTTGGTGGGCCCTACTAAATATATATATGGAGCGGCTAAACGGACCCCGCAGATTTCTTCACGTACCTCAGTTTTGTGAAATTACCCAACTACTCCTTCATATAAAAGGGTGTTTACTTACCATACCCCACTAATTACTAAACGTACCCCAATTTTATGAAATTACCCAACTACTCCTTCATATAAAAAGGTTTTTACTTACTATACTCCACTTACCCCACTCACCACGTACTCCAGTCATCTCTCTCAAATCACACTAACTAAAAATCATCCAAAACCGACGAAATTCGAGCAAAATCTCATGGATTCAACGATGTTGGTGCATTCATCATCTCTTATAGTGTCAATTTTTAGGTTTTTTTGGGGTTTTTTCCTTTTTGAGTCGTTTTGTGTGTGAATTTGTTTATGGGTTTAGGGCTTCAATTTGAGGCTTGAATCTTACATTTTGGGTATAAAGTTTTGATGAAATCAAAAATATTAAGTGATTCCGAGCAAACCCCACTACTTTTTGGCTATTTTCATGTATTTTTCGTAAGTTTTGAAGTTTTTTTTATCGTTCTAGTTGCCTGCGGTTTTCGGACTAACAGAGCTGACACTTCTGAAAAGGTGTTAGATGAACAGGACTGACACCTCTAAAGAAGTGTCAAAAAAACTGGGCCAAAATTTTGGCTGGATCCCTCCGTTACCCACTAAAACCAAGTTATCTTTGCATTATTATGCAGTTGGAGTTGATCGAAACCTCTTTAGAGGTGTCAGCCCGGTTCGTTCGACATCACTTCAGCTATGTTAGCTCTATTCATCCGACACCCGCGTGCAAGGGTATTAGGGTGAGGGTACAAGTGATGAGGTACATGAAGTAAAAAAGTAGGGTACAATAAGCAAAGGGTATTAGGGTGAACGTGAAGGTGATGTGGTACACGAAGTAAAAAAGTCGGGTACAGTAAACAAGAGTATTTTAGAATTTTAAGAAAAAAAAAGTGAGATATACAAAGTAAAAATTTAAAATTGAGATACATGAAGCAATCTGAGGGGTCTGTTTAGCAGCTCCTAATATATATATATATATATATATATATATATATATATATATATATATATATATCATAAGTTAGCTTCTGTCGACACGTGGCTTGCTTTTACACGTAAGTTGATCCATCACTACATGGGATTCCAGCATCTTATCTCGTGATGTATGTCGCTGTCTGTCTCTTGCATCAGAGCTGACTTTGAGTTGACGCCAATCGCTCACTTAATTAAAGTGTAGATATACATAGATTAGTGAGTTTAATTATACTACAATTAGATTAACTAGTGGGCCCTCATCGATTATTGAAGCTTAGGCCCCTCTGACTTTACATATGTTCCCAATGACCTAATTCCAAGGAACGGGATCAAAGATTGAAAGGCAATTAAATTTATTTAGTAATCTAATGACATCATGAATATTTTAATTTTAATCTGTCGAACTACTTATAATACTATTATAAGTAGTATTTGTTAGAAATCTATCGATGTTGTTAAAATTAAATACTATATGTTGCCGAACTTCCTACTCAAAAAAAAATGAAAAAATAATTTCTAAAATTCTCAAAAAAACAATAAATATCCACCAAAAAATGAATAATAAATAAACAAATAAAATTCTCGACCGAATACGACATCCTCTCGGCTGTATGCTCAACCAAATCCATGCATATATGTACCTAATATATATATTTTTTAAATAAAAAATAAATCACAATTTGTCTACTATAACTCTCCACCTCATGCTTAAGTTAACTCCATATCAAATAAGTAAGTCATCTACTTGGTTGGGTGCGTAGCTAATTAATCTTTAGTAATGTAAATAAATACTTGATTTTTTTTAACTTCAACCAACAACCTCTAGCTCCAAATCTTACCTTTTAGCAAATGATGTGTCTCGTCCATCCCACCAAAAATGTTTTGACACATTTGATTTTGTTTTTAATTAAATTATACTACTACTATTATATATAGGCAACCATCACAAAAAGCGGTAGACACTATTAATTAAGGAATACATAAGTTTTTTATTTTATTTTTTATTTTTATCTTATTAGGAGTTGACCCACAACTTTTTTAAACTTTGCATTTTGGCAAGTGATGCTTTGGCTACGTAAATTTTTTATTTTTTAAATTTTTTTATTTCATATTTTTTATTTTTATCCTTCTCACCAAAGAGTACGTAAAATACAGTGAAAGTTATTTTATTTTATTTTCTTAAGCCAATAGCAGCTAATAAATTCATGAAACTTTTCAGAGATCGAGAATTCAACTGAATTACTAGTGCAATAGCATCCCGTATTTATAAGAATTTTTCTCTCTAAATATATGCTAGAAATTAACTTGTAATCAAGATATTCACAATTATTTAAAAAGTACCTTTTAAATGTATTTACATATGCCAAAACTACTAGAAATTTAGACACCAAAAAAAAGCTACTATATCCGCAAAAAAAAGAGCTACTATAAATTTATTTTTTTTAGCTAAGTTTATTGATTCAAATCATGAAATGCAAGAAATGTAAAATAGAATAAAAATTAAGTTGTGTACGTTAAAAAAGATTTTTTTCTACAATAAGTCACATTTTTTAACGCTTACTTAAAAAAAAAACATTTTTTAGCACTTTTTATGCTACGAGATAAGATAATTCGCAAGAAAATTGATTTACTTAGAGGCTTATGATAATTAGTTTATATGTTTTGAAATGCTATTGAAAAAACCTACTGTTAACTACCTAATTGTTTTACTCAAAAAAAAAAACTACTTAATTGTTCAAGATATATTCAATTATTTATTTATAAATAATGCACACTCTATATTAAAAAAAAAATACAAACACAGAAATGCGTGCAGGATTTTATTAAGTTAGAAAATGATTCAACACATTAATTTGAAGTCGAATAAAAAACGAATACATAAATTAGAGGCCGACCACTTTGGGGTCAAGCCTGGTTACCCCTTAGTGGGTCAACTTGGCTCGAGTCCAGAGTTGTCAGTTAAGTCCAAATATTGAGTGATTTAGACAAAAAAAAAGTGAACAAATAAATTATAAGTCATTAATTTTTTTAAGGAATTGATCACCCCCACCTCACAAAGGCGAAGCATGCATTTTTTATTGCGCTAGAGGCATGATTGCCAAGAGATTATTAATGTTTTTTTTTTTTTTTTTTGACTTAAGTGGGAATCGAACCACAATCTCCCGAGGTCTTGCCTTTTTAGTAAGCGATGTCTTTATCATCTCACTTAAGAAGCTTTGACGCAAGAGATTATTAATGTTATTACATATTGTCAAATTAGATCTTAGGCCTCACGGTTAGACATGCAAATCACCATCAATCTATGATCACGATCATATCATAGTGTGCATGTTAGGTGCATCTATGTTTCTCTAGTCAAAAATTTAAAAAAGGCTGCTTAACTACTATATATTCCTCTATATTTCGATCTTGATTTAAATGTCTATAAAAAATTATCAATGCATAGTAATTCACACATTCGTCGAGTAAACCGATGAGAGTTTGGCTTGGTCCGGTTGGTTAGCTTTCTTAATCTTAGGTCGAAACGTTAATTAATTATATAATTAACTAATAATTTCAGATGTACTATACTATACTATACTATAACATATAAATTACTGTGCAAACCGTGACCAAATGAAGAGGCAATATTAATTAATTGATAGTTGAGTTGAGTTGCACGTTGGCTCGTGTGAAAACAATTCTACCTTTTGGGACTAACACCACCACATGGCCTGCTTTTTAAAAGGCACATCCTGACTCTTCACAAAATTCAATTCAATTCAATTCAAACATATATATAAATTTATCTTTCTCTATTACTAAATATTTTGGCCCCATTGAGGGTCCCTCTCTGATTATAATGCTTCCCTCTTCGTGCTTCATGTGACGCTTCTTCCTCATCAACTGCTCCTCTCATTTCAAGTACTGGAATTCAATCACAATATATTGAATTTGTATATTCATCTAGTTGCTACAAGAATTAATTATAAATAATACTATGTAGGTACATTCTTAAAAAAAAGGAATCCGATTATCTAACTGATGGTTTTGAATAATATATACTTATTACTTGTCATATTTTTATAATATAATTAAGGGTAATTAAGAGGGAAAATTATTCAATAAACACCAGAGAAAATGTACTTTCATACATGCATAACTATATATTGAGATGTGCACGACGGATTCATAGTGGAAGTGAAATGGAGGTGTTTTATCACTGAAAGATAATTAAGCATTTTAAGTTAAACTTGGTGGAAATATTTGATCCAAGTAGCTAACTCCTACTAATTAAGTTAAGATCGATGCTCTCTCATGTTGCGTAGAAATTTAAGCATGTAATCGTTTTCGTAAGATGCACCTCAAGACACGTGTTTTTGTGCGATTTGAGGCACATCTCACTACTCAATAAGCTACTTGTACATACATAAATTTAGTGTCTTAAGAAAAATTTGAGATTTTGCAATTAGGTATAGGGTTTCTTTCCCAAATTATTTTTGTATACATAATGCAGACATCTCCCTTGTTTGGCATTTGGCTGTCGGTATGTGCTTACCAAAACATTAAGTACTAAATAATGCAACTCCAATAAAGGAATGGATTCTAGTCTTTGTTTTTATCAAAGTGTTTTGAGCATAGAATAGAGTTTTTAAATGTTTCTAAATGTCCTCTTGTCTTTGATACTATACTAATCCTTGGGGATTCAGATCTCACAAGGATTTTCTCGACACATGCACTGATGTAACCAACCACTTCAATCAATAATCCTAAGCTTTTAATAATCACTGTAATGTCTAGGGTTTATAAACACAAAAGTGCCTCTAAAGTTGTATAATGTTGGAAAAATAAATTTAGTTTTTTTTTTTCTTGAATTTATGAGTTGTTCTAGCTAAAACAACATTAGCTAGTGTTTATTAAATTATATATTGAAAATATTGTTTTCTTGTAAGTTCTATTGATTCTTTCACTTGTTTAGTTTTTAAGCTTGGCGCTTCAAGATATGTGGTGAAAGGGAAACATGTTTGTGTATTTTGTTTCATTACCATTAACTTTGTCAACAAAAAAAAAAAAAGAAGCAAAACGCATATATTCACCGTGTTTGGCAAAATTAGTTGATAATTTGGTTGAAAGCTCAACGTGGATGGCACCCATGAAAAAATCATTTTATCAACATGTAAGGTGCGTCTATCCTATGTGGCACAAAATTACATTCCAAACAAAATATAGTCTCTAACGTTAACTTAGATAAGAACAGTATATTAAGCATCAACAAAGCTGCATTGGCAAGATCTAGCACTTTTACTACAACGAATAGGGTTCGAATATCATGCAATGCAAAATAAATGCTAGATATTTAATTAATATTTTGTTCAATTCCATCATAGTTCTTGGTAGAATCCAAGTTCACCATGAATCTTAATAATTATGCATGCCTACAGTCAAGTTCACCTAAACTTTATAGAATCGTTGTGACTCTTGTGAAAGTCTATTACAACTAGTTAAGTTTGTCAAAGCTTGTAGTTGAGACAAAAATGTCTTTCAATGAGGCGAGAATTGCACATGAGCTTGTAATTAAATTTTTTTTTTTTTTTTTTTTAAAAAAAAGGTAACCATAGTTGCTTTCTTTCAATGACAAAGTGGCAACTAATACAATAATTAACTACATTTTTAAATTTTTAGAAAAGAGAAACTCTGATGTTGCACTGTAGATACTTCATGCTACAATGCCTACCAAACGGAAATGAAACATGATATTCATTAATCTACGTTATATTAACTGTGTTTAGTAAGAATATGAGAATGTTGCGAAGTAGGATTAAAACCAAAAAAACTACACAAGCATTTTAGGGCAGTAGAAGTTTATACTGCTCAAGAATGTGTAGCTGTCTTACCTGAATTTTGTCTACAAGGTTATGCCTTGCAAAAAAGAAAAACACAGCTCAAACCATTACTTTCTATCCAGTACTTTACTTTCTCTTTCTACAATCATTTATGCTCCGCACCACCTCAGGACAAAACGTGGAAATACGTTCATACTACAACATGAGCAACTCCTTCACAAGAACAAGACGGTTACGACTTACGAGAGACGCTTAGCCACCACAGTACTAATATATCTATACAATGATGCAAAAAGGTTCAAGTGTGATCATGTTTCAGCTAATCTCTCTAACAAGGCGTCTTCAGCTCTAACCTTCTCGGGTACAAAATCTACATTAGAAATAAAAGAATCAGGTAATGCAGGGAATTAGTGGAATAAAACGGAAATGATAGCGCAACAACATGCCGTGCAAATTGAACTACCTGACAGGAAGTCGTATCTTCGGCCTTTGCAAACAACAGATGCTGAAACAAAGGAAAACCGCTTGATCACTAAGTCGCAATGAAGAATTAATGGATAACTCTCTGAACAAAGGATCATGTATACTTCCCATTCTGAAGAGTTTTAAGTTTCCGATTGTGACGGTTTAGTTAGCCCAATATTATAATAGAAAACAAAATGAAGAGAAAGATCATGAAAAATCCACATTCAGAACCAAGTCGGAGTAGGATTTAGGAACCAGAGTTATACATGTTTCGAATTCCAACGCTAAGAAAACACCAAACCAGAAGATAGTCAAATGCACCAACCAAGTGGATGGCTTACTGGTTTGGTATGGGTTACTTGGGTTAGAGGTTGGGAGTTTGAGCCTCATAGTAGATAAGTTGTGGTTTCTTTCCTAATAAAAAAAGAAGATAGTCAGATGCTTATCAACATTGTGTTTATTCATCTTTTATCTTTGTAAGAAACTCGAAGGAGATCATAACATAATAATTAGACAGATTATAAGAAGCAAACATAACTTGTTATCAAAGGGACTAAATATCAAAGACCCTTGGTAAGTGGTCATTAAGAATATCAGTGAAACTTCTATACATCGAGGACAATCATGGAAGCAGGGAATAGATACTGGGGAAATGGCCTATGACGTGAAGCTGGCAAAGGTCAGGAGTGTTGCCAGAGAATAGTAATACAAAAAGGCTGTCCTCGAAAAGAAAACTATTAACGTACATGTATGTTTTTTAAGAGGAAACAGAACATGTCATTGATGCTGAAAAGAAAAAGATATAAAAACCGCAGCAGACTAACAGTCCTCATAGCAAGCATTAAAAAACAAAAGAGGAAGCAACAAACAGAAGAAGATAAACACTACAGAAGAAAGCCCGACTAGCTTGACCACTTGAAATATATAAGCCTCCAGCAAATTTTGAAAACACGTATCTTGAGGTGTGCCCATGTACTTTGTGCAATGATAGATATTATTTTTTTGATAACCATGAGTGTCTGAACCATTTTCAGCCCCTCCTTACTTTGGTTCAACTAATTCCATGAAAGTTAGTCGGGCTCGCCAACCCCATAACCCTGGAGAAACCAAGGAAATATAATGTTGCTACCAAGAATTGAACCTGGGACATTTACCTCAATCAGAGTTATTTGTGCTCTTTTCTTTACCACTACACCACACCCCTTGGGGACACATTTACCCTAACACACTTGGAGTGCACACTTCGTTTTTTCGCCATTTATGGTGTTTTGTCAGATGTGGGGGCCACGCCTGGGGAGACAAGAAAGAGCCATAAATGGCTAAAAAAACAAAGTGTGTGCCCCAAGTATGTTAGATTATCATTTTCCTAGATATTATGAACACATTGCTTTTGTCCATTGTGCACCAATAGATATTACGGACACATTAACATAGTTGAAAAACATTTGATATGCAATGGCATGGACAAAACATGCACTCAATGGGTAAATCATGGAGAAAATCACATCACAACGAAAAATAATCATATTAACGAAAGTGATAGTGATGACATGGAAGAATTTAATGAGATGCAAGACTTGCTAGATGATGTGAATATCTATCTTCCTGAAGAAACAAAGGCCTCATCATTTGAAGCATTTAAGAGTCAACTTTTTGATTTGCCAAAACTCCAAGAAATCAAGACTCAATGCAACTTTTAACGAATTAAGAAAGTTTGATAAACTATTTGAAGAAGCATAAAAACCTATTCATCCAGGTTGTGAAAAGCTCTCAAAGCTAGATATTATTAAGTTACTTGAAGAAGATGAACTTATGGAGTACCAAATTATTTGACATGCTTCTTGAGTTGGTGAAATCATTATTGCCCGTTGAAAACACACTCCCAAAGTCTCATTGAGGCAAGAACATTTTTTCGAGACTTGGAATTGGGTTATATCCCTGTACATGCATGTAAAAAACAATTACGCACTATTTTGGAAAGAAAATGCCAATAAATATAGTTGTCCACATTTTGGTGAATCAAGATAGAAACATATTGAAGGTAATAAAAAAAAAAAAACTCCTCATAAGGTCCTTGGATACTTTCCTATAAAACCGACACTTCAACGGTTATTCATGTCAAACAAGTGCAAGTCTGCAAATAATATGATTTGGCATGGTAAAAAAATGCATTGGAGATAAAAATAATTTGAGGCACCCATCAGACTCATTAGATTGGTAAGAATTAGACAAAGAGCATTAGTGGGTAGCGAATGATACACGAAATGCTCGACTTGGGCTTGCAATTGATGGATTAAAACTTTTTGGTAATATAAGCAATCTTTATATAATTATATTCTTTCCTCCACTTCCCCTTCAACAACTTCAAACAACCTTGACTATGAAATCACTTTCTTGTACAATAAGAGTTTTAGCTAAAAATATAAGTTCCACATTCGCAAACCTAATCTGATCGAATGTGCAACAATTTAATTCTACTTGCAACCCCCAAATACCTTAACATTTTCTAATTTATTCCATGAAATATATAGAGCCCAAACTCTTAAATATTTAGTTTTCTATGTGATAATTAATAATTGGGAAATCTCACCATCAGTTGCACTAAATCAAGCACAATGGAAGTGTTTGATCCATGTGGCCGACCCAATTACTTTCGGACTGAGGCGATGTTGTAACATAACTCATCATTTTTGCCGCCATCTACAAACACTCGCTACGAGCATGCACCTTGATTTTTTAATAATTTTTTTACAATTTTGTCCTCACCTCTCACACACCACGCCTTCCTGTCTACACACCATCACCCTTCTCAACCACAAAATTGTGAGGAAAATAAAAAAATTAAAAAATTAAAATGTGTGCTCATAGTGAATGTTCGTAGTGGGTCACCTAAGCATTATCCATTGGTAAATCCATATATAGCATACATAATTAAGAACAGGAAATAAGAGAATTTTTGGATGGATAAGGTAAGAAAAACTTACAAAGGTGTTCGTAACTAATAGCCTTTTGATGGTCCTTTTGAGCAAGTACGTGTGCATCTTCAGCAAACATTTCAAGGAATTGCTCCTGACCATAAGAATCATAAGAAGATTTTCAAAGACAATCAACGACAAACAAAAATTGGATATAAAATTAAAAGTAAGACTTTGGAAAAACAAACAAAGAAATATTGAAGTTTATCTTGATTTGTAAGGGACAAAATGCATATAGCAATATCACCCTTCGAATGGTACATCGTAAATTTAAAAATTGAAAAAAAAAAATCTACATAAAAGTGATCATAATAAAGGGAAACATAATTAGATGTCGAGCACTGACCAAAAAATCGAAATCATAAAACTGATTAGGTTTAAGAGAAGTCATAGGGAATTTATTATTAGCAATTTCTATTTTTAAGTAATCACTACTTTCTAGGTATTTGTTAATAGGAAAGTTTCTATTAGAATATGTTTCTTTTTATTAGAATAGGTTATTTATTAGTAGTTTCTATTTAGTGTAATTATTTCCTTCTTTTTTGGTGAAAGTAAAGAGCCTAAAGGCCCAAAATGAAACTAACAACCATCAAACAAATTATGCTCTAAAAGAAATAAGACTTCATGTTGTGGGAGTTGCATCTCCTTGAAATCATCTATCATATATGAGGCTTCTTTGGCTAGGTGGTCTGTACACACGTTATTCTCTCGAAATATATGGCGAATTGTTGTGTCCCAATTAATTTGGGACTAAGGCTATGTTGTGTCCCAATCGAGGGATAAAAGGTGCTTGATGTCCAGCACTAGCTGGTTAGTCCAAACAATAACAATGTTCCTATTCTGAGGGTAGGAGAAGTCTATACAACAACTTATTATTGAATTAATAAAACAAGCTAGTTTATTGAAAAAAGGAATCGAGGAACCAAAGTAGGAGAGTAGCGAACTCTGCCCCTCCAATTACCTATTTCCTATCTCTCTCTAGTTACCATATTTTCTCTCCTCACCGCTTACACTATTTTATTTCAACTATCACCTACCCATCTTCTTCCTTTTCTTTCTTGTCAACATAGATCGAAACACAAATTCAATTGTGCCTAGAACCGTGACAAGATCCTGTGCGCAGGAACGTAACAAAACTCAACATTAGATATTACAAAGCAAGCCCCAAAAATGACACTTTTATTATTTACAATAGGCTGAACATCAATTAGGTCCAACCAAGGAGAGAGGATGTGGCCCTATATAATTTTGAAACCTAAAAGAAATAAAACAAGGTTTAATTGGTTAAAATATCCTAACCTCTTACAACTTTTATTATTATATATTAACCTTTTTGAATTTGTTATTATATCCTCACCTTTCTAGAATGATAAATTTGTATCCTAATTCACTTTTTAACTTCAAATTTGATGAGGTGATACCTAAATAATGACTTTAAAAAGTCACCTCATCACTTCTAATTGCTAAATTTATTATTTAAGTTTATTACTGGGGTGCAACCTCATCAAATTTAGTATTAAAATGTGTCTTGAGATACAAATTTATCAATCTAGAAAAGTGAGAATATAGTAACGAATTCAAAACGGTTAGAATAAAATAACAAAAGTTGTAAAAAGTTAGGATATTTTAACCAATTTGGCACAACATTATACTCACAAAGCTTTTATAAACTCATAGTTATATACCTTGTGCTTATACCTGATCATGGGCTCGGGCACGGATCGCCCAAGCCCATGAACAAATAATTGGGCTCGAGCACCCCTTTCCAAAAGAAAGTCCAGCACAGGCCCGAGCCAAGGTAGGCTTGTTTTAAAGTGAGCTGGGCTTGGGCCACCTTAAAAAGCCCAAGTTCGGCCCGTCCCGGCCCCGACCCGAACATAAGTTAATCACTAGTATATTTTCAAACAGTTCGTGTTGTAGGTGAAATTTGATCCTAGGACCTAATGCACATATTAGGTGATGCTTACAATTTGACTACTTTCCTTTTTGCACAATAAATGAATATATAATCGTACCAAAAAAATAAAAATAAATAAATTATTACATAATATATACATAGAAACACACATGGTGTCAAAAAAAGTCCATAAAAATTTATTAAATGAATAAATAATGACTTTTTAATATTAAAAGATTTATATATGGGCTTGGGCTAAGGTTCTTAGGTTCGAGCCCAGTTAGGCCCTACCCAAGCCCGACCCATGAACAAATTGTGCTAAATTTGCCACATGGTTGCTTAGTATCATGGAGGCTTCGATGCACCAAAAAAAAGTAATTATTGCCAAGATCTATATGTCCAATGCAATCTTGAGAAACTAGGAAAAATGTTGAGTTGAGTCAGGTCGGCCACGAAAATGTATAACACATATAGGGTGTGTCAAGTAGACCAATTCATTGGGTCGGGGCCTACGAAGCCTGCCCAAGCCCACCCGAAATGGTTCGGGTTTTGGTTTCAAATTTACAACAAAGCCCGTACCGAGCTCACTAAAGCCCGACAATTTAATGGGTGGGCCTGGGTTTGTATTTTTAGCCCAAGCTCGGCCCGACCTGTGTCAACATGTAGTGAGACTTATTATACTCATTTTTCAGAATTTTTACACTCATTTTCTCAAAAAGTGATGTTAGCAAGGTTTGAACTTGAAACACTCCACCACAAAGAGAAGTTCAAACCACTTGACCAACTCTACTTGTTTGGTTCTATTCAATATTTATTAGATATATTTAATTTCTAATCATTATTGACAAGTTCATCTAAGCCCGACCCAAGTCCGGATTGCACAGGCTTAGGCGGGCTTGGGCCTGCCAAATCTAAGTTCGGGCATGGGCGGGCCTGGACAAAGTTTTAAAGGAAAAAGCCTGCTTAGGTCCGATCCAGGCCCGCTCGCTGAACAAGTCTAGTGTCAAGGGCTAAGTAGAAAAAATGATGCAATCTTGAGCAACTAGTATATTCATGCTTTTGACAAACCCAAAATGTTAATAATTAGAACCGAAACGCTCATTAGTATTCTTGATATACAGGAAATTCTACAATTGAGCCCAAATATATACTCATGCCATGTGAACTCCTCAAATTGTGTTTTCATAAACCACACTTGGCTAATCCATTAATGGCAACCTCTACTGTCTTTCAGCTTTGCAATCATCTTTTGGGGTATTGAATTGCGATTTATAGTGTGGTTCTAATTGTGAATTACGCAAGTCGCACAGTCAAGCATGGTCCGTAGTATGATCAGACTAGATATGGTGAAGTCTGCTATTTTTTTTTCTTCCATATGATGATATTAAAATGTCCAATTCAAATTTCTTGCAGATATTAAGGGCAGCATACATAACACAAGGGATGAGAGCATATCTCCAGAAACTATGAAGTTCAATCCTCATTTGCTCATATGTTCCTCCATTGAATTAAAGGTTAGAAAAGATAACTCTCTAACTCGCTCTCCCTTGGCCAATTCCTCTATTGAATTAAAGGTCATCTGGTGGCATCTATGACTCTCAAGTCATTCCTTTTGCTCATATGTTCTAGGACTATCGTAGTTGCAAAATATTGGAATTTTCCATTAGCAAGGTACTCACTAGAGAATGGTCAAAATTGCTTGAAACTTATGAGAAGTTAGGGGACCAACTGAATTTTTAATGATATTATGGAGAAACAGTTGGGCCCACTCATGACGAGGAAAGTGAATTAAATATGCATTCTATGTCAAAATGCTTGTTGGGAATTCTGCTGGGAAGTATATTCTGCTAGGTAGGGCATTTGAAATGTTGTTAAGCACTCTCTCAAATTTTGTTTTTCAACATTAAGATATTTCTTCATATGTTTTTTTGGGCATATACATTATTTATATCCTATCATTCAGAAGATGCTTGCATGTTTCATATGTAGTGTTGTATTTAACAATCATTCCTAATCTTGCTTTAGAGCAATTGCATTCTCCATATATATGTGCCACCGAATCGTTTTTATCATATTGTAGGACACTCTAGTTTGAACCTTATGAGGTCCAGATTACTATGATTCACCAGGTGCGATTTTCACCCACAACTTACAATGCATATTGTTGGCCTTTATATTGATTTTGTGTTGCTTCAAACGACTGGTATTTTAAACAAATGTAATAAAATTTGTTTAAAAAATCTAAGGAAAACTTATATACACTAACATTTGGTGTTGAGAAAAATTCTTTAGTACTTTTTCTTGTAAGGATTTTGATGCTCCAATATATTGTAAATGTTCTTTCACAAGTAGGTTCATCCTTACCTCTATTCCCAACTGATAATTTGTTGATTCATGGCAAGTTATGCGATTAAAAAAAATTAGTATTGCCTTTCATATTGTTATTGCCCATAAACTTTAAAGACATAAAATCCAAGCACATGAATTTTTGTATTTCCTAATGCTTACCTCCTACTCACCTCTTTTCGTTGAGTTTCAGGTCCTTTAGCTTTTGCTTTTTAGAAGAAACTGGGTTATTCCCTGCAGGGCTGTTACCACCACGAAAAGAAGAAAGCATACACTGGCTGAGCCAGAGCATTTCCGTCCACTTCAGAACCACTTCTATCCAAGCACATAATTTTTTGTATTTCCATAGTTGTTCTCACTTATTCATCCAAACTATCGGGTATCTGTCTAACTCTACCAAAAATATTGTTAGAAACTGTACAAATCATTTGGCCCGGCTATTCAATTTACATGCTCTTAATCGTGGCAGTTTGAAATCTAAGTGGCAATTTGGTTTGGACACTAAATCAAGACTACACCACTAAGGGGTAGACTTATTCTAAAATGATGCTTATGCACCGTTACATATAACCCTTTATTTATTTGATATCCTTGCACATATGCTAATGAGGAAAATAGTTTGAACTTGCAATGCACTTAAGTAATATCATGGCAACTGTTTTTTGCATATCACATTCTTGTTACATGCCCCCGCTCGTAGCCTTCAACTTGCAACAATGCGCTCTTCTTAGTGGTTTTTATCTGTTGTTGATTCTTGAACATTATATTTGCTACTGTCACACTATATATTTGTCTCTTCACGATAAAACGCATCAAAAATCAATAATCACCTATATTTTTAGTGCACCTTTAATTGGGGTCTAATTGTGCTTTCTTTTGTATTACAGACTCATGCACTTGCTCAGTATATTGTTGTAGTTGTATAGATTTAAATGTGTACAAGTCTTCTTTTCTTTTTTCAAAATATGTAAAGTCTTAGAGACACATTTTTTTCAAATAATAAGAACAAGATATCATTATTGATTATATATATAGAATAATTTCACAGTGGTGCCCAAATATATACCTATGTCATGGCAAATTTGGGAACTATGCATTGTCGCCATTAGATTACCATTGAATCTTAATCCAATGGTGAATTATGTTGTGCATTTAATGCAAAACACATTAAATGTGCAATACATGCTATATAGTTGGACTTTGTTGTAGAATATATATATATATATACACCATGGTGGTTTTTATTTTTGGCCATTGGATTTAGATCCAATGGATAATATAGCTTCTTGGTACTTATGCACACATTTAAGTGTCATTAATGTAGCTAACTTTTTTACCATTAGATTTATATCCAATGGTCAAAAAGTTAAATCATCATAGATGGTGATTTAAAAAGATCACCATAGTAGAATCTACTATTATATATATGGAAAATGCTAGAATGACAACACTATGTCACAATAGATTATGCACAATATGGCGTGTGGGCCTCACATCAAAATGGAGTGTTGGTGTGTCCTTTTATGGGATTTTAATGTGGGGCTCACACGCCACATCAAATGTTGTGCATTCTAATGTGACATAGTATTGTCATTCTCGCGTTTCCCTATACATATATATACACTCCATCCATTATTATAAGTCGTTTTGAAAAAAAAAATGCTTCCAATATTACAAGTCGGTTTAGGAATTTAAGAGAGTATTTATTGCTTTTTTACATACACCTCAAACATTTATTATTATTAAAACTTTTCTCTTCTTTAACTCATTAAGGGTCAAAGGGTAGATATGTAAATTAAATAAATAATTAAAGTTATCTTAATTAGTGTGATACAGCCAAAATGATTAATAATTTTGGATTGAGGGAGTATATAGTTTAAATCATCATTCATGGTGATTTTTCTTTTTGACCATTGGTTTTAGATCCAATAGTCATTTTGATAGCTATATTAATGACTTATACGTGTGCACAAATACCAAGAAGCTACACCATCTATTGCATCTAAATCCAATGGTTAAAAATAAAAATCACCATCTATGGTGACTTTCCTATATATATAAATAAATAAATAACTAAAACCTTTAAATAATTTTCCCCACCTCACTTAGGCAAGAGAAGCTAGGTTACACGGACTTGGGTACGGGTACCTATTTAGGTGACAGACTCGTTATTTTTTAATTTAAAGGATACGTGGACTAGGCTAGATGGGTACTTGGACTCAGCTAAATTTATATAAATATATGTATATAATTTTATTGTATTTTGTAAGTGGTATACATATTGTGTGACATAATATTGTGTTAGTTGATCTATCTGATGCATTTTCTCATAATTAAATGTTTGTTTGATGTACAAGGGTATTTCAGGTATTTTAATACTATTCACTTAAAACATCCCTAAACCCTAATTCTAACGTGCCTAACTTATCTTCTTCCCAAGTATGCGCCGCTCTCTCCTATGAATCATCGACTAACCCTAACCCATCTCTCTCTCTTGTCTCTTCTCTTGCGACCTCGTCACCGCTCTCTCTCTCTCTCTCTCTCTCTCTCTCTCTCTCTCTCTCTCTCTCTCTCTCTCTCTCTCTCTCTCTCTCTCTCTCTCTCTCTCTCTCTCTCTCTCTCTCTCTCTCTCTCTCGCGGGTACTCCGGCGCAAAGTGTCGAGTCTAGGTATCTTGAAAATCATGCTCCCTTTAAGATTTTGAGTACCTCAAAAATCGTGCTCCTCTTGGGTTGTGTTAACATACTCCCTATAAGATTGCATTTATCTTGAAAATCGTGCTCCCTCTGAGTTGTGTTTGTCATGAAAATAGTGCCCCCTCTTGTATTTTGTTTATCTTAAAAATAGAGTCTTGATTTCCTTACTCTGAATATCTTGATGCAAAGTATAAGGAAAAATTATGCATGCACACACCTGCATGGACAATGCCAAGTGTACACACCCACAAAGCCTTTGCAACATTCTTTGCCAACAAGTACAATCACCTGACACGCAATAGGCATGTCAGACACGTCAGTGCTTCATGTGATTGACACAAAGTTCATAAGCTTGCTTGTCAATCACTTTTAGGGACAACTCTTCGACCACGTAATGCTCTTAAAGTGTGCATCTCAAGGTTTATAGCACAACAGGGATAGGGCACCACAACTGATAGAAAAGACCATTGATTTAAAATCACTCGATGCTCATCGAGACGCACATCGCAAGGTCCATTGAGTAGCTTCAAAATGAGGCACATGAGATGAGGGTTCTTGATGGGTTTCCTAAAGGGTTTTGTGTTCAAAGAGAGCTTGGTTGGAGCAACAATCTCGATGTTTTGCCAAGAACGGCTCTATTAAGTGATTATTTTCTCTGCATTTGTTACTAAATAAGAAAAATATCAGCAACATGGACTTCCTTGGCTGATTAAGAGGCCTTTTGAAATTGTTGAATCATCAGCAAATTCAATATTGTGTCACTGTGTGCTACAAAAACTTTCTTGTGTTGTTCATACTACTTGTTGATGAACTATTGCTCTGAATTTAAATTACTTGGGTTTTGGTGTTCTTCATTTGTGAAACGTGTCATTTGGTGTTTGTGTGTATGCGTGTTCCTTAGATTGGAAACAACAACAACAACAAAGCCTCAATACCAAATTAGATGGGGTTGGAATGTATCAAATTCTTCCATTGTGCAAGCTTAAGTGGAGCATTTGTCAAAAGTGCCTAGAAAGCACTTTTAAGACATTTCTTAAAAATGCCAATAAATACATGTGAAACTGTTCCTCTGGTGTGTTTAAAAAGCATTCTGAAGGCCGTTCTCAAAAGTGCCTAAAAAGCCATGTGAAAGCATAAGTGTTTAAAAAAGACTTTGAATGCATTGCCAACAATGCATTTCTCAACAGCATCTAGAAAGCACTTTGAAGGCATCTCTCCAAAGTACCTAAAAAGTCATGTGCAACCATTTATCAAAGCATTTCTTAAAAATGCCTAAAAACTATCAAAAAAAAAAAAACCATTTGAAGGCTTTTTAAGAGAGAAAGAGAGACCACAACCCTTGAAGGTAACAAAATAACTTAAGTTAATATCTACCTTTTTCTTAAGGGTCTAGTGAAATAAAAATTGTTAAGCGTTGCCTTGAGATACAAGAGAGTAGGGAAATGGAGGTTGTGGGTTGGATAAGGATTGTAAAAATTAAACAAAACCCAAGAGGGAGCACGATTTCAAGATAAAACATAGCTCAAGATTGAGCACAATCCTAGAGGGAGCGTGATTCTCGAGATAAGCTTAGATTCTTCATTAGGAGGGAATCTTCATTCTTAAAAATCTTCATTCTTAAAAGAGCAAAATGCACTAACAACCGGTTAGCCCAAGTGGTAAGGAACTTGGTCCCCTACCACGTAAAAACACATTTTAACTCATTGTGGGCCCAACTGTGATGGCCCCAGTTCCCACAAATTGGGCCCAAGTGTGAAAATTCAACAAAACAGTTCTTTTGTCAATTTAAGAAACTAAATCTAATTAATTAGAAATTATTCCTACATAAGTATCAATTACTTATATGGACCACATTTTATACCTTTTTATATCTTGTTAGATATGTCAAGGGAATGTCCAATTAAAATGTGCTCTAAGTTAATGTCTTATCTTAACTCATTAATTGAAGTTATAACATTTTTTAAAGGAATTAAACTCTAAATCAACTCATTAAGAAATTAACTAAATACTATGAGTCTATATTGTACTCAATGAACTTCCCTAAATAAGATGAAGTAATTTAGTTACTAATTAGGATAATTTACACTATTAGTTATTTATGAGTACTTTGCATATTTTATTATTTTAATTAACTTTGTGTATGGCTTAGTTTGTCAACTAGTAGGCATGTGCGCAATTAAATCGAGACACTAGTCTTACGGTATCCTAATTAATCTCCTAATTAAAATTCCTAGCTAAACCATGCATATACTTTGGTGGCATTTCCTTTTCTTATTAGCCTGCTAATAATTTGTAAACTCAATTTTTTTGCATTACCCATATATCATCAAAAATTTAGGTACTATACATTAAAGCACAACTTTTAATTTACTCAACAAGGGATGATAGCAAGTACCTAACTAATTCAAAAATTAAAAGGGCTTTTAGTACTTAGATCTTAAACAAAGATACAAACTTACTGGAAGAACTTTCGTAATCTTGCAAAATCCTATAACTAATGAACTTTCAATTTCACTACATGTTACATAACTTGATGAATGTCTTGAACAATAGTTACCCAATTATAAGATGATCAAGATTAAGAACCTAAACTAGAATTAGAAAGGCAAAACTCATCTTTTAGTCCTTCCGTTAATGAGACCGTTAAATATGTTGACATGGCTAACGGAACTAGCCACGTGGCGGTTTTTTGTTGAACCATTGGTTCATTTGTTATTAGAGTTAACCATTAGAAGGAATATTTTTTACTATGTACAAGTTGTAATTACTGTGTATAGGTTTACATTTTTACCACTGTAACTTTAGTGACTTGTACACGTGTATGGTTCGATGATGAGTGATTGAACGGTTGTAATCAAAACCCTATGTGTGGGATTCATATAAATAAAAATTGTGTGAGAGTGTGAGGTACTTACTCACCGCCTCACTTTCCTTTCGTTCTTCTTCAACCATTCTAGGGTTTCACTGATCACTGTTTTCAACATGGTATTAGAGCTTCATAGCTAACGTTGACGAGGTCTTGAAGAGAAGATATGTGTTCAATTCAACCAGATCTGTGATTGTTCTAATCAGATCGATAGTTTTGTGACAGAGATCTGAGGATTCGTGAAGTTTTGAGGTGTCTGTTCGTCGAATGATCGTCGAGTAACCAACGTCATCTAGATTTGGTGTTCAAGAACACAAATCTGTGTGTGCCCAGAGCAGATCGAGTGTCTAACGACGCAGATCTGGAAGATTGTGTGGAGTTCTTGCAAGGTGTGTTCAAGAAATGAACCGAGAAGTCAAGATTTGATGTTCACGAACAAAGATCTGACAAGTTGAAGCTGAAATCAGGATAGATTTGAAGTGTGGTACGACGAATTAGTTGATATGGCAACTGGATCTGATGAGTTTGGGGTTGGATCTGATGGATTGGAGACTGGATTTGGCGAGATGGAGCACCAATCGTCACTCAATCAGATGTTCAATGAAGGTGGTGAATCGACGATGATCAACACCAACGACACATTTGGAGGAGCGTGGAACCAAAGTGTTTCGATCAAACTTGATCAAACGAACTACCTTCTCTGGCGGTCGATCATCATTCCAGTCATCGAAGGTATGGATATGATATCTGTTTGGTACTCTCAAATGTCCAGATCCGGTTTGCGTTGATGGATCACCAAATCATGCGTTCAAGAAATGGTTCTTACAAGATAGGAAGCTGAGTGGATGGCTCATCAACACAATTTCATCGAAGTGATTGGTTGTGTTGTGAAACCAAAGGAAAGAAAAACGTCTCATGAGCTGTGGTTGGCCATTGAACGCTACTGTGCAACGAACAATAAGGTGCAAATCTAGGTTCTTAAGAAAGATCTTCACAATCAAACCAAGGGTTCGCTCAATATGGTGGTCTATCTTGCGAAGATGAAAGAGTTTGCAGACAAGTTAGCCATAATCGGAGCACCATTGAGTGATGATGATCTGGTGTCACACACACTCATTGGTTTGGGATCTGAGTACTTGCCTATCACTGTTGTTCTTCAACAGCAAATCACTTTTGTTCTTCAACAACAACTCGATCTTGATTGACAAAAATTTCAGACATCTCTGCTGAGTTTTGAGAGTACATTGAATCAGGTCAACATGATTCATGGAATTGGTTCGATGTATGTTCAAGATGCTTCTCCCAAGGCAAATTCAATGGAGGTCAAAGGTGGCTCATCTAAATCTGGATCTACAATTGGTCCTTCTCAGAGTCAGCAGACTGGATCTGGTTCTAATGGTGGTAACCGTGGTTCTGGAAATCGAGGTCGCGGTGGAGGTCGTAATCGTAGTCGTGGTAATTTTCGATATTAGGACGTTGTACTTGTCAAATATGTAACAAGTATGGACATTCTGCAGTTGTATGTTACTTCAGAGCTGACATAAAATATATGGGGAAACAGTCCAGTACATTCTCCCCCTCAGAGACCTTTCACTCCTACATCAACTTCGGGACATAAAATATATGCTGAATCAATCCTAGACAGCTCATGGTACATGGACAGTGGAGCATCTTTTCATATTACCTCAGATCCAGCTCAGTTGTCGAACTCGACATCTTATGGAGGTAATAAGTCTCTAATGGTTTGTAATGGCCATTTCTTACATATTGCTAGCACTGGTTCTGCATTAATTTCATCTAATAACTTGACATTATCATTTGATCATACTTTGTGTCCCTAGCATTAAAAAGAATTTACTTAGTGTGTCAAAGTTGACTAGAGACAACAATGTGTTAATTGAATTACATCGTGATTCTTGTCTGGTGAAGGATATCAATGCCAGTGAAGTTTTGCTTCAAGGTGTTCTTCATAATGGTCTGTACAAATTTTTTGGCCTCCTTGAGTCTCCGGTTGGGTCTCATTCTGCTTTCGTTGTGTCAAATAAAAGTCATTCTGCTTTCGTTGTGTCAAATAAAAGTCCTACTACTCTGTGGCATGCTATGCTTGGTTATCCTGCAAAGAAGGTTCTTCAACAAGTTATGACTAATCATCTTCATTTACATTCTTCTATGTCTTTTGATTCTTGTTCATATTGTCCACTTGGGAAAATTCATGCTCTTCCATACACATTGTCTAATAAAAGGTCTACACATGTATTGGATTTAATACATACTGATTTGTGGGGCCCTGCTCCTGTAACATCTCCTAATGGTTATAATGACTACATTCATTTCATCGATGATTGTACTCGATTTACATGGTTGTACCCTTTACGAGTTAAATCTGATGCTCTTAATGCATATTTTCATTTTAAACAGCTAGTTGAAAATCAATTTCAAACCACTATTAAAAGGGTTTAGTCTGAATGGGGTGGAGAATATAGATCTCTTAAACCATTTCTTGATCAATGTGATATATTTTTTCAACACCCATGTCCTCATACTCATGAACAGAATGGTAGGGTTGAACGAAACATAGACATATTATTGAAATGAGTTTGATTTTATTAGCCAATGCCCAGTAACCTTTAATATTTTGGTGGGATGCATGTGAAACTGCTACATTCTTGATTAATAGATTACCTACACCTGTTTTACATGGTTTCTCTCTTTATTTCAAATTATATAATCAGCCTCCTGATTATACAATTCTCAAGACTTTTGGTTGTTCTTGTTTTCCTTACCTTAGACCTTATAATTGACATAAATATCAATTTCAATAAAAAAAAATGCATTTTTCTCGAGTAAAAACTCTATTCATAAAGGGTACAAATGTATGAATGTTGTTGGGAGAGTGTTTATTACTCGTAATGTGTTATTTCATGAGCGTGTTTTTCCTTATTCTGAACTGTTTTCTTCTGGTTCTAAGTTTGTTACATCAGTTAGTCCTCATACTGTTGTGAATTTCCAATTTGGATCCATACCTGTGTCAGTTTCTGCACCTTTACCTTCTTCTGTTGTTTCTAATGTCTCTCCTTCTTAGTCTCTGCCTATTACTCTAGTCCATCACTTTGTCCTAGTTCTTCTAGTCCTCCTATTCACGCTTCTAAGGATGTTCTTTCTAATGCTAAGGCACCTACTAATACACATCATATGATAACTAGAGCTAAGGGTGGAATTAGTAAAAAAAAAAAAAAAGAGTTCTTAGCAAATGAGACTGTGGATAATATTCCTACTTCTGCTGACATAGCACTCAAACATCCTAATTAGAAAGAGGCTATGGAAAAGGAATATCAAGCCCTTATCAGTAATGGAACTTTGTCCTTAGTTCCAACTACCACTAATCATAATATTGTAGGAAATAAGTGAATTTTCACTATTAAACGAAATTTTGATGGCTTTGTTAATCGATACAAAACAAGTTCATGGTATTGATTTTGGAGAGACCTACATTCCAGTTGTGAAAGCTTCTACTATGAGGGTCATTTTGTCAATAGCTGTGCATTTTAGGTGGTCTCTTCGACAGTTAGATATCAATAATGCTTTCTTAAATAGTGTGTTGGGTGAGCAAGTTTTTACTAATCAACCAGTTGGCTTTATTGCCCCCCATTGTCCTTCCCATGTTTGCAAACTTCATAAGGCACTCTATGGGTTAAGGCAGGCACCACGAGATTGGTTTGACAAATTCAAGTCTACTCTTATCTCATGGGGATTTTAGAATTCAAAGGCAGAAAATTCTCTTTTTGTTTTTAAAGACAATTCTACTGTGTTGTGCATTTTGGTGTATGTTGATGATATAATTGTCACTGGCTCACATACTGATGCTATTCAGTCTTACATTACTAAACTGAATAGTAGTTTTGCACTTAAAGATCTAGGTGAATTGAGTTTTTTCTGGGAATGGAAGCCTATAGAGATCATAGTGGCTTGTATCTCAATCAGTCTGCCTATATCCAGACAGCTCTTACAGAGAGGCGGTATGGCTAATGCTAAGCCTATTGATACACCCTTCTCTATTGGTAAGCTTATCTATGTAGATGGTGGTCCTTTATTCCATGACACTACTATGTATAGAAGCTTACTTGGGGGATTACAGTATTTGGTCAATACAAGACCGAAAATTTCTTACATTGTTAACAGGCTCAGTCAGTATCAGCAAGCTCCAACACTTCACCACTGGCAAGCTATGAAACGCATCCTTAGGTATATGAAAGGTACAGCTGAACTGGGAATTTGTTTTCGACCAGGAGAGCATTTTTTTATTACAGGTCTTTTTGATGTTGATTGGGCTGCAAGTCCTGATGATCGCAAATCAGTTGTTGATTATGCTGTTTTTCTAGGGTCTAACTTGGTTTCCTGGCAATCAAAGAAGCATCATGTGGTCTCTAGGTCCAATACTGAGTCAGAATATAGAGCCATGGCACAGGTATTTCCTGAAATTTCGCGGCTTCAGTCATTGTTGTGTGAATTTGTTTGCCCATTCTTGCTCCCCCTACTATTTGGTGTGACAACATGAGTGTTGCTACTCTTGCGAAAAATCCAACCTATCATGCTCGTACAAAGCATATTGAGTTGGGTATTCATTTTGTCCAGGATAAGGTGGTGTCTAGTAATATGAATGTGCAGCATGTTTCTTCGTCTGATCAGAACATCTTTACTTAACCTTTTGCCTTTTTTAGGTTTACATTTTTACGAGACAAACTTGGACCACTTCCCCCGCTTTTTTTTTTTTTTTTTTTTTTTTTTTTTTTTTTTTTTTTTTTTTGGGGGGGGAGCCCAATTTGTAGGAACTGGGATTGTAGGCTTACTAAAAATTAATGGGATTGTAGGCTTACTAAAAATTAATGGGATTGTAGGCCTACTAAAAATTAATGGGATTGTAGGCCTACTAAAAATTAATGGGATTGTAAAACTTGCACAACCTGATAACCTTGAAACACTAAAAATTAATGGGATTGTAGGCTTACTAGGCCTGTTTAGACCTTGCGAGGGCTATCTGGGGGGTGGAGCCCAATTTGTAGGAACTGGGGCCGTCACAATTGGTATCAAAGCCAACCGGTTAAATAAGTACTGGGGGCCCATAGTGGGCATTGAGGCAAATAGTGGACTGTTTTATAATGAACTGAGATAGTCAAACTTAACTAAGCTCTAATACATACCAAATGAACTCTAATAAGTACCAAGGGCCTACAGCGTCAGTGTCGGGTATCGCGAGTATAGCTTTGACGTGCGGAAACCGCGTTTATCTTGGATATTACTGCTTGTTAAGGTAAGTACAACCAGTTAGAAAATCAATGCTAATTCATTCTTTTTTTTTTTTTTTCTTATTTGATATGATGATCCCTTATTATTGGATTCTAATTCCCCACCAAGTGACTTAGGTGTATTGAGCGGTAAGGCCTAGTTAACTATGACCATTTGCGAGTTAAGCATCCGGGTAGCTCCCGAGTCTGAATCTTTTTGTCGCAAGCCTCCAGGGTCATTTTGGCTCCTCAATTGGCATTCAACTTCCATATGAGTTCTAATCTTGTGAATGGGAAAAATTGGGTTGGGAAGGCCGCCCCCATGTAGGCCCGACAGTGCCCAAACGTGGATTAGTCAGTGCAGTTGAGACAGAACACCACATGGGAAACCGAAAAAAAAAATAGGGAGATGTCATGAAACAGCATACAGCGATATTCTTCTAATATTAGTCCATTAGAGTTCTTTACCAAATTGGTCGTCTTCTCAAAATTCGAGGTATCAATTCAACAACACCACCAAACAAACACAAGTCTAGAACAAGAAGCCGGGATGGATTTGAATAATGGACATGACAACTAGAAATGAGAATCAACCCTAAAAATACCAAATGCACTACAATAACCCTAATTTGTTCCACTACAAACCCTAGAGAGTGCAAAAACGGGTAAAGAAACAAAATGAAAGGAAGTAGGAAGGAATCAAGAGAAGTACCGACCGTGGCTTTGTTGATGAGAAACATGGTTTCTTGAGTTGTGCGGAAATCGGCCCCTTCGCTCCGAATGATCTTTCTGATCCGATTGGCAGGAAAGCAACAAGAACCTCCAACACCATTATTAGAGACGCTGTTTCTGTACTTGCGCTGATGATGATGATGATCGTCGTCTAGGGTTTCGTCGTTGGAATTGTTGCTGCTTTTGGGCCCCTCTTCGAGCTCATCTGAGGACGAAGAGACGATCAGTACAACTTCTGGTGCTTCTGTATTCGCATCTTTGCGATTGATCTTGTTGTTGTTGTTGGTGGTGGTGGTGGTGGTGGTGGTGGTGGTGGTGGCGGCGGCGATTTTCTTCTCTCCGGATTTGGATTTGGGGCCGCTCATATTCGAACGACCTGGAAGCGGAAATGGGGTGTATGCGATGAGAGCGACTGCACACATAATTTATTTTCAAAAAAAAAAAAAAACTTTCTATTATTTAAAAAAATAAAAAATAAAATTTTCATTTACCATGGCACACAACACATTCAATGAAACATGACGATATATGGAATCAATCACTTTAGCAAATTTGGATTTGAATAATCATAATTATTTAAATGAACATTTAATCACAATAAAGTTGACTTTTAAGACATGTGATTATAACAATAGACTTCATACTTTATCTAAATAAAATAAAATAAATAAGATGGGAAGTATTAGAGTGACACATTATACAAAATGGAAATTAGATCCTAGTGAAAAATGATTTGGAAACCAATAAAATACAAGCACCTCTTTGCGTGCCATCCATCGCAACTTGCACGCTTCTAGATGTGTATTGCACGACTCAGGTATAGTTGCATATACTTTGTGGGTTAACTTTCTAAGTTACATTAGTATTTTTCCTTAATTAGACTCATCTCCATTGATCACCCATAAGTTGTACTTGTAATGTCATCCAACTTTACATATTCCTTAATAAACTTTCATTAATTTATAACAAAAGGCCACCCAATCTTACTAATAATTTCATGTATAAATGTCAGCCTAACTACGTATGTACCTTGTACCTCAAACCTTATTTTAAGAAACACCAATCAATTGGGTGACCTAATGGTTGGTATGAGATTTGGAAGTAATAGGTTATGGGTTCAAACCTTAGTGGTGCAAAGTTGTTTCTTTCTTATAAAAAAAAACGTTTTTGAAGAAACAACACTAACCACGCTATCATCCATTACTCTCGCATAACTTAAAGGTTCACATCATTTTTACTTGGCAAATAATCAATTATGTTACAAAACACGCTACCAATTACCATCGAGGGGATTTCATCTGGAATTAGAGTGGCCCTACATTCCTATGGCTTGCTTTACACAATCGACTTTCTACGAATGTCTTATGTTGTAAGAGGAATATAAGAGAGAATGGGATTTGTGATTGATGTCGTGAAGATGACGAATCCACTCTACATGCATGTTTTAAGAGATTGTCAACTAGCTCGCCTGGTCTGGGAATCCCTACCCCAAATGATATCATATCTACTCTTCTATACATCAACATTGATGGATTAGCTAGTGTCGAAACTCGGTCATAAAGACCATCGCAAGTAGGTAATGTTTGGTATCTCATGTTGTAAGTTGTGGTCCTGGAGAAATAACATTATGTTTGGGAAACGATCTGATACAAGATATGAGGTCAGGCGATCCATTATTTACAGAATCGATGAAATCCTTCGTTTGGAAAGTTTGTGGTCGACCTCGAGCTAGGCTCTAGTAAGAAGAAAATATTGTCATTAGGTAGCACCGGATGAGGGGTGGTTGAAAATAAATTGTGATGGGGCAGTACGAAGGGAGGATGGGGAAGCCACAACGGCATGAGTGATACGGGGAAAGAAATGCAATTTTCGAGCAACATTTCAAGCAAAGTTGGATCGGGGTTCACCTCTTTGCGCCAAACTATTGAAAGTTAAACATGGCTTGCAACTGACGTGAGATAAAGGATGTAGGAAACTTGTTGTGGAGCTAGACTCGCAGGAAGCAATTGATCTTATTTTGGACTCTTCATAGGGCCAATTTCGAGATCCACTGATTCATTATATTCTAAGGAAGACGGACATGGAGTGGAGTGTATTTTTTAGCCACACATTTCGAGAGAATAATGCCCATACAGACCACATGGCCGATACAGCCTAGTTCGAGATATTCGAAAATTGATTGATCAAGACTGGACACTTATTTTCCCATACACATATCGTGAAGGCAATAGAACAGCTGATCATCGTGCAAACCAAGCAAAGATTATCCTCAGGGCTTAAAAATTCTTACATACCCCCAACATCAATTCAAGTGATTCTACATGAGGATGTTAGGGGTGTTGCTTTCCCTAGAAGTACTACTTTGTAATAACGATTAGGATTTTGCCCCTCTACTCTACATAAAAAAGAAAATTACATCAAACATGATCTTGGGTGGGAAACACCCCTAATATCATCAAGGAGGATGGGACGTATTTCATCCAACGGTTTTGCTAGTTTGTTTAATCCTAGTGAAAGACCTCGTGCCAAATTTGCTAGTGCGTCTGTAACACGATTGCCCTCACAATATATGTGCTTGAAATATGTGCTTGAAATAGAGTTGCCAATCTCTGTTAATTAAACTTTGTACATCTCGAACTAATCAAAACAACTTTAGGCCTTGGTTAGAGCGACCATGTGACGGCTCGAAATCCTAAACACAGCACCGCCTCGCCTAATCCCATAATTAAGCTCTAATCTCACCTACGTAGGACTTAACTACGTATTAGTCAGCCTCTTTAACTTATTCTCCTAGTCACTCGCGTTCAAGATAAGTAATACATGTGTTGTTCTCTTATCAAATATAGGGTTAGTTAAAACCTTTTAACAATATATTATTTTAGCGGAAGTTTTAACATTTTAGCGGAAGTCTTGTTATTATAGCGGAAGCATTAATAATGAATCATAAGTGCGGAAACCAGGAAAACACGATCACATGATAATAACATCGTAAATATGCATCAGTCAGGGAGTCTAGTCTCTCAACCCATATATATATACATCCCAAAAGTGTGATATAGACATAAGTAATAATTACACAAAACATCCAAAAGACCTATAATATCTGCAGCAGGGTTGGACCACTGGCTCAGAAGTAGTCGTCGATTTTCTCCTTACCGGACTTGCCAGACGATGGATCTGCACCCACCGTCATAAAAAAGACGGGGAGTACAGTAAAGTAGAAAGTAAAATCTAGAGATTTTATACCGCATTTCCAAATATAACGAAATGCATCAACAACATAAAGTAGTGAAGAGGTATTGAAAAGAAGGCTATGCTAGATAATACCACAGTTAAACAAATTAATCGAACCAACACAAAGTAATCATCCACTAGTAGTGCACTCAGGTACCACCCTGTTGGTTATAAATTACGTCACATCTACCTCAAGTAATAGTCAGTATCACTGGTATTACCCTATTAGTTATGAACTACGTCACTTCAACCGCAAATGGTAGCTCAGTGTCACTAACTAGTAGGAGCAAGGGTGTATATCCAACAATTCATTTACACTGATAGCATGCTATTCAATAAAGGATCAAATAAAGAATAGCTTCAATAAGGAACAATATATAGGAATAATTCAATTATTCGCAACAAGGCATAGCATCATGATATAACATCCATTAAAAGGAATGAAATTAAAATGATGAAAAGAACCTTGACAGATTTACTTACAAATCACGCAAAGATTCCTAGTTCAACTGTGTAACATCCCCTAACCTCAATTAGGGAATATTCGGCCTGAAACCCTAATTAAGCCTCGGTAAACCAAATCGGACCTAATTAGAGCCAGCAGCCTTATACTAATTCCTAACAACAACTTATATATCTTGATTTTAAATAACCAAAATAAAACAAACGCAACGAAAAATTTAAAATTTTTTTGATAAATCACAAAATATACAATACCGACATGAACATCGGTATTGAGTTCTTATTCTCACCCCAATTATTACAAATCATAAAACAATACAATATATATAACAGGGAAACTCACTGCACCGTAGAAAAGATACTAGACTCCTGATCTTCTCCTTTCCTGAGTTTCAAGTCCTATCGTATGTCCATACCTAGAAATGTTAAGGTGGATGAGCTCCTACATGCTTAGTAAGTGACTTCCATACTAACCATCAAATATCAATTAATATTCAAAGGATAATATATAACAACGTGCAACCAATACATATTTAAAAGACCATTTGAATCAATATAATCAATACATAAGCAAATGCGAGTTCATTGGTTTATTGCAATGTACCCATGATTTGTACTTTCAATCTTAGTATTTGAATTGAGTCGCCCTCTCACATCTTCAATAACCAGTCACTGGGCATCTAACCAGTTCTTGTCAATGTGCCGCCAACTTATAAAAACATAGAGTCGCACTCCCTCATCATCACTAAACCAATCATTGCTCATTTGATTGGTTTATGACTGATGAGCTGCCAACTCAAATGGAAAGCATTGATCGGGATAATTCCCAAGTCACTGGGGGTGCGGTGATGGGTAGCAACTCCACCACAGTTCCAAACCCCAGGTCGACCGTCTTGCCAAACCTCTTTCCGAATTCATTTTTCATTTCAAAATAGTTTATGTAAAACAAAACCAAATCATTGTACATTGCCCCATTCCCCATCCTGAACACTACGTGCTCCAATAATACTATTTTACATAACATAATACTCCCCGGAGTCCTCAAACCTGTCCTTCTTACCTATCCTGAGCTTTCTACGTTTACCGACATGTACTACTCCCCGGAGTCCTCAAACCTCTTTCCATCGGTCCATTACCTAAAATAGACCCATTGTTATTAACTTATGTCTAATATTCACTTATTAACATTTCTAAACTAGTCTCATTCAAATCCAGAATCTCGGGACCTAGTTTTTAACCTATTTTGACCAATTCACATTTTTCGAGGTAAAAACCCAGATATAAAGTCCCTCCAACTTTTGAATTCTTCATTTTCCTTAGAAATCCCTCAATTTCTATTTATTTGGTCAAAATACTAATTTTTCATATTTTTCTGAATTTTTCCAGAATTTCTTTTCCTTCTCTTTTTTTTTCATTTGGGGTACCGGACCAAAGCGGCTTGGTTCAAACCCTTCTTTTTCAATGAATCGAAACAGAGCCAAGCCCTGTTTCGATTCTTCTTCATTATTATTATTATTATTATTATTATTTTTCGATTGGGGTTGGCTCTTAATCCAGCCCCAATATCACCCATCATCATCAACCTTGGCCATGGCTTCCGCCATGAGCTCTTCCACACTCAACAACTGCACGACATCAACATCGCACAACAGCAATGTTCAAGCAACAACTAGGAAAACAACAATGAGAATACAACAACATACTACTCACCTCCTCGTCGCTGCTTACTACCGAGCTCCTTTTCTCTTCCTCCTCTCCCGATCTCGAACTCTCGTTTTCACTGTTCGGACTCTCTCTAGTTCGTGTTTAAAAGAGAAGAAAGAGGCGGTTGGTTGAGGAAAAGACTAAAATACCCTCAAGCCTATCTCATTTCCTTATTTACCCCACTGCTCTTATGGGTAATTTCACATTTTTTTATTTTTATTATACATATTTATATATTCTAATTTATATATAAATATATATATATATATCGATATGTTGCGCCTAAAATTCTGATTTGCACACCAACGAAAACCCTCAGGCGTGCACACCACCATATGTCCTACGCGTGTCACTCGTATCACTCTGCGCCCGACAATTTATTATTATTTTATTATTTTATTATTTTAATATTTATTTAAATATATCCATAATATATAAATATATATTTATGCCTATAATTACGCCTATAATTACGTAATTTACTCCAATGAGTACACTCAGATGTCAACACTATCCCGCGTCTCATGCATGTCCTTCTTGACCCACACATGGTATTAGACATTCTCTCATTGATCCGGTTATTCATTTATACATACTAATATAGTACATACAAACACAATACAACACGCATTAATCGTGACAAATTGGGCTTAACCACGAGCCTAACTCGGATTAACTAATATTTGGATTAACACTAATCACGTGCTTAAAGTAACGGGTCGTTACAGTCTCCCTAATTTAGCAATAATTTTGTTATCGAAATTAAAAGTACGTACAAGTCACCAATGATTTCGAAAAGTAATGGAGTTCACTATTCCATATAATTCTCATTCCTTAGCTTTCTCATTCCTCGCTTGCCTAGTATACATGGTTGCACCACCCGATTACTAGCACAAAGCTTATCTCAACTTTACTTTGAAGAATAAAAGTAACCAAATTACCGTTTCATTCTTCTATTTCTATTTAATGGATGTGAATAACACCATTCCATAAATTTAGCTTAATCCGAATCTATACAACCCGTTCATATGTGAGATTTCCAAAAGATTCAATTTATCTTTTGATACCTCTAACAACCTATGATATTTGTTACGTTTGCTCTTTTTCTTAAAGATTCTTGTAGCCTAAGCATTGACAAATCCACTCAGTATCAACAGTATCATGTCTCCTACCTCCATTCATCCCATGACTGAACGACAAGGTCGACAATCATCATGTCTCCTATCTTTGTCCACTATAAATGAACAGCAAGGTCAACATATGCGTGTCTCCTACCTCCATTCCACCCATCGGTGAGTGGCAAGGTCAACCACATCATATTCTCATCAATCTCTTTCTTATAGATTTCATCAATCTATACACTACAACTTGTAAATTTTAACCTCTTATTATTCATTTCCTTTATATTGTAGTTATACTTTACCTAGTCTGCTATATTTACTCTATGTGTAGTTCTTGAATACCACATTCATTCTAGTATAGTATCTCCCATTCTTATATCTCACCCCTATGGTAGGATAAGAATGAGCATATCTCATTCTATAACCCCTCGGATTACTAAGATTATTAAAGAAACGCACACAAGTAACTCGATTCTTTCAGTGATTAACATGATGAGACACAAACTCAATCATACTAATTGAATTAGGATTAGTAACACAATCTTTTTGTCAACACGAAGGAAATATATTGTATCGAGATTGAGACTGGTTTTCAATTTATATCAATAACTTCTTCCCTCAGTGGAAGCAAGTCTTGGATCTCTATCCGGAACATTATAATATTATACCATTTCACATCTCCCATACCAATATTTTGCTCAATCCTTTCAAGCATAACATATGCTCTCACTGACAAAAATCTTGCAGACTAGCTTCCCTCATTAACTACAACTCAAATTATCATTGTGCTGACGTCTTATTCACATCACAAAATCTACAATCGTGTTTCTTTTTCTTTGATCAGGTATAGACAAGAATCTACCTAACTTTTTATGTTTCACTATTCAATATCGCATACTGAATACATCTCATATCTCTTTATAATCTCACTATATATCATCAATTCAAAAAATTAGTAGTTTGTTCGTATATCCAAATATAATATGACATTGCATACATCAATAATATAAAGAGATCCATGAGATATTCAGAATGATTCTTGCCTAACCTTCTACTTGAAACAAATTTTCATTTCAAAATGAAACACTTCCAGCACAATTTTCATTAGATAATCTAATCTAGACACTACCCATTTATCACCAACTTCCAACACATTGGGTAGTTCCAATTAGATTTTTCAATCAACTTTATCACCCATTAATTCATTCATTCATTGTGTTTAGTCTCCCTCTAAACTCCAAAGAAATGGACTGATAATTATCAATTCCAACCTCTCAATTGATGATATGCATGCACAGGACTTCCTTTATTCATTAATCTATTTATCTCTCTGAAGAGATAATACTGAGAAGTTCCTATTGTAATTACCCTCATGCCCCTTTCTTTCATTCAAGTATTGACTATCGTCAATCACTTTATAGGGTGATTCCTCAGAGTGAATATTTCATTTTTCCATTATGGTAACTCATTACATCACAAATTTATTTCACTTTGGTATAATTATACTCTTTAAACTCTCATAGTTTGAAACCTCCCTTAAATCACATACCAGTTTCATTGGTTTTCCAAAATTTTCATCTATCATTTAGTGGTTCCTCTAAGATCTTCTAATTTTAGGAATAACTAAACAACATTCATACCCTTCAAACCCTTGTACATGATACAACTGTACTTTAAAACCTCTTAATGCATGAATGAACTTGCACGTTCTATCCAATCAACTGAATTTATACTAATACTGGGATTTTCATCCTTATCTTACCGTTTTCAAGTCTTTCCTTTAAGACTTATTCTTACAATTCATTCTATCCATCGTTTGAAATACATATTCTCAACTTTTCATTATCAGTTGATGTCTTACAATAGTTTGATACTCTTACCAACACTATTGTTTCATATTATTTCTTTTTAAACTATATCAAATATATTTATTACAATCTCTTGCTTCATTGTGTCAATAGACAACTATTTGGATAAAAGTATTATGATACACCTATAACTTTTCCGTAATTCAAGTATAATTAAACAACTATTGTAGTCAAACTACATTTCAATTTCCTCAAGGCATCCTTTGTATCAAGTACAGCTCATCCTCCTTCCATTCTAGAGTTAATTGAATATACAATACAACTATATCACAACTCTCTGTATAAGTTGTTTGTATCCTTCAATTATTTCACATTTTACTACTTTTCTATCTTTGTGTTGAAGATAAGACAATTCTCCTATTGTCTTAATCTCACTCAAATCTTTTGACTCATAATTACTCTTCAACACATATCTTAGTGGTTTACAGTTGAAACTTAACATTTGCACCTACAACTTTTGGTATACGCCAATCTATCGTCAAAGTTCACCTAACTCTACGATAATGCTTGTGCTTTTGGTAAGTCTTCAACTCTTTTTGCATTCGTCTTCATTGTCAACTTAATGATGATCTTATCTCAATAGAGTTCAACAACTTTACATTTTTTCATTACTAAACATAGCACGAGCTCTAGTGAGTTTATATGGTTTACACTATAATCTTTCATATTATCAAGCCATCGTTTGACCATATATTCCTAGATTCGGATCTTTACTCCATGATAACCAAATCTTAATTAATTATTGAGAACTATTGGTTTCATTTAGTTAAATACTTAAGTTGTCAATTCTGGGAAATCACTATTCCTTCGGGATTCAATTCAAATTAATTTATCACTCAAATTGAGTTATCAAACTCGTACAATTTTCATAATACATCAAAGTAAAATGAAATTGATCATTGGTTGGATATTAAAAATCAAGTAATTGATGAATTCCTAACTTAAGTTGTGATAAGATTTCAAGCAACTCGAATAAACAACCTTTTTGAACCTTAACACCACAACTTTCGTTCATCAATCTTGATTTTTTATTAAAGATCTATTATCAGTTTGCATAACCCAAACCATTTGAATTTCGAGTGATTACTGTATTTCTACGAATCACCATTCGTAGAATTTACAAATTTTTTTATAGGTAGCAACTTATATCAACCTCTTGATATCTTGCTCACCTGTTCATTTCCAGTATCACACCTCATTCTCTGAATTCTCAATCCTTAACTTTATTGACAACTCATCCTCCCCAATTTAGACTGCACCAGTTTAAAAAATTATATTTCACACCTTACTAGCTCATTGCCATATTTTTTTTCTCAACTACATAAGTTTTTTTAAGTTTCAATTTCAATTTGAATTTACCATCAAAGTGATAGAGATCCAACATTTAAAATAAAGTTAATCAGCCACTCAAATTCTCTATAATCTATTAACCCGTATCTATTGCTGTGAGTTTCCACTTTTAGTGTAAATTCATCATTTTTATCATTTCCTTAACATCCCAGCATTGTTCTATATATCAATCTAGTTTCCTCACATTTCATTTCTCTACATGTGGCTCTACCACATTCTCATTGTTACTCATCATCATACTATTAGTGCGTATGACTATACCATAACATCACTAATACCCTCTTTTTTACTTTACTTTCAGTATTTGCAGCTACACCACAACCATACTGACAAGTTTCTTTCTCAGTATTCCAATATGGACTAGCACTATATCTGGAACCATATACTTCATTACCTTTCGTGAAGCATACATAATCTAGTGGTTACCTAACCTCAAATAGGTTCCTATCATCTTTTACCACTAATTTTCATCATTGAATGACTTTTAACCTTAGTCAACTAGTCTCAACACTAGTAATATTTCCTACTCAAAGTGACTCATCACCTTTGAGTTCCACTATAACTCATTCCATGTTTTATTCATCTTTTAATGTCACTTCATTTAACATCTGTCTATAAGTCCAGGACCTTTCGTTTCTTCTACACAGACTATTTCTCATCAAACAATATTAGTGAAACTTAAGACCATTAAAGACTACTCAGTGAGAGAATTATTTATAACCACTCTCCTTTCCATATTTATATTATTAAGATTCAGGGTTTCACAAACCCTAACCCTCAATATATACACACACACACAAACATTATCGTCTCATGAGAAATAGATAGGTACAAACCATCTTATTATCGTTCCACTGTCTTCATTTATCTCGTTATCCCTAAAGTCCAGGTTACCAAAAAAAATCCTCACCATCAATTTCTTTTGACTTACCAAGTCATAGATGCGAGATAAGACTTTCATATTTATCCCTACGCAACACAAGACAGCTATATCTATCGCATAGATATAATATCAACCAAAAAAATACATGTTTCAAGCTTTTATCTTTCATTACCCCCCAAAACATCGATACAAACCATTCATTTAGTCCTAGGTTATCCCTAACTTGAGAACCAATCTCCAAGTCAGTTAACCTAATTTCCATTTTAATATATAGATACAACTTGAGGCTTCAATACCTATGTATCAGAGTTATCACACCATTCAAAACCAATTTGAAAGTGATAACCTCAGTCTATGATACTCATTGTATCAAAATTATTTCGTCAACTGATCAGTAGAATAATCATGCCAAGCTTTACCAACTAGTCTTTGATATTACACTATATCATAACTGTTTCTTACTTCGAGACCAATGATAAACTCAAGTTTATAAAGCCTTGGCTCTGATACCAACTGTAACATCCCCTAACCTCAATTAGGGAATATTCGGCCTGAAACTCTAATTAAGCCCCGGTAAACCAGATCGGACCTAATTAGAGCCAATGGCCTTATACTAGTTCCTGACAACTACATGTATATCTTGATTTTAAATAACCAAAATAAACCAAAATAAATCACAAAATATACATTACCGACATGAACATCGGTATTGAGCTCTTATTCGCACCCCGATTATTATAAATCATAAAACAATACAATATATATATAACAGGGAAACTCACTGCACCGTAGAAAAGATACTAGACTCCTGATCTTCTCCTTTCCTAAGTTTCAAGTCCTATCGTATGTCCATACCTAGAAATGTTTAGGTGGTGAGCTCTACATGCTCAATAAGTGACTCCCATACTAACCATCAATTATCAATTAATATTCAAAGGATAATATATAACACGTGCAACCAATACATATTTAAAGGACCATTTGAATCAATGTAATCAATACATAAACAAATGCAAGTTCATTGGTCTATTGCAATGTACCCATGATTTGTACTTTCAATCTCAGTATTTGAATTGAGTCGCCCTCTCACATCTTCAATAACCAGTCACTGGACATCTAACCAGTTCTTGTCAATGTGCCACCAACTCATAAAAACATAGAGTCGCACTCCCTCATCATCACTAAACCAATCACTGCTCATCTGATTGGTTTATGACTGATGAGCTGCCAACTCAAATGGGAAACATTGATCGGGATAATTCCCAAGTCACTGGGGGCGTGATGATGGGTAGCAACTCCACCACAGTTCCAAACCCCAAGCCGATTCGTCCCGCCAAACCTCTTTCCGAATCATTTTTCATTTCAAAACAGTTTATGTAAAACAAAACCAAATCATGGTACATTGTTCCATTCCCCATCCTGAACACTACGTGCTCTAATAATACTATTTTACGTTGCATAAATGATTAAAAAAAGTACGAGTACCACTTACCTATCTTGAGCTTTCTACGTTTACCGACATGTACGACTCCCTGGAGTCCTCAAACCTCTTTCCATCGGTCCATTACCTGAAATAGACCCATTGTTATTAACTTATATCTAATATTTATTTATTAACATTTCTAAACTGGTCCTATTCAAATTCAAAATCTCGGGACCTAGTTTTAAACCTATTTTGACCAATTCACATTTTTCGAGGTAAAAACCCGATATAAAGTCACTCTGACTTTTGAATTCTTCATTTTCTATAGAAATCCCTCAATTTCTATTTATTTGGTCAAAATACTAAATTTTCATATTTTCCCTATTTTTTGAATTTTTCCATAGTTTCTTTTCCTTTTTTTTCATTTGGGGTGAACCGGGCCGAACCGGCCCTGTTCTCTTCATTATTATTTTTTCCGGTTGGAGTTGGCCAATTCAACCCCAATATCACCAACCATCATCAACCTCGGCCACAGCTTCCGCTATGAGCTTTTCCCCACTCGACAGCCGCACAACGACATCAACATCGCACAACAACAATGTTCAAGCAACAACTGGGAAAACAACAACCAGAATACAACAACATACTACTCGCCTCGTCGTTGTTGCTTACTCCTGAGCTCCTTCTCTCTTCCTCATCCTCTCCCGATCTCGAACTCTCGTTTTCACTGTTCGGACTCTCTCTCTAGGTCTTGTTTAAAAAAGAATAAAGAGGCGGTTGGTTGAGGAAAAGACTAAAATACGCTCAAGCCTATCTCATTTCCTTATTTACCCCACTGCCCTTATGGGTAATTTCACATTTTCTGATTTTTATTATATATATTTATATATTCTAATATATATATATATAAATATATATATATTTATCGATATGTCGTGCCTAAAATTTTGATTTGCGCACCAACGAGAACCCTTAGGTGTGCACACCATCAAATGTCCTACGCGTGTCACTCGTGACCTCGCGTATCACTCTGAGCCTAACAATTTACCTTTATTTTATTATTTTTCATTCTAATATATATTTATATATATCCATAATATAAATATATATTTATGCCTATAATTACGCCTATAATTACGTGATTTACTCCAACGAGTACATTCGGACATCAACGCTATCCCGCGTCTCATGTGTGTCCTCCTTGACCCACACATGGTATTAGGCATTCCCTCATTGGTCCAGTTATTCATTTATACATACTAATACAGTCCATACAAATACAATACAACACGCCAATCCACATACGCATTAATCGTGACAAATTGGGCTTAACCACGAGCCTAACTCGGATTAACTAATATTCGGATAATACTAATCACGTGATTAAAGTAACAGGTCGTTACAAACCGGCCTCTCGTCACCTCAAAACTCACTATCGAACTCCCGAGTCTCCTAGAGTACTTTCGGATGAATCTAAATTAAAACATTAAGTACTCTTAATCAATTATAGTTCAAGACTAGGCCTAGTATCATTGTAGAATGCTAGCCCAAGTCTAGTCCAAATCCCGAGACTCGAACTCCTTTTCCATTATTTTCTTTTGTTTAAGTAAAAGATGTTTAAATCAAAGTTGTTTTTTTCCTAGTTGATCTGTTGCAAGTCAGTTTTGGGCCCTTAAACCTCAAAATTTGGATTAACACATCATCTAGGAAAATCAAAGCTCTTCTTCTTAGCTTTCCGAAAAAGTAGGGTTTGCTCAATTTCAATTAGAAACGAATGAGTTATGCTAAAAACACCGAATCAGCCTTAATGATACCAACATTTGGACAACTTGGGAAAATTACAACTACCAAACCAGACACCCAAAATCATAATTTTAGTGAGAACCTACCTAACACATTGATAAACAACATACTAAAAGATGAGATTAATCCAAGAAGAATTGAGAGAGTTATGCTTTGTCAAAGTTTATTTTCAATAATCCCGTAATGACTTTTAATCAATTATTTGTAGAGCATTTTTAAGTAAGAAAGAGCTAGAATTTCAAAAACATGATAGAGACCAAAGTTGTTCGCCTATGAGTTCGCTTTCAAATGGCTTTGGAATTACCTAGTTCAGAGTTAGGATGAGTGAGTTATATCCAAATTACAGGGGTTGTATCAAGAAAATCATATTCATTGACACAAACAAAGCGCAAACTTTGATTGATCATAACTTGGTCAATTTAACTCCGAATTTCAAACTTCTTTATAGAAAAATTAATAGTTTTTCATAAAGAATCCGAATATGTGAACCATTTTTAAAGTCTCAAACATCTAGCCTCTGAAAATGACCAAAAATCAAAACGGGAATTAATACCCAAATTTGACCAAAAACATGAATTTCAAAATACAAGCTTGGGGACTCAATTAGGGTGTTTAAATTGATCAAGCCAACCATAATAGGACTCTAAAATTGTTTAAACCTAAAAACCCTTTGATTCATGTAACGACCCGTTACTTCACGTGCGTGATTAGTGTTAATTCGAATCTTAATTAATCCGAACTAGACTCGAGGTTAAGCCCAACTTGTCTCAAATAAGGTATGAGTGCATTGATGTGATGTATTGTATTTGTTTGGCTTGAATAATTAAATAATTAGTTACTTGAAAACTCGTAAATCACGTGTTAAATATCACGTGAAGACTTTGTCTCGGTTTGTGTGAAAATTAGACTCAATCGCAGTATAAAATGATAACAAAGCTGTGCAAGACTTTGCATTGAGTTTCATATTAGTTGGCAGTAGTCGAGGTTGAGATTGGGTTTGATTTGGTACAAGTTTGGCTTAGTATGACAAGAGAATTGGTACATAAGAGTTTTGTATGTCATGGACAAAGTTATGATTTTTGGGGTTTTGGGATAATCAAAATCGTTGTCATGAACATTTTATAAAGATGAACTATCTTATCGAGAGTTTGGCTCAATTCGGTAAAAAATTGGATTGAAAATGGGTACCAAATGTTAAAACACGCCAAAATAGAGATTTTAAAAAATTAAGAAATAAAAAGAAATTAAGTTGCCAACAAACAGCTAAGGGTTTATATATATAGTTGAAAAAAAAAACAATCGAATGTTTTTTTTTTCAACAGAAAAACGTTCTTTCCTCAACCCTCTTCGCTCGGTTCTTCGCTCGCGAAGCTCTTGACGTCCGATTTTCGTCTTGTTTCTCTCCGCAAAATAGTATATCATCGCGAGACGGTCAGTTTGAACTAAGTTGTGGTGGTGGAAATGAGGGATTCGATCCGAAATTTGGTAAGATCTCAATTCATTGTGTTTTTCCTCAATTCAATTTGAAATCTCGCGATTTTTCTATTTCTTTTATGGGGTTTTCATAGAAATTGGTCTTAATTATTGTGAATTGATGTATTTGGTTGATTTGCATCAATTTGAGATAAATTCTACTGGTGTAGGTTAGTGTTTTTGTGATTTGAATTGCTGTGATTTAGTTGATAACAGTTTTGAATATGTTTTTATAGTTGATGCTGATTTAAATTGGGATTATAAATAAATTGATTATTGGTTTTGATCTAATTTCATTCCACGGGCTGTGGAAATATATTTTTTTTTGGTATCGAGGGATTATCTGGTGTTGATTATCGAGATTTGAGGCTTTAACTGCGAAAATATTGATTTGGAGAAGTTTTCTCAGTTCAAAATATATAAAGTTTGCGTTGTTGACTAGCCATATTGAGAAATTCATAACTTCTTCGTTTGTGATTCGATTTGAGTGTTCTCAGAGCCTATAGAAAGTACAATAGGAGTACTATAAGTTCCTTGTTGGTTATCATGACAAATATTGAGGTTTTCAAGGTTAAAACCCAAATTGGCTAGTTGATAACACTTCGAATTTGTTATAAAATATTATTTTGAAAATAGTTCTTGAGCGTACTTTGGTCACAGTGTTTGTATGGTTTATGGGTGCTAAGCATAGGGAAATGAACTTAAATTGATACTAAATAATGTGATTTAGGTTCTTAATTGATGAGGAAGAATTAGATAATTTCAAGAGTTGTGTAACTTGGAGTAACACTTAGGAAAGCTCAGCACAAGTAAGTGAGACTCGTGTTTTTCATCAATTATGCAACGTAATTAAATATTATTAGAGCCCATAGTGTTAGAGATTGGGAATGGGGCATAATTTACTGTGACTTAAACTGTTTTATTATTGTTTTTACAAATGAAAATGAAAACCGAGAAGAGGTTTGGCGGGACGGATCGGCCTGGGGTTCGGAACTGTGTTGGGCGGCCACCCATGACTGCGCCCCTAGTGACTTGGGAATTATCTCGATCAATGCTTTCAATTTGAGTTGGCAGCACGTCAATCATAAATTACCAGCTGTCAGTGGTAATTCATGAGAGATGTAGGAGTGCGACTCTTTGTTTCAAATGAATAGAAAATATAAGTCACAGTACAGTTGCAAAAGACTTATGAATTTGCATTCAGTTATGTATTGTTTATATTTTTCTACATCCTCTTTAAATATGTGTTGGATTCATATTGTTATGCATTTATCTTGTTATTTAGTTGATAATTGATGTATTTCTCAAGAGTCATTCACTGAGCATGTAGGAGCTCACCCAACTTAACAATTACAGGCTCACAGTTAAGAGCACCAGACAAAGGGAAAGGGAAGATGTAGGAGTCTCAAAATCTTCTCTTAGGTGTACTGATATGTATGTTTATGTAATATAATTGGGTTGGGTTTGCTTTTAACAACTGATGGATTTTCGTGAATTGTATTGTTTTGTATATTGTATAGTATTATCGAAAAAGTTTTAAATTTTCGCTGCATTTGATTTATTATTGATTCGTTATATACAATATACAAGTTGTTGTCAGATAGAAATGAAAGGTTGTTGGCTCTAGTTAGACCTGATCTAGTATACCGGGGTTTAATTAGGGTTTCTAGCCGAATATCTTCTAGTTAAGATAGGGGATGTCACCATTCATAACCAAATTCATGAATAGAGAGCATAGAAGGTTAGAGAAAACCTTACCTTAGCTAGGGCTTTGATTTCCTAGCACTTGAGCACTACATGGTTGATGAATCTCCACCACTTTATAGTTTTGATTGAGAATTTTTCAGTAAAAACACCCTCCCAACAGCTCTGCTTTCCTTGCTCTCATTGCATGTAAAATGAAGCAAAGTGTTTAAGTGTACTTTTTTATACTTGTGGTTTCATCAAGTGATCAAAATCCCATCCTTTTGACAATCTTGTGGTCTAAGTGACTCCTACTAACCCACTAAAATCAACCATGTAACTCACTTTTAAACACTCAAATTCATGGGAGTGTGTGCTAGCATACATCTCAAGGCACATCTAAGTGTTATTGATTTTTAATTTCCAACCATTTCTACATATTTGATTTGCCTTAAAATAAATACTATAGCCTATGTGTTTAATCATTAAATCACATTTAAATGACTTAAGACTCACCATATTCCTAGCTACCCGGTCCCACGGCTCACACACAACTCAAGGCGTTTTCTCGTGTGCGTCGAATCGATGAATCTATTCGAACTTAACTATTCCAAGAATAAGGTACACACATACTATACACTAAGCATTCACCACATCAATTATAAAATATACTTCGGCTACGTGTCTTGGTCAGTGCACGTGTCCCAACGCGGGTCCACATCACTAGTCGTTAACCCCGATTACGGTCAAAATCTAAGATTAAAAATTTGCATTGTGATAGACCAGTAACCATGTCAAGGACACACTTGTCCAATTCCACCTCCACTCTTCTATGACCACTGTCCGCACATCGACAAACCCTATTGAAGTCCCCACAACTCCACGATAACCGTCGAGCCTGGCCCGATGTTGAGGGAAAACCCTTACTTAACCCAATCCCCATTAGTGCCTCGAATTACGCCCCCGTTGATGTCCAATAAAGATTAGACAGAAAAGACCCATCAGTGTTCAATTTGACTAACCCTTGAAATGGCGGATCCTATTAAGCGCTCCTCCCTCGGAGGAAGAAATTTCTTTATGGTCTGCATTGCTGCTGCAAAGTCCCTGGTGATCTTCAAGGGAATAGGAATGTGGTTTGGAGGGTCATTGAAATGTGTATCGAAAATTAACTTGTTTCGCCTATTCCATATGTACCACACCCCTACACCAAACAACAATGGCCATTCCAGTCCCTTTATGAGGCATGTTCGACCTCGCAAGTTGGAAATGAGCCAGTGCCGACAATCTGAGGTGAAGAATCCAGGCCCATACTTGTAATTAAGGGATTAGCATCTGCCATAGTAATCTCAGGTGACGTATTTTATTTGGTGATCATTGAAGATATCAACTTCTCCTCTGAAACACTAAGAATAGTCTATTTTTGAGCATTTTCATTGTTGAAGCCGATTGACAAGATGAGAAAAGAGGATGAATTTTTTGACGAAGAACAAGGGTCACCTGATTTAGTCAAGTAAACCCAAACAAAAAGCATAAGATTAGCAAGAGTTTTTATTTATTTTTTTATTTTTTTACTGGCAAAGATAAGATTTGCAAGAGTCAACGGATAATGAATGGGGCCCTGATTGGATGTGTAATACATAGGGAGAGAGTCGACTGGTCGAGGGACCGAATCACTGGATCTGTGAGAGTTGGGACCAATCTAATCCTTTGATTTGAGTAGGTGTGCACACAGATTGGATCCAATTTAATTAGGGTCAATTTATAATTTAATTCAATTATTGTGGATTAAAAAATTGTAGTTCAATTCAGTCCAAATAATTCATCAATTCAACTCAATTCAATTTGCAAAATACGAACTGGACTGAATCAAGTTCTACGGATTGACCTTTTTATCCGAAAATTTATGAAATTAAACTTAATCAAATGAATCACAAAAAATTGTGAATATCATGATTGACAAATTTACAATGTATATCCCACAAATCTATATATAACACAATTCCTACAAATTTGTCATCACAAGAACTTTCAAAATGCAAGTTCCTACATAAATAAAAAAATGTCATTCACAAACTCCACCATATACCTAAACAAAAACACAAAAAATGCACATTGCAACATACAACCCACAAAAAAAATGTCTGAAGTGTAATAAAAAAGATAAGAACAAGCAAAGTCTTTGAGATACGATATAGTTTAGAGTTGATAGTTTGAGTTGATGTTCTTCGAGATACTATAGTACATATGATGAGATATGTATATGTGTTGATGTAATAAACGGATTGGATCGAATTGGATTTACGGTTTTTAAATGTGGGAACTGTAATCCGATCCAATTCAGCTGGATTAGTGATTTTTTAATCCAATCCAATCCAAGAGATCAAAAAATCGAACCAATTAGTAATAATTGGTCTGAATCGGACCGGATCTGCGGATTAGTGCAATCCGTGTGCACACCTAAATTTAGACCATCATAAATGTTAAACATTTAGGTGATTTATATTTAGTCCATTAATGGATATCCTTGCTAGAATAATCCCGATTCATCAATATAGATTAGTTATGTACTAACTAAGCTCATCTAGGTTATATATGACTTTCTTGTGACCTAAAGATCTATGGTTCTTAATACCAAAAAAAAATATATATCTATGGTTCAACTGTATATGTCTAATTAAATTTATCCAAATAACTTGCCTCTTAGGGGTAGGGGAGGGAGAGCTCCTTGTAAACTTGAATTAAAAAAAAATCCAAAATTATATAAATAAATATTTAATTATCTATTTGACTATATATATATATATATATATATATATATATATATATATATTGTTTTAGTGAAGACATGTATGACTATCACATCTGGGCCATTAGTGCCCTTATTAATTGCACTCTAATAATGCAAACTCAAAATCAAACAGTATACAGATCACAAACACATGAACCTCATCACACTACATATAACTTATCAATCAATCAATATTGAGCAATCCCCACAGTAGTACCGGTTTCATCAACAACTGCAGTAGTAGAAATCACTCCCTTAAACCTACAAACATTGCAGAGAGGGGAAAGAAGTGAAGGAGTCCTATACTTGTCCTCTCCACCCATCATGGGCATGGCCACCCCAACCTTCACTGGGCTCACATACTCCGGCCTGTAAGTCTTCCCCAGCACACCCTCCACCATCTCCGTCAGATTCTTGAACTTGAACTGTGTTTCCAAGTGCGCAAACACGTCGTCGGAAGGCAACTGATAGTTGTGTACTCTGTTCTCCTCTGCTCCTATTGGAGTCACCTTCACATCCATCTCTAGCAATCCACTCACACTCACCCTCACACTGTTGGCATCATCAGTTCTCTCCACCACCACCTCTCTTCCTTCTTCGTTGGTTCGCCACTCGGCCTCTCCGTCTGTGGGAACTTGGACGGTGTCGCCATCCCACCGGACAATGAGGTTGTCCACTGCGTCGTCCCAGTGGGAGACTTTCTTCGCCGCTGCGAGGATAAGGGTGTGGGAGTCGAAGAAGATGGAGAGTGCTTGCACCCAAGTGAAGTCGCGAGTGCGTCCGGAGGGGCGCGTTCCGATGAAGTGGCCGTTGATGTGGAGTTGGTCATCTGAGACAAGGGCGAAGTTGCCTCCCTTTGCACCATGGAAGTAGAACATCACGCCGTCGCCGCCAACAAGTCTTGGGTCGTAGCATATTGAGCCATAGCCTTCACATTTTGGTTTTCTAACTGCATATACAAAATCATGTACAAATCAGTAAAAACTCTTCTAGAATAGGGAATTAAATGATATAGTATATTTTTACACAGTTAATTAAGGTCACACACTAGTTTGAAAACCGCGCGTGAACTTTCAAGACGTGAAAATCTTGCGATACACATTAATTAACACATGTATATCAAAATTGTTAATTTCCATGGATGGCTAGATCGAGTACTTACATTTGCAAACAGTCTCGCACTTGCTGTTGCAGTCCATATAGCAACCCTTAACCTTCTTGTTCTTCTTAGGCTTCCTCTCAGGGCACTCAGGTGGACATTCAAGAATTTGGCCGTAGCACTGCCCTTGTGCCTGGCAAGAAGCCCTCTCTTGCTTTTTTCCCTTATTTGGTTTCAACACTTTGTACCCCGTCCCATTATCCTTCCCCTTCTTATCATTTCCCTTGCCATTGTTGCCCTTGCTATCACCAACAACAGTAGTTGTGGCTTCCATGGAGACTAGCAGCACAAGAAAAGTCATAAAAATAACAGACTTTCTGTCTTTCATTTTTGACATCTAAAATTTCTCTCTCTCTATCTGTATTAATATGACTAGCTATACAAATTAATGTTCAGCTTTTGTATTGCTTTTGCTTGCCAAGCAAATCTAGTAGACGAAGCAGATGGAGAGAGAAATATCAAAGATGATGTATGGATCGATAAGTGGTTAGGAATAAATTAGTGTTGCTGAATATCGATGATCAATATATAGGCTGGGAGCTATAAAGATCTCTCTCTATATGTATAGTGATTGTAAAGGGAACACATGCATGGATGCATAAAATTCGGCTTAATACATGCATTAATGCATAGTAATTAACAAAGTCTTCCTTGACTCACTAAACAACACCACCACCACCCGAATAATATATGCTTTTTTTTACTTAAATATATGCTTAATTTTTTAAGGGAATTAGTTAATGACATTAATTAATATTGACACACTTGACTATAGAATTTTTTTTTTATAAGAAAAGAAAAAGTCTAGCCCCTACTGAGACTTGAACCGAAGACCTCTTACTTTCAAACTTTATATCAAATCATTGGGCCACATAAATGGTTCTATTGATTTTTTTTAATTAATTATCACACTATTGCTTACATATGTGTTGGATCAAAATTCGTGCAACATGTTTCGAGATGGGAAGCTAATGCGTGACTTTAAATGTGATAATGTGAATGAAGTCAAAAATTTTTTTTTGTTAATGTAGCACTACGCCATACTCTTTCTTAATTTAAATACAAGCTACTTCTTGTTACCGCAATTATTCAAACAAATTTCTCCTAAATAGAACAAAACTTGAAATTAATTTTCTCAAAAAAAAAACCAAACTTGTAATTAATCTAATTAAGTTAGTTGTTTTCGAAAAAAAATCTAATTAAGTTAGTTTAGAATTTGCGCAAAGGGAAGGTCCGTGCTTTCTTAATTTCTTGAATCAGTTTGGAGGAGCATATGTAGTAAAGTACTAATTAATCAGAGGACGATGCTAGCTAGGGTGACAGACTTTTGGCACTGAGCCATGTGGGTGTTGTGCGATGCATGCATGCACGCATTTTAAGGTGTATTATACGGTGCATGTACAATTCAGTGCTATTTTTCTGTGTTAGAGGTCGATCAAATTATTTTCCTTGATGAAATATACATGTTTTTGAGCTCGATGAGAAAGGTTTTGCATAATTTCGTCAAGTGCATCTCGTCACAAAAAAAGAGCTTATAAATGATGTGCAAGTGCATTTAATGTTAATGTTGCATTTATCGTCTTAACCTGGACTGGTTGGCCTAGCGGTAAGGGTGTACTTGGGATTGTGTTGTAGGTGCACGGTTTCGAGTTCAATTTCCCGCTTGTGCCAAACTGCGTTCAGGCCACTAGAGTTTCTAACGGGCCAATTTTCGGAGCCCCTTGAGACTAATCAGGAAAAAGGCCTAAATACCCCAGATTATCAAAAAAAAATGATGCATTTATTGTCTTGACTCCTATATAAATACTATATATATGTTCGAAGAACTAAAATTATTTTTAAGCATGTGGACCTAAGAAAGGTCAAATAGTGAAAATAAGCATAGAGTACATGTTAATTTTCAAATTTTATACTCTAAGTCAATGAATACAATATACTCAGTCAAAAGTGTTAGTTGTTTTTAATATTCGAGAGTGTATTTATTACCTTCTTACCGATTTTACTCTTATAAAATTCAAATCAAAAAATCTATTTGGACACTAAGGGTCCGGACTCAAAGGGGGGTTTTTGAGATTTTTGTAAATATTAAAGGAGTGTTACAAGTTATAATTTTGAAGTCATTGATTGCTTAAGGATGATTTTGAAATAAAAAATTTTCAAAAAACTCCCTAAGGGTCCGGACTCATGAGTCCAAGTAGCACTACTCAATTCAAATATTTATAATTCTTCAATTTTTCAATTCATTCAGTGTGTAGGGTTTAGAGTTTAGGGTTTAGGAGTAAGAGGTGAAGTAGAAAAAAATTAAAAGCAAGTGAATAAGTGATTATACAATACGTGATTGGCACATCTGGTTAATCTTAGGTTACACATCGCTCGAGAAATACCATTGCTTCTCTTGAGGCTAAAAGGCCGGGGAGCACATGCGCTTCTTAATTAATTACTTCAGCAAATACATAGGAGGAATTAATTTATACTCCAAAGTTTTATTAATTTTAAGTTAATTCATTGAATTACAGACGCAAAGGTGATATTCAGTCTTCATAAGCAACCATTAATATTTCGGCAAAACACATTATTTGGTCTCGAAACTCTAATTTGATAACATTTGGTCTCTGAACTTTGAATTTTGTACACATTTAGTCCTTTTTTTTTATCAAATGGGACTCTAATGAATCGACTTCAACCAGTGAGGGAACTTGTTCGGGTACATGTACGTGAACAGAAATCGAATCAAGAATAAATTGGGAGGGACTTATTTTACTTATCAAAAAACCTTTTTTGGACTATTTAAACTTTTTACAAATATCAAAGTAGTTTTACAAGTTACTACCAAAAAAGAAAAGGAGTTTTACGAGTAGTTATTTCAAAGTTATTTATGGTTTGAGGATGACTTTGAAAAAAAAGTTTTAAAGACTCCTATGAGTTCAGACTCATGAGTCCAGATTCATGAGTCCAAATAGCATTACTCTATATTTATTACATGACAACAACTGTTTTTTTTTTTTTTTTGATAATCATGGGTGTTCGCATACTTTGAGTATGCCTAATCCCGTGGGGTTAAGTTGGTAGCACCACATCCATCAGCCGGGAGAATCAGACAAATAATAGCTTCAATCGTGAGCGTCAAGATTCGAACTCGAGAGGCCTCGCTTGATGAACATACCCTTGTACGACCCCAACGCCACTTCACTACACCGCCTGGTGCATGACAATGACTATTTGGCACATTGAATTATGTAAGCGTTGCATTTGACCAAAAAGGATTAAATGAATGTATCACCCATCTTATTATGTTATTTTATTTTAGTGATGTTCATAATTAATTTAACTAATTAAGAGGGCTCTTGCACGCATTTATGTTAATTTTTTTAAAAAATCTATTTGGACATTAAGGGTCCGGACTCAAAGGGGGGTTTTTGAGATTTTTGTAAACAAAAAATCTATTTGGACACTAAGGGTCCGGACTCAAAGGGAGGTTTTTGAGATTTTTGTAAATATTAAAGGAGTGTTACAAGTTATAATTTTGAAGTCATTGATTGCTTGAGGATGACTTTGAAATAAAAAATTTTCAAAAAACCCCCTAAGGGTCCGGACTCATGAGTCCAAATAGCACTACTCTTTTGTAAATATTAAAGGAGTGTTACAAGTTATAATTTTGAAGTCATTGATTGCTTAAGGATGACTTTGAAATAAAAATTTTTAAAAAAACTCCCTAAAGGTCCGGACTTATGAGTCCAAGTAGCACTACTCTAATTTTTTTTTAGGGGGAGGCATTTATGAAGTGGCTAAGGGGTTGCTAAGGCTTAACTTTACTGTCTTACTTTCAAGTCTGTGGCTTGATTATCATCGCTCACTGTCCAGTTGAGTTCGGAGACTCGTGTATTCTTGAATACTATGATGAAATCACACATTGGCCAGTGGCATTCCCGAGCAAATGAGAGATGACTCTTGCAATAAAATTTAAAAGTAATATCACAAGTACAATTGCTATTGAACAATTGATTTGCATCTGAATTATGTTGTTTATATTATTTCAATTCACTACATATATATCGTTTGGACTTTGGATTCCTATTACCATGCATTGACTTTTTTTTTTTTTTATTAATAGACATTTATTATTAGTAGACTTTTGATGTATAGTTGGGAGTCACTTATTGAGCAAGTTGGAAAGTTCATCCTTCTTAACATTTCAGACACTCATCCCATCGCTCAACACAAAGGAAAAGGAAAGATCTAAGAGTCTAGAGATTTTCTATATTGTAACGAGCTCTCTTTTGTATAATATATAATGTTTGAATTACTGTTTTTGTTGATTTTGTAAATTATCAAAAAAGATTTTTAATTTCTGATATGTTTTAGTTTTATTTAATTTGATATTCAATATACCTTAATCGGGATAAGGGATGATATATATAGGACCAATAAAATTGACAAGTGAAAATAGATAATTTAAACTACAAAATAGCGGAATAGAAAAATAAGGAGAATAATTCAAAAAAGTTGGCATAGATAAAAATAGAAAAGTAATTTGAAAATCTTGATAATCGTAAACCAAAAATATAGACGAAATAAAAAAAAAATGGAATCAAACTTTAAAAGAATATCAAAAGGCTAAAAAAGACAATTTAAGTAAAGAAAAAATTAGGCCGAGTATTGCCTTAATTAATCATTTCAGCTCTATGCCCATCAAACGGACTCCAATCCATTTGTTACAAATACTATTTTGTTGAACATATTGCATACTTTAGTTTTTTTTTTTTTTTTTTTTTTTTTTTTTTTGAGAACGTACTGCATTCTTTAGTTATCATCCAAAGAATCATGAGATACAGCACTGCCCTCTTCAACACAATGAACCCATCAACCAAACTGGGCTACTCTGCTTTTTCTTTTTTTTTTTTTTTTGATGAAAGGGCTACTCTGCTTTTTCATGCTCTGCTGATAAGAAATCCACTGATAATCGTCTTTCAACCATCACGTTTGTGATCAGGTAACCCTAAACCCTAAATCATGAACATTAGGTTTCATAATCGGAGTTTTAATCAGATTAGAACAAATACTATATCTGTTTTTCTAGATAAAGATGGCCAATTGAGGATACATATGCATGTACTTTTTTTCATTAATTTCAAGTTTTAGTGGGCGGTTTGTAGAACAGATATATTTATGTAGAAATCATTACAATTAGGAATGATTGTGGGTTGAGGTCACTATAAGGTGTTGTTTAGTTGGTAGGAATTAGGAAGTGGGAACTTGAGTTGAGTTAATTTTCATGTTTAGTATTTAGGAAAGAAAAATGCTAAAGTGACCCACTGTTGACCCCCACTAATAACACGCACCTTGATTTTTAATATTTTTTTACTTTTTTTTTTTTTTTACAATTTGTGCATGAGGATAATGCTAAGGTTACTCACTACGGACACTTCTTACGACTACAAAATTGTAAAAAATAAAATAAAAAATTAAAGTATGTGCTCATAGGAGTGCCCATAGTGAGTCACCGTAGCATTACTCTTTAGGAAAATAGAATCGGAATTAAAAGATTAAGGATTTTTGCAATCCCCGCCACTCCCCTAATAAGTAAGTAGGGATGTAGTAAGCATTATTTTAACATAAGGAATATAGATTAGTTAGAGAATTACATGCGAAAACCTTTAGTCTCCTAAAACTATACCAAGATCTTATCGCCCTCATTAGCCTCAAACATTCGACACATTGCTTGATGGTACAAGTGCCCTTTTATAGGCTTGAGGGAGAACTATTCAACTTCTACAATAAATACAAATTTCCATCAAATTTGTAACATTAGATAAGCTTAATGAACTTAATGTTGAACAACGTCTACTGCAGGCACATCATGTGGTGGCAACTGGTAATTGTAATTAAATTAAAACTTGCTAAAAATAAAAAAATTGTTAATTCGGAAGCCTAAACAAAAGAATTAAGCCAAAAAAATCGTAGTCACAACGTTAGTGGCAAATATTAAGGGTTAATTTCATCAAAGGTCACCTATCTTTACACTTTGTAACACTTTGGTCACAAAACTTTTGAATTTGTACCAAAAATATCATCCAACTTTTTGAAATGTTCCAATAATGTTACTATGGCCATTTTTGGGTCTCTTCCCCGGCAAGGTAGATTGAGCTGACAATTAATTTTTCTTGGGATTCGAGAATACACATTACGAGGTGCATCTGATGACTATTATCAAAGGTGTTATAAGTGTGTCTCATTGTATCGATTTCCCATCCCAAAACAGCAAATTTTTGTTTTTGAGGGTCGTATAACACAACATTCTTGAAAGATGCATAAAAAAATTAACATATGTCACAGATTGAGAGTTCTCTCCTTTTTGGTGGACAGATTTGATACAAGTTAAGAGAGAAAAATCTAATGAAAAAAGTGAAAGCTATGTGGGAGGAATCACTTGTTGCATCCGCACGCAGTTGCAGGGATTCCGTCGAGTCTCAACTTTTCCTTTCTCGTGATCACATCCACAGACACTGAATCAGCGTCTCAAGAGTGGATAATCCTTCACGAACTCCGTCACTCGCATTCCCATCACAGAAGCCCTATATCTCAAGACATCAACATTGAGAGCTTCCCCAACCCGAATCTCTCCAAAGTAGTGCAATACTCTAAATGTCGGTCCAAGAAAAGCTCAATACTTCAAATGCGTAGCTATAGGACCTCTCCTGTAAACCACAACCCCTCCCATGGCGTCCCACCATCTACTTGTCTTCCCAGTCGACATCCACACCGAGTCCTCTAGAGTCCAAATCAAGATTCGTGATTTTGGTGTGGTTAATTTGAGAAATCAGGACAATGAGACACTTTTGTAACACCTTTAATAATGTCTGTTAGATATGCACCTTATGATATGTATTCTCGGATTCTCAAGAAAAATTAACTGCCAGCTCATACTTTCTTGTCGGAGGAGAGACCGGTAGGGCCGGACAGCTTTGTTTGCCCCAGCTTGGCGAATCGCATCCCCGCGCAACGACATTGTTTGTGCGCCCCTTACCTTACCGTTCTCGCTCAGTGTTTACAACGGCTGGGAAGCCAGTCGTAGAAGCTCAACTTATCGCCACGCCAACCATAAATAAAATACAAGATTGGGCCCCTTCTTTCTCAAAGATTGGATGGAATGGCCCGACACTCTACTGGGCCGACACTGACACTGACACTGAGAGACGAAAGCTAGGGGAGCAAATGGGATTAGATTCGACAAACTAGCTATAAACAAACAGAAGTAGGAACGCACAATAGTAGTCTAACAGTGAAACAGAAGACAAAGGATGCAAGAGTTATCCAGAATGATTGGGCGTCAAGCGTCTGTAGGTGGCTTTTCAAGTCTGCTATCAAATCCCAGGGCTCAACCTTGAACATGCGGTGGAAAATGCCAAGCTGGAGTACGGTAGGGGCAGAGGAAATTTTCGGTAAATGACCAAAGTGACATTACTGTAATATTTTGAAAAGTTTGATGATTTTTTTGGTACAAACTCGAGTTTTGTAACCAAAGTGTTACAAAGTGTAAAAATGGGTGACCTTTGGTGAAATTAACCCCTAATATTGATCACCGCACCATTTTCAATAAAATCATGTCTTCAGAACTGCCGAATTCTGTGACCCTCTAAAAGTCATCTAAAATTATTTTTGATCAAACTTTTTCTAAAAAAGTATTTGACACTCTTTAGACTGCATCAAATGAGAGGCTCTCTTTGCAGCTAGGATGGGAGTGCATTGTTGTGCAGCTCATTATCGGACACAAGGGCGTAATCTCCTCCCGTGGAACCATGGAAATAGAACATTACACCATCACCACCAACTAACCGAGGGTCATAACAAATTGAGCCATAGCCATTGTGCGCATTTGGGTTTCCTACCTGCCAATCAGTCATGAAAGAAATAATGTCATCCTTCCTTAAAATCGAAGTTGAGTTTCCTTTTAAGTTGTTTCACTTCTATATCAATTGTTTTTTCTTCCATTTCCTCCCCGATGAAATAAGCCGAGTGGTTTTCGCTTGCTAGTTTTTTTTTCTTATAGAGATGGTATATAACATGTTATCAAGTTTTATTCATCTCATGTCACTACAAGAAAGTTGCTCTTTAATTTACAGGGCAAGCTTGTTTTGCTCGTGTTGAAACTGTTGATTTTCTACCACTATCTATGACCGGTTTGCGAATGTCAAGATAGCTTTATACTATAGTGTAGTCTAGGATAGGGGTGCACACGGATTGGATCCAATCCAATTAGGGTCAATCCACAATCCAATCCAATTATTGCGGATTGGAAAATTATAATCCAATCCAATCTAAATAATTCATCAATCCAACTCAATCCAATTTGCAAAATGCGAACTGGATTAGATCAAGTTCTGCAGATTGACGTTTTCCTATCCAAAATTTATGAAATTAGACTTAATCAAATGAATCACAAGAATTATATATCTCATGAATGACAAATTTACAATATATATTCCACAAATCTATATATAGCATATTTCCCACAAAATTGTTACCACAATAACCTTCAAAATATAAGTTCTTACATAAATAGATGTGTTATCCACAAATCTTCACCATACATCCTCACAAAAGAACAAAAAAAGTGTACGTTGAACATACGACCTATAATAAAAAGGTCGAAAACATAATAAAAGAGTTAAGAACAAGTATAGTCTTTTAGATATTTTAGTTTAGAGTTGATAGTTTGAGTTGATGTTAATTAAGCTACTATAGTACATATGATGAAATATATTTATGTGTTGATGTGTTAAACAGACTGGATCGGATTGGATCCGCGATTTTTTAATGTAGGATCCGTAATCCGATCCAGTCCAGCCGGATTAATGATTTTTCAATCCAATCATGTCCAAGGGATAAAAAAAATATATCCAATTAGTGATAATTGGTCTAAATTGGACTGGATCTGCGGATTAGTGCAATCCGTGTGCACCCCTAGTCTAGGACCGTGGACAAAAAACAATTTTAATAAAGCTACCACTGGCCAACCCCTTGGAGATGAGTTGTCTTTCTACTGCAAGCTTAGGCCATGCAAGTGAAAATCTCTCAAGCCTGTCGTAGATTAGATAGTGATAGAAAGTAAACCATTTTTACAAATGGCTTGACCTGTTGTAAAAACCAACTTTCTTGTAGCGTATTTCATAATGTGAATATATATATATATATATCAACTATATAAAAGCACGAATCTTCAATTTTTTAAGTGGTAAGCAAAATGTCTTTTTTGCCCTTGTGTTTAAGTGATTTTACATACAACCCCAAATCACGTTTTTGTGAATTGCATCACCCCAATTATCTATTGGTCTCCTTTCGCTCTCACTCGCTCTGTTTTCTCCATTTGTTCGCACTCTCCCTGTTTTCTCTGTTTTTCATGTTTTGATTTTTTTGCTTGCGTTCAATTCCTTTGTATCTTCAATTCATAAATTGTTTTGTTATGTCTCATTTCTTTGATTTGTGCACTATATGATACACATTATAAATTGTATACTTGTAACCTTACGCTGTTCTAAAACCTTGTAGTATGTACTTAACAAGGTCCAGTCGTGAATTCTCACGAGTGTAGCAACGAAACTAGTATATATTTAGGCCTAATCTGTCGGAGACTAGATATTGATGGATAGTAAATAATTTCTACAAAGGGCTTGCTCTGTTATTATAAAACTAACTTTCTTGTAGTGTATATTTCACTATGTGAATGCCAAAGTTGGGGAGAATCACGTGTTATGTACCATCCTGACAAACTACTTTGAGACAGTAATTAAAATGGCAATTAGTATAGTCAATTAGTAGAGAAGTCTTACGTTTGCAGGTAGTCTTGCACTTGCTACTGCAGTCCATGAAGCACCCCTTTACCTTCTTATTCTTCTTCGGCTTTCTCTCAGGACACTGTGCCGGACACTCAAGAGTCTTGTTCTGGCACCGCCCTCTCGCCTCGCAGAAAGCTCGTTCCTGCACCATGCCGTCCCTTGGCTTCAACAATTTGTAGCGCGTTGAAGCAGCATCTAGAGTCGCCTTCTTTGCATGTGTGTGAATAGCTTCCATGGAGATGAACAGTGCCATGAAAGCCATGAAAAGACATGCCTTGCTTGTGGGCATCTTCATGTGATTCTTTCTGCTGTATCTATTCTCTTGGCATGCAACTGTAATTAATGTTTAAAGTGTTAGGAGTAGATAGTATATATAAGATTGATGAAGATGGTTGAGATGGATGAGAGTTGATTTTAGTGATGCATAAGGCCTTGGAGTTCGGCTCGATCCATGTGAGTTTCTCTTTTACCACTTATGAGAGCCAGATGAAATACAGTTCTACTCTTTGTTACAATTTCAATGTACTTTTCCAAAACTTAGACCATAATTATTTTCTTGCATCATTAGTTCATTACTGCTACTAAAAGTTTACTTCATGTACTGATCTTTCTTTTCTTTCATCTTTTCTTCTCCCATGAGATTATTCGAATTAAACCAAAATTAAAAACGCTAAAGCACTAGCCACATATGGAAGAAGACTGGAAGACAAGTCGTGTCGCTTCAAAAAAACTCGCCACTGTTGAAATGCCTCGATCAGTGCATAGGATTAGCCTAAAAAATGTGTATGAACTATGAACTTATTTCAAGTTGCATTTTAATACACTAAAGTTGCTTCATTGGTGTAATCTACATATTTTCCTTGAAATAAAAATACTAACTTATTTAAACAATCAATCTAGTTATTACAAAATAAAAATAGTTGTCCAAGCCTAGGCAAAAGAAATTTCTTAGAAATGAAGTTATGCTAATAACTAAAAGTGGGAAATTTATGTAGCAATTGCTTCAATCATGATTCACCTCCTCTTCAAGCCATGCACCAAAGTAAAAATTTCTTAGAAATGAAGTTATGCTAATAACAAAAAGTGGGAGATTTATGTAGCAATTGCTTCAATCATGATTCACCTCCTCTTCAAGCCATGCACCAAAGTAAAAATTTCTTAGAAATGAAGTTATGCTAATAACAAAAAGTGGGAGATTTATGTAGCAATTGCTTCAATCATGATTCACCTCCTCTTCAAGCCATGCACCAAAGTAGCATGGGAAACACACCGCACGCATAACCCTAGTGGGTGGCCTACTAGTAATTATAATAACAATACAAACTGAAAATGCAATCTAATGTTGGCTAGTCCTCAATCCTCATATACAAATAATTTATATACGCATTGCCAGCTACAAACTTTTAATTAAAAAATCGTAGAAACTAACGAAAATTAATAAAATTATATAAGAGTATTGGCTAAGGGATGAAATTTTAACTAAACTTTTTTTTCAATTCTAATAGGTTTAGAACCCACAAACATCATGATACCTCATCCATTTCACCAGAGATACTTTGGCAAATTTAACTCAACTGATATGTAGTAGTGATGTATTGCATTTTTTATATTAGTTTCATCATATGACCCCTATTAATTAAGGTCATTAATAGTTTCACTTTAGATTTGTCGAGTGGTGATTTTCAAGCTAACTGAAAGTCTAAAACCAATTTTCTATTCCAAATGTCTTAAAAAAGTTCAAAGTCAAACAATGCACAATGGATTCCATGTTACGTGACGTTCACCACACGATCACTTTTTTGTGTGATTTGTGTCCATGAAGAGGAGATAGTGGTTGTATAAGCTACCATGAATTATGTCATTGAAATCTAACAAAGTAATCTATATCAAAGTGATAAGAAATATAAATCTGCAACTTGTATTAAATTTGACACCAAGTATTAATACAGTTTTCAATAACATCATTGGCTCTACGACTAGATTGCTTCGACGAGAAACAACATACCATTCAATAGGTCATTTGGGTGCGGCGCAACCTATGATTTTATGATATTATGATATTAAATGCAGATGTAGGAGAAACCCTTTCTCTAGTTAAAAAGTGACTTGTCTCTTTTTCAAGTATTCCTTCACTTCCAAAAATCATTGTTACATTACAGGCTATATAAAAATCTTTCTCGGCCCCAATTAGAAATAGAATCAAATATTAGTGGTTTCATGACAAAAACTTGAAAAGAAAAATTTTGTTGAGAACCACCACAAGTACATTTCACTGCATGCCCAAGCACCAAACTAGCTATTGGTGTTGCTATGAACACAAGAACAGATTCGAAGGCAAAAATTTGAACTTTACATTACATTTAAACTCTTTCTTCTGCATCTTCATGTGATGGGTCTTCTGCGCCACTAGCAGTCAGCTGCTCTGATGCTAATCTTTCTTCCAGCGCCCGAGCACCCCTTTCTCTGCAATGAACCAAAGTAATGCTTTCAAAATGTGTTCGGAAGAGCAAGCAAATGGGCACGCATCTTTCTCCTAGGTCATATGCTCTATAAAACCTAATAAAAACTAACAGCGTCACAAGGTTCTCTACTACCTAATTGCGTGAAGGATGGTTCCAAGAAAAAGTTACTACTTTGATATGCCACTCTAAAGCTTGAATTGATAACAATTCTTCATTGAGGCACTTGACTTCTTCTCAGACTCACACTTTTTATATGAATTGACGATATACATCTATGTATGGGTGCCATGTACGAGAAAATAAGTAAAATTGAAATGAACTCTTGCTAAACTCAGGTAATTAATACTTGGAAGAGAAACTAAGATGCACCTTTTTGCCGTTCAATATAAGAAAGATGGTAGAATAAATGAATTACCTCCTCCTGGATGCTTCAATAGGGCCGGAACCAGGTAATGGTGCTGCACCCAGCGTATAACCCTTCGCTTCACTTGGAACTCTTGATCTCCCACAGAATATCCGGTCCAGTATTGATGCTATAGGTTCAATAATAGGTCTGCAAATATGAATGACACAAGAAATATAAATTCAAGGACAAGAAAGCACCGTACCGCTTCTAGAGCGAGAACAGTATGTTTTAATACCATACCTCATCGGTTGAGGGAAGAAAGACGAGAAGGTAAACTCATCACTTGGGTCCCCCCTAATGTTTGTTTCTGGCTTCCTTTGAAAATACCGCAAGTAAATCCAACCCATATACGTGCCAAAGATCAAAGTTGGTAGATATGATGCTGACCCTTCCAAAAAGAAGCTTACAGCTATGGACGGAAGCAACAACAAAGATGGCATCCACTAAATGTTTAAGAAGAGTGCACAATACCAGCATTAGAGGCATTCTTTTCTAATATTTCTTTAGAATTATCATCTCATAATTAATTCCAACCCTATGAAAGTGAATAAACCAACCACAAACCATACCTTGGCTTTTATCTTCAGCGGAGGAATAAGAGGCAGTTCCTGATCAGGAAATATCTGCTTGATACCGACCAAAATCCCTGCAAGCACACCATGGAAGCCAGAAATAGGGGCATAACTAGCCCACAAGAACAAAGTTCAGAAATATGAGAAGTGCACTTGCTTCAGATACATTAACAGCTGTATAGTAAGGACTAAGGAGATCACTGATAAATGAAGCAGCCGGAGAATTCACACAAATGATAAGTTTCAGAACTAGACATGCCATGAATGTCAAATAGAACTTGGTTTGATAGATGAAATAACTGAAAAAAAATCAATTTCAGGCTTTGAATTTATTTTCTAAAATGGATGATATGAAGCATTTCTCTCAGCAGAATATGAGCCGTGCATTCTACTTCATTGTGAACAATACAACAACAACAACAATAACATAGCCTCAGTCCCAAATTAATTGGGGTTGGCTACATGGATCAAACTCTTTCATTGTACTCGATTTTGTGCAATTGATGGTGAGCATTCCAAACCATTCAAGTCCCTCTTAATTAATGCACCCTAGGTTAACTTCGGTCTACCCCTACCTCGTTGAATTTCTTCAGTTTCTATTGAGTCAAGTTTTCTAGTGAGAGCATTTGTAGGCCGTCTTTGCAGATGTCAAAACCACCACAACCGCCCTTCCCTAATATTTGTGTCAATTGGTGTTACTCTTACTTTTCTTTGAATTTTTGTGTTTCTTATTCTATCTTTATGAGTTTTACCACACATTCACCAAAGCATCCTCATTTTTGCTACGCTCATTTTATGTAATTGTTGTTGCTTTACCGCCCAACATTCACTTCCATAGAGCATAGTTAGCCTCATTGCGGCTCTATATATATTTGGTTGAGCAATAGATTTTTTTTTTCAGTATCACTCACACGTATCAAGAGGAAAAAAATCTAAAGATGCAAAAGAAAGAGAAAAGCACCAAACTGGAAATAAAAATCCAAATAAGACATCGGAGGAGCACAACAGAACTTACAGATAATTTTCCTCCTTGGTAATATAGTACAATGCTATTGCAGTGACGAAGGCACAAATATATGTAAGAAAGTTAACGAAAAATACGAACTTCAAGAATTCCTTAGGTCCCCATATGGGCTCAAGCAGCCTCCCAATGAAAAGAAGTCCAAGGGCGCTGACAATCGCCTGAAAAACAGGTGAAACATTAGAATACCTCCAAGGACATCTACTATGATAAGTAAAGAGTCAGGCTGTACTCTATGCTGATAAAATACAAGTTCACTGAAGAACTAAGCAAGAATATGCCACAATACAATTAAATAGAAAAAAACACCAGACTGTTATTGAACTGGCATTTGAGATAAAAAAGAAATGCATCCCTAGTCTCAGAAAACAATTGCGTAATAGAGATGGTATTCCAGCAAGCAAAGCTTACCCCAACAACAGCTTGCTCTACATATCCAGCCGTCAAGAGATTCCAAGCAAATGGAATTGTCCTACAAAATCAATCATAATGAATTAATAAGAGGGAACCTTGACAGACAAAAATGCTATGTGTGCATCTTAGACAGGAATACAAGTAACAATTTCACCATTTTTGAGCAACTTATTCCACCGATGTCAATTTTAGGCTGCCCACTATCATAAAATATTCAAAATCCACTCCCGGAACTGTAATTTAGACACTTCTAGGGTAGAGTGTAGGATTTCTAATTTGTTTTGTTAATTCACTTGTGTCCCTTACCCAAGAGACACTTCGTTCCCCCCTCCCCCCCCCAACTGTTTACTTGTGTCCCTTCCCCAAGGAACACATTGCTCACTACTCGTTTTCTAGATTCGACAATACCCAATTCGTTATTAGTGACTTATGCCCTAAAGATGGGCATATTAATTCGAATCTAGAAAATTAAAAATACACTGTGGTGCTGCTTGTTCATTATATAGTTATGACTGTTGGGCTTGATTCTCTTTGTTTTTCTTTCCTTAAAGTTAGCCACGCACACAAGGTGTATTTTAAATAAACCAAAAAAACAAAATAATTTCACTGATTTGCAACTGTATCTATATATGACATCTCCAAAATGCCTTCGTAAGCTCTTTGTTTCAAATGTTTCCAAGAGCAAGTAGAATTTTATCACAGGCACTGCAGGGGTTCACCCATTTCTTGCTACCACTCATAGTGTAGATATAAGAAAAATCTTATAAATTCCTAATAAGATTTCCTGAAATAATCAATATACTTGCAGGAACTCTTGTAAGAAACAAATTCTGAAAAGGAAATAATCATAAAGCCACAATCTTTTATGGTAGTGATGGCATGAGCTACCTTGCTGGAACAAGTGCAAGATAAGCGACTGCAGAAGGGAAGATCTGCACCACAGCATGGCCAAAGACGAGCAATAAAGCAAAGCCCTTGCATAGCTGGGTAGATCCAAAAGAGAAGCTACCACCCTGCCATTTAAAGTTTAGAAACCACTTGAGGCATAGAACTCGAAGTAAATTTTACCACAAAATCAATGATAAAGAATTAAAAACAGTTGACGATCATATTCTCGTATAATTGTACATTAAGATACAACAACTTTTCCAGCTTTTCATTGTAATTTAATTTAATTTTTACATAAATTTCATGAAATGCTACAGGTGAGAATTTATCAGGGTACCATCATGTGGTCAGATGACAACATCAGGCCACATGCTCTTAAGAGAAGCAAGAAAATTCTCAAATACACACACACACACACACACACACACAGAATAGTGCGTTAAATAAGACTGTTAGACAGCCGAATACCATAGATTACATGTTGATGAATAAATTGATGTTGAAAAACTTTTGATAGGTATGAATGTAAGTCTAAAACTCATGTGAGAAATATCTCAGTATTCTAGTATATTCTTATAGTTGTATTGTGAACAGGTCCTCAAAGAGTATAAACAAAGGTGAACTAGTTGTAAGGTGGGAAGAATTTTAATTGAGAGTCTCTTGTTTAAAGAGTTTGGAAAGTTCATAGACCACTCATATCGAACATCTATCAGTTTTATTTGTGTTTAGTGTTCTCTTCATCTCCATAATTCAGCCTGTACGCTCTAGATAAGTAAAGATCCATCTATCTCTAATTTGCACCGTCATATGGTTACGTTATAAATTCCTTAGTAAGAAACACTAGATTAAATCTTCGGCTTCCAACCGACACTAACCTAAGAGTCACTAAACCATAAGAATCATGTAAATTGGAATTCCATCACCAATGAGCTAAGATTTCCAAAACGGATCTCCTATTTAAACCAATAAGACACAGTTTATTGCACCACAATTCTCCAGAAGCGTCTGTGAAATCCATACTTTTTTCTACGGCCTAAAGGCAGCTACAATATTCAAGTCTTGTGAACTCTGAAAACTCCTTAGGCATCAATTTGAGACTTTGAGGTGATTTTTTCATCGACTAAATCTAAATGGTAAGACTCATTACAATTTCAAAAGCGTAATCGCGTCGCGTAAATAAGCAGTCAATCTGAAGATTTCTAACAAATAGTTCAATACGATCAAAGAACCCTAACATCATTCTCCACCCCTAAGAAAACTGAACTGCAATCGAAACAAAACAGTTGTAAGCATTCAAGCAACAGAAAACAACACAAATTCGCAAAAACGATGACCGCATATCTAAAAACCAGTCCAATTTCGCCAAAACCAACTAGAATAACCAAAACAACTGCTGAAATGATAATCAGATCTCAGAGTGCTCTTCGCAAATCAAACCGAAAACAGAGAAGAATTCGCGAAAGACGAAGAGGAGGAGGAGGAGGAGTAGTGATTGATAGATTCTTCGCAAACGAAGAACGGATCGGTGGATCTGGCGACATTGATGAACAATAAAGAATGCACGGAAGCGAAGAATCGGAGATTACCAGAAAACTCATCGACTTCGGAATTCTAGCTTCGCGAATCGCTGATCTCTCTCGCTTGGAGAATCTAAAATCTGATCAACTTGTTCTTCTTCTTGCTCTTTACTATAGTCTTGTTAATTGTTTGGGAGTAGAACTTGATTTTTATTCTTTGTTTGATTAAGTGATTGGATCCTGGAGTGGGCCTTGCTGTGATACCGTGACTTGCTACCTAAGCATTTCGTACTTAATAACGTTTTTATTATGAAAAATAGTACTAGAATGACAACAACAATCTCGTAAGCTCGACTGTTATACACATACATATCTCAATGCATGACACGCGAGTTAAGATTGATGGACAACTCTTGTAGGTTGATGAATTGTCCAGTATGACATACATGTTGTCATTCTTATATTTTCCTTTTATTTAACCTCAATTTATGCTTTGACTATAATTGGTTCCACAGCATGCTCCCTCCCATCTTTGAGAGGTTGGCAATGAATCATCCAAAGCAAAGAAAAAGTATGATTTGTTTTTTTATTCAATTTTTGAAAGTTAGATTCATGTGATCTTTGACTAAAAGATGTAAGCAAATAAGATGAAGGTCTTGTTTGGTTAGGAATGGAGTTATCTTCCGGAAAGTTACTTACAGAGAGTTGAGCCTAATTAATAATGACTCTTTTATTACTCATAACTCTCTCTAGTTTGAAAGCTATTTATGTTAATTCATATAATATTTTATTGCTTAAAAATTTTCAACGTCCTTACAAGTTTAAAGTTAAATCAAACATGAAAATATAAACTCTCTTTAAAATAAAAAAAAAAAATTAAAAGAAAATATAAACCCCAAATAGTTAACTCCAAACTAACGCTATAAGTTGACAAAAACAAACCAAACGAGGCCGAAAACCAACAAGTTGGTTGGAGTGGTAAAAATGACTCATTCTCCTCGAGCGAGATCTTGATTTCAAGTTTGGTGCAAAGAGAGAATGGGCAGGGGAAACTGAAAAACTAGATGAAATATGATGAGCACATATGTTTTAATCGTCAGTGCGCCACCCCCTTTTCTCCTTATTAAAGCTCGACCGACAATTGCGACAATTGCCCTAAGTGGTGTGGTGTAATAGTAAAGAAAAGAGTACTTCAATTATGAGGCAAAAATCATGAATTCGATTCTTGGCACTATATTTCTCGATTTCCCTGGGTTATGAGGTTGGAGCACCTAACTCTCATCAAATTAGTCGAACTAAAGTAAGAATGGACTAAAAAAATAGTTTCGACACTCATGATTATCAAAAATAAAATAAAAAATGAGTCAATTGAGCTCCCAAACGCATGACGAAGTAAGCAAGAAGGTATTCTTTCTCAGAGTCTTCATGTCCTAAATTTCTAATCGTTTTGTTTTTTAATCGTTTTCACAAAAGCTAATGTCAGCAACTGTTTCACACCAAATCTAGCTCTTTGCAAGCAGAAACCACGAGACTCAGTTTTCCTTTAAAGATGACAATATTTATACACTATCCATTAAACTACATTACATCCTCGGATGGCTAAGGGATGGAATCTTGCCTTGAACTTGTACAAATTATGCACTGATCGCGAACTGCTTACGAGCAAATGAAACAGAAGAAATATAAGACTCGGCGCAGGAAACCAGAAACCGATGGCAAGCCAAGGCTGAAGCCGATGCGAATATCACAAATGAAGCCCAGCAAAACCTGAGCATCAGCAGAGGTTTTTTCATTGTTGATTTCATCGCCTTGAGAAAGATCACCTTCAACCTTCGATCTCTCAATATAGATTCATAGTAGTTATAGACAGGAGATGGCCCAGAAGTTAGAGACCCCTCATTGTAACTGGAGCCATTTGACAGACTCGTGCGCAAATGAGCTGCTCCAAAAGCATTTAACATCCACCGATGAAGAACATCTACAAGGGCTCTAGCGACTTGTTGGCGGAAGGCAATTGCTTCCTTTGAAACCATAGCTTGAACTAATGAAGCTCCGTCCTGCATGTTTTTGGAGTGTAAGGATTAAACAGTACCAGATAATGCAAATAAAATGAAGATTAAAAGGAATATGAAGTTCTGAAATAGCAAGTAGACTCTTCCTCAAATGGCTCGAAATACGTAAATAAAGTGTACAACAAGAAATGACATGAAAAAAAAGAGAGAAGAAATTACCACTGTCATCAAAAGCCTTCGCAGCACAACACCATCTTTAGATGAGAGTAGTCTCAAAACTAAGGTAGAAACATCAAATACCCCACTATTCCCAGCTGTACCATACGAAAAAGAAGTTCCAGTGTTTGATACCATACCGACATAAATGCCCCTTCTGATTTCATGGAACAAAAACACAGAAAAGTAAGAGTTAACTGATAAAATGAAAAGGCCTCACTAGTCAATCGATAAGCTACCATAATCTCCATAAGCATTTTTTACATTTCCAGAAAAATCTGTCAGGAAAAGATAAAGTTGTAAGAAGAGCAAATAAAAGTACAAAGGGAAACATACATTTCCGGCATACAGACAACGAACAGCCAAATGCAAGCCAAGAGCTTGAACTCTATAATTTCCATTATTTATGGTTTCAACTTCAATTCTAAATTAAAACTTGGCCAAGCTCAATGGCTGTTGGCAGAGGCCTAACAATGAATATTAAGCTGTAGAAATGATAGTATTTTTCAGCTCTCAAAGGAGTAAGTACCCAACTGCAACTTAACTAGATCACTAGCACATCAATAGTCTATGAAAATGACACTAGATCATCACATCTAGAAATTCTTATTATTTTTCAGACCGTTTACATCTAAAACTTGAACAATCCAAGTACAGAAAGGTTGGAAAATCTCAGCAAATAAGCCAAGCAAGGAACCAATAAGCTGCTATATTTCAAAAAAAAAAATCAGCTGCTATTTCAAATTATCGCATTCATTTGTTATTCCTTCACAGCAAATACTGCATTTTTATACATCAATATATAAGTGCTTTTCATTTGAGAATTATTCTAGGTTCCAAATGACATTTATTAGGTAGCTTTGGTTAAGAAGCAGACCAAGCCACTGATAAAAAGAAATTAAGCTAAAAATCTGGATCGCCTACCTAACTGCATTCTTAGGAGTTAGGATCCTAGAATGAAATAGATGCAAACAGCAGATCAAGGTGGGACATTTTTTTAAATTTCGCCCTGAACATAAATCAAGTCTGGCTTTTAGTTAAAGAAGGAAGGGGAATTACGTGTTGACACGGCATGGGTATTGATCACATAATGCACCAGATGATACGCCAAACAAGTTTTACACGAATTTATTTGCTTGCAGTATATATATATATATGGGTAGTACTACCATGGGAACCATAAAAATACCCATGGCATGAGAACCTCATTAACAACCATTGGATTTGAATCCAACACATAAATCAACAAGTCATAAATGCACAAGTCATTTAATGCACAACACATTTTGAGGGGTTCCCATGGCATGGGTATATATTTGGGCTCCATTGTAGAATTTCCTTATATATATATGTTCACTGGGCAGGCCTGGGCGGCTCGGACTTTGAAGCCCTTACCTAGGCCCAACCAAGTTAGGAATTTTTTACTAATTTTTTATATTTTTAATAAAGAAAATATACATTTAATAGATGTTTAAACATGAACATAAAGTAATAGTTGGCCTAGTGGTATAAGTTGTACTATATTAACCTTGACATTTAAGGTTCAAACCTTACTAAAAGTAGTTTTTTTTTAATATTCATATTTAAAAAATATATTTTTAAATATTTGATGGGCACGTCGAGCGGGCTTGCACATACATACCCAAGCTCATCTCAAACAAGGTGGGCTTGGTCGGGCTGAGTGGGTACCCGAGCCTGTGGACAGGTCTACAACAACAACAACATAGCCTCAGCCTGTGGACAGGTCCCTCCCTCCCTCTACATATATATATATATAGGGCCATGCTATTCGGACCACACTTTTACTCCATTTACCCCACTCTTGTGAAATGACCCAATTACCCCTCCATATAAAGGGTTTTCACTCACGCATACCCCAGTTACCCCTTTCTCCAATCGCACTCTCACCACCAATCCAAATTCGACGAAATTCGAGCGGAACCCCATCAATTCGACGTCATAGGTGCATTCTTCATCTCATTTAGTGTCGATTTTGTAGTTTTTTGAGGTTTTTTTTCCTTTTTAAGTCAGTGTTATTTGTGGTTTTGTTGTTGGGTTTAGGGTTTCGATTTGGGGCTTGAATCTTACATTTTTGGTACAAAGTTTTGATGGAATCAAAAGTATCGAGCGATTATGAGCAAAACCCACTATTTTTTTTGTCATTTTCATGTAGTTTTTTAGGAGTTTTGAAAAAAAAAAAATTGTTCGTTCTTGTTGCCCGCGGTGTTCGGAAGCACAGGGCCGACAACTCTTAAGAGGTGTCGGACGCAAAGGGCCGACATCTCTTAAAAGGTGTCGGCCACAAATGGCCGACAACTCTAAAAAGATCTCGGTTAGATCCCTCCGTCACCCATTGAAACTAAGTTTTCTTCACAATCTCGGTCGGATTCAACCGACACCTCTTTAGAGGTGTCAGTCGAATCCGACCATTACCCCTTTAGAGGTTATGGTCAGAGTCAGCCGACATCTCTTCATAAGTGTTAGCCCAGTGCGACCGAATTCTGCAAACGACATTTTTTCGTTTCTAAGACACATCGCGACCACATCCGACCTTGTTCAACAAAAAAACACTCCTACAACAATTGGTGATCTAGTACAAGTGTTCTACAATGACTAAAACCGAAAAATATAGATGATTGAGGGGTGTTGGGTTAAGGGTGATGGGGTATGACCATATGGGGTGAGTAAGGGTATTGTTGGAATTTTGAAAAAAAATTGGAGTAAATTAAGTAAAAGGTGGGGTAAACGAAGTAAAAATTCAAAAAGGGAGTAAAAGAAGCAAAATGTGGGGTCCAAATAGCCTGGCCCTATATATATTGTCAAGCGCAGGCATACTACCACTATAGTATCTAACATGCACTCAATTGGAACGCATTCGTCCACAAGCAAGGGGCTCAAGTGAGTTATTCACCCATAAAGCCCTTTAGTGTAACTAATTCTCAAAATATATGATCACACAATCACGAGTACACAACTAATACAATCACACAATCTCATAAAAGCATATATTTGTAAGGTAAGTAAATGAAAATAGTTCACCTAACTCCTGACCCAGCTCTTATGAACAGTTCAAGCATCTTCCATTGCAGTTCTTTTCTTCTGTTTAAAAGAGCCTGAATAGAAACAATAAATCAAAAGACAATAGAGAGAAAAATTGTAAGACATAAAGGAACAATTAACAAATAAGATTAGATGTGCATTAATACTTCCTTTTAAGATTTAATCAGCTTTAGCATCAATCTTTACAATTTCAATCCCATCTAATTAAAACCCAACTAAATTTTCCCAATTTCTAGAATCGTAAACATTCTATTTACATACTTCTAGAAACTCCAAATAAGAAAATCTATATTTCTAGTTACATGTAAAATTCCAGATTTATGACATAAGTTTTAAAATTACAAGTACAAATACACAATTAAGAAGTTAAGCTCTAAATATCCAAAAATTTTATATCAAATTGTTAATCATGCTAAATACTGCTAAATACCCTATTGGAATACAACTAAATATAGAATCCAATACAATGATAAAAAGAGGATAAGGTTACTATTTAAGAAGAAAAAGAAAAAGAGCAAACCGAATGCAAAATTCTCCTTGATGGACCAGAATTATCTGTGAGAAGTTTCCGAACAACAAAAGGGTATGCCGCTTTAAATGTTTTAAAATCTTTGTCAGCTGCTACTGCCAATCCTGAGAAAAAGGTTAAAATCCATTACAAACTAAAGACACAACAACAACAAAGGCACGAAACTAAATTAGTTGGGTCAGCAACATGGATCAAGATTTTCCACGCTGCTTGATTCAACACAGTTGAAGGCATACTTACATAATACTTTAAAACCTTCCTAATTAATGCGCCAAAGTTATCATAGGTCCATTCCTAGGAATCGACGAATTTTTTCAATTTCAATTGTGGACCAATTTTCTAACCTGGGCATTTGCAAGTTGTCTTTAGATCATTAGATGTATCCAAACCACTACAACCTCCCTTCCCTAATTTTTTCATCAATTAGTCCTACTACTACTTTTCTTTGAATCTCCATACATCTTATTTTATCTTTACATATTTTACAACATATTCACCAAAGTATCCTCAATTACACTGCACTCATTTTATGTATGGCATAGACTGGAGAATTAACAAAGCCTCAATCTCAAATTAGTTGGAATTGGCTAGATGGATCAAACACTTACAACTCAACTTGAACTAATATAAGGATTGGAGAAATACTAATGATGAAAATTGAGTAACATAATCGAACTACGAACAAATTGGAAAAATGCAACATAAGAGTAACCATATTGAATATAGAAACAAAAAAGAGGAAATAAACTCGTACTTTCATGAAAAATTGATTAAAAAAAACCCATTCCTATGTAGTCTTTCTGGTTCAACTTGTCATGCAAATAAGTTTGCATCCACGATCTCATTTTCCTTCCAAAATGCTTTTTGATTACCAAACAAATAGGCAAAATACAAATGGCAACACTAAATTACAAGATTCTTCAAGCAAATAGTTTCAACCATCTTATATACAATCACACTATTTCTCCTTAGAACTTGAGATCCCTGTTCTATCATGATCAATGCTTCTATAAACCCCAAAACATATTCTATTTGCTCCAAAATTCTTCTCTCTCTGTGCACAACAAAACAGTCTCAAAACTCAAACTCACAACAAGTCTCTTTGGTATCTCTTCTATTCTCCATTACAAATTCAATGCCTACAATCAACAGTCACAATCACACTTTGAACTAAAATCCTCAGCAATCTTCTCCCCTCATTTCACACAAAATTTTGTTCAATCGATTATGCAAAAAGCTTTAAGTCGATCTGGCACACACAACATGAGTCTACATTACATGAACTCAAGTATGAATATGAGTCTAAAGGTCCGACTTACCAATTGTCCGAATTTTAGGGCAGGGGACTTGTCTAAAATTTGGACATGCAAGATACTAGTAGAAATCGTGAATCAGAAGCGTTGAGGGCTCTACCTAATTCGGATTGGATTCGAATCGTAAAGTCGTAGGATTAAGGATATCGTAGTAAATCGTACGAAAAAATATTTTTCTCATTTTACTATTATAATTAATAAGAGAAACTAATGATTAATGAAGGACTAGTCAAGAGAGCTGTCATAAATGCAATAACAACATAGCCTCAGTTCCAAATTAATTTGGGTTGGCTATATGGATCAAACTCTTTGATTGTGCTCGGTTTAATACAGAAGTCAAAATTGAAATATGTGATTCTTTAAGGAGTCCAATGATACTAGAAAACAGTCTGTCAAAATTAAAAAGAAAATATTACTGACCAACTCAAAAGTCCAAAGAGAGGGGACATGATAGTCATCTTGGATGGGAACTCCCCAAGAAATAATAAAGAGGATATGTGTTTGATCATCAGGGCATTTTTAGATTTCTACTAGACATTTAGCAAGCACAACTAAACCAAAAAAGTATTCTGATTGTTGACAATCATCAAATAGTATGAGGTTAAAATCCTGAATCATGGTGTACTAGAGTTCAGATGAAAATTGAATCGTTGAACGGTTGAAGTGAGATCGGAATCATGAATCGTGAGTTTCAGGGATTTGAATCCGGGTTTTCACTACTGCAGAGACAGGTATCTACATATGAGGTACTGCTAACCATGAATGCAGCCTAGAAAGCCTATGTTCTTTCTCATGCTCCATTCAAATCCATTGATGATTGCAGTAGAAATTGGAGATCTATTATAGAATAAGCAGGCACTTAGTGGGAGCCTTGCAATTTAGGTGCTGATTTAGGTATTTCCTTTTTCCTTCTTGTTTCCTCTTGCAGCTTTTACAGTTGCTTTGCTTTTAAACTTGTAAAACCTCCATTCAAAAGCAGTCTCCTATACTCGAAAAATAGAAATTCTTGTCAATAAGGGATCTTTCAGGTATTAGGAGTTACACTGCTAGATTAATAATTATAAATTTGTGTAATTTAGGTGTTGATTTAGGTCCCTCTCACTTCCACATTAACGTAGAACTTAAAAGTATGAAAAAAATCATGCCATGTGAATTTACCTTCCAAGGAGGCTAGAGATCGCAACACCAAAGTATAATAGGGAGGCATGCGAAAATGATACTTGATGGCCACAGACAAAATTTTACCGAGAACCTGAAAAATAAATAAATAAATAATCATAATAATAATAATAATAATAATAATAATAATAATAATAATAATAATAATAAGAATAAGAAGAAGAAGAAGAAGAAGAAGAAGAAGAAGAAGAAGAAGAAGAATAAGAATAAGGATCAGCTCGCACATAACAATAGGAATGATTAAGAACTTATGCTTGACTGAGACTATAGAAGAAAAGGAAAGTTGAGACAGTCAAGAACCTCAAAATTTCTCAGAACAAAGAAGAGTTGGTGCCGCAAGTAGCTCATATATATACAAAATTAGAGCTTCTAATCCATGTAAGAAGATTTTACAGCTAAAATAAGCGGCAGCCGCTTTTTGTTAACGAACAGGCAATTCCAACTACTAGTAAAAGATATGGAGATTCAAAAACTCTAAAAAAAGAAATGGATATTCAGGAAAAACAACTCTGAAGGAAGTTAGGAACCAAAAGGAGAAATCAATGTCCGAGAGAGCCCGGTAGTTAGAAAAGAAACTATAGCTTCTTGGTTCACTTTGCTTCACATGATAATGAAGTTAATCCCAGGATGAAGTGGTGCTATTTTGTTTGGTTAGCCTTCAGTGCCACGTAGGAGAAACAAAAATTAATACCGTGGGTGTGAGGAGAGTTGAGGGGTATGAATTTGAGAGAAAGGAGGGAGAACGGAATCGTATAGGCTCTTCTCTTCTCCTTCATTGCATCTTCTCCAACACCTGCAAGGAGAACAGAATTGACGCAATAAATCCTTCCTTCGAACTCGCTCCATCTTCCTCTTCTTTTTTTTTATGATGTGGGTTGGGGAGAGGAAGTTTTGTGGGTTGATCCATTCAGATGTTGTTTCTATATTTGGATTGCTTGGGTTGTCTTGTTCTTCATGTTGTTTCTCTGTTTGGATTGCAATATGCACTGGAACAAAGAGCTAGACGAAAATGGGCAACTCGATGTATAAGTGTAACTTTAGAAGGCATTAGATGACTACTGAACATATGTTTATCGTTGTTTAGAAGAGAGAACTGAATAAACAAGCACCTTGTGGTAGCCTGGGGTAGCTTAATCCTTGTCCTTGGGACAAACCAACCAGGGTAATGAACAACCACTAAAAGATTTGATTCCCCCAACCCTATCTTACCAGATAACCCCTTCTTCAAATAGAAATCTTCAAATTCTGAACATCCATCCAAACACCTTTTTCTTTCTCAAATCAACATCTGTTAGTAATTTAAGTTTTTCAAGGGGAATGCCATAGTTCATTAAAAAAAAGAATGATAAAGACTATAGTGTCAAATAATTACTGATCGGATGGGGCTTTGTTTTTAACTTATCTCTTTCAACTTCAAGATTTAGCTGTTTGGCTAGTAGGCATGCTGGTTTTTTTCATGAAGTTGTGTGTTGATTTATGTTTATATTTGCACTTGTATAAGAAGTAAACACCAGTAGAAAGGATGATGATATTTGCAGCATGGTTTATACTAAAAACAATGTGTTATAATTCAAGAAGAAATGACGTCAGTTTACCCTAATAATGTTCACTGCAATCAAAGAAAAATAAGATACAGGAAAACAACAGGGTTTATAATATAAAGAAGAAATGAGCTTCAGATTGGATCAAAGTTAATACTTGGTTATTTAATTTTTTATCTTTACTAAGTACAGAGAATATCTGAAAAATTACCATGATCTCTGATCCCGGTTATATTCTTAATCCACTCCCACTCTTAAAAAAATTATATGATTCAAACCCAGTTGGACGTTTCTGCACTAAAGAAATTGGCCATACAATTTTCAAGGCTTCACTCTATCGTCAGATACAATTTAAATCCCAAGCTTCTCCCAAGGACTCAAACCAATATTCTCAGACTAAAAGCCCTAGATTCTTGAAAGTCACCAAATTTATGACTATAAATCTTAGTACATCAACTTAAGGCTACATAATTACTACATCATAAATCCAGCAGACACTGATCACTGTCTGCCAAAGAAAACTATTTAACAAAGAAAGAAAGAATTCGACCCTGAACATGAAGTAAGAAAATAGCACGCTATAATAACAAGGAAATGAACAAATAGCACGCACCCTGCTGAACTTGATATCAGGAATTCCTTCTTTAATTTCTACCTTTCCCAATTCATTTTCCAAATCCTGAAATACAGGGTAATCATGGTGAGATTTAGCAAAGTTGGCAGAGAGCTTATAGAATTCGCAGCAGATAAGAAAATATATTCTAGTAGAAATAAAAGATTGCATTGGTACCGTGGTCACACGACGAATATTAGTCCCTGGCCTCACAACATCCATTTCTATTAGATCGTGAACAAGGGCAGCCCAATCCCCACTAACTATGTGGACTATAGATGAAAGCATAGCAAATTGATGTTTTTTCTCCATCCTACAGATCAAACCAAAATCTAGAAACCTAGAGAGAGATACATAATATTTAGTTAGAAAAGAGAGACCAGTAAGAAACAGTGAAAACACCTTTAGCAACAAACTGACTCAAAAAATTAAGTCTAAGTTATGAATATAAATCCTCTTACATCGAATAATGAGTCAGCAACTTATGAGCCATTACCAAGGCCTCATGGTATAATAGTACTGTAATACCAATAGAAATGCAAACAAGGTTTTTCTAATTCGTATTTCTGTTCCTTGTCTTGCCAATTCTAGAGACAGACTAATCGACAACAATTACGATGATACGGTGAGATAAGAAAACACATAGATTACCCAATTTGTCCTGCATCTATATAGCGTAAATTCCCAGGATGAGGGTCTGCATGCAATATGCCTGTTTCAAGGAGTTGGGTAAGTGCTGCTTCCACTCCTTTACTAACCTGATCCAGGAAAAGAAAAGTAATAAAGATATATTAGTTTCGAGCAACCTTTCTTGAAACATATTTAAAAAAAAAAAAAGAACAGAAGCAATAACTGGTTGAGGTTGATTAAAATTGAGATAATAAAGGAAATTAAGAAAAAAGTGGAAACAATAAAGGACATGGATCAACAACAACATTTTTTTGATGAAAGGAGGCAATACTCCGTTTATTATATATACATAAAAAATGGGGTATACAACATTGACAAGAATGCACAATAGGGTGGATATGACTCAACAAAGAAGTCCCATAGGTCATAGTTTCTTGTCCCTTACAAGAGACCCAACATGTATCATAGAGAGACATTCCCATTCCCAGCAAAAACCCCAGAACAGTTTGTCCTGAACTATATAACCAAAATTGATGAAATCGATGGTGCCCCAAAAATGCCAATAACAGTGATGTTGAAAAATACCGATGATCAACAACAACATTAAACACATAGCTCCAATCCCTAACTAGTTGGGGTCGGCTACATGGATCAAATGCTTCTACTAAGCTTGATTTCATGCAGTTTATAATGTGCTTTAATGATCTTTCAAATCCTTCATAATTAAATGCATCCAAGTTATCTTAGATCTACCCCTATACAGTAAAATTCCTTTGATTTTTAGGGTTTATCAAGCATGTTTTATTTTTCTTTCTAATACCCATCACATGACACCTCTAGGAACTCTATCATATGTTTTTTCTTAGTCTACAAATAATAGACATGGATCAATTCGCTAAAATATGGGAAACATCCCCTTTTATCAGATCAAATACTGATTCTACATGTTGTAATCAAAGTTACTTTCAGAGATGCCCTTGATTGGATGGAATGTACTTATTTAGATAAAAAAAAAAAATGAACTCCGCAACAAATTTCCAGCCAAGGCTATAAATACAAGTACCACCATAAGAACAAGCCAACTATTAATGACCTTCAGGAATCACCTCATTAATTGTGCTGTAGGAACCAAATATGGTTATGCTTTAAATGAGGGAATCAATGCCTAAAGAGCAGTCAACAATTTAATGAAGGGGGTTTGCATCGATGGCTCATTTACCGAATCAGGTATATATATATATATATATATATATATATATATATATATATATATATATATATATATACTTAGCTTTCTCTTTTAGTTTCCAATGATGTCCTTGAAAACTTATTCTACAAAGGGGCTTGACGTACTTTCCAAGAGCCACAGATGACTGTCATGTAGAAGTTTGTAAACAGCATTACGGCATGTCTCTAAAGGCAAGGAACGAAATTGAGAATTCCTATTATCCCCTGGGTTTGGGTTTAACAATCTGTCTTTTGGTGTGATATCAAGGATAACTAGAAGATCAATGTAGATTTTTCTTTTTTTCTCCCATCCTACCAATCCCTCCGTTAACATTTTCAGCACAAATATTCTGTTCTTACAACCTTTTCTCAATCCAATCTGACAGTATATTTGGGCACCTTTCCTTTGTTAATTGCTATCCTCCCTTCATCCTCAGAAAACTAGATCCAGTAAATCATCACTGCAGGAAACAACTTGCAGCCAATCATTTCGCACTTTATACTTGTTGCAATCAAATAACATCTGTTTTAAGTTTTAACCTTATTCCCCTTCTTCAAACAAAAATAGCCTTTTTTAGCATCCCCTCAAAACACTTAAACCACACCAAGCTGACATCACCTCGCCATACAAAGGCCAATCTAGTAGACAATTATGTGCTGTTACCGCTCATAACTTGACATTATATAAATCTTCATAATTTCCACTTAAAAGCAGCTCAAATCACCCAGGTTTTGATGCATTTAAGTCAGAGTAAGTTATCAGACAATTCAAAAGAGTAGATCCCCTACACTTTCACATAAATATGTAGGATATTAAAGAGGAAGAGCCCAAGAACAAGAATTCTGGAGAGGATGAACCCAAGGACAAGAATTCAGCAATAGGACCTGCATAAAAAGAGAATACATCTGTCTCTACCAAGAGAAGGTGCCACAAATTCTAAATTTTAACAATGCAAGTAAATTGGTAATACTTTAACAACTAACAACTTATAATAAAGGACAACTCTAAAAGGCATGCTGCCAGCTTCGATGCTGCAACTCATGAGACATCGCGCTAAAGATATGCAAATCTTTTAAATCCTCCAATCTGCATGATAACTTGTCGCATTAATTTCTGGTTGACACAGTACTTCCAAGTCATCAGATTCTGTTTTTTCCTTCGGCTATATGCTCATGGCGCTGACTACCAAACAGCATTATAGTCAATATCTCATACATCATACTAACCCCAAAACACAAATTTTGGGCTTGAAAAACAAAAATGCAAATTTTGATTGAAACGCTTTCAAAGATTTTCACTTGGAAAATAAGTTTGGAATGTCCTTAGTTATTCAGTATACTTTACCTACCTATGCTAGTTTCCATTTTTCCAAGGGTATGATGCATTCATTTTCCCAGAACAAATTGATGATTCTGAATAGGTGCACAACTTCCTGTCTTGGGGCATAGAACATTTTACAAATCCCAATTATATCCTAGGGGGTTGAGTGATATAATCATCCTCCAATATGGTGCCATGAACTTTTTATTACAGATTTGATAGTTGATCTTAGCCTTACTATTATATTTCGTTCATCTGTTTACTGACTAGTGTTTTTTAAGTTGAAACTCATCAACCAACTTATTTCAATTTAATTACTTGTACAAGTGTCCTATGTCGCCCATCACCATCTATGCCTTCAAAAACCCAATATTTGAACTTGAAATCATCAAACAGAAAAAGAACTGTTTTGTCAGTTTCCACGGATGATTTGATAAAGAAAGTAAGAGATTCATAAAAAGGATTAACGAACAACAATGGGGGATAAAAATGAAATAACAAAAGATTCTACACCATTTCAAAATTTCAAAATGACTTCAAGGATTCCAGCAGTTACATACCAGATCTAACAGGCGCCTTTTTGCCTCAAGTTGCTCCCGCTCAGAACATCCTGTGCCTTGATCAATTAAGCTTCTACTAGATGCAAGCATTAGATCACTAGGGCTTTCACCAACCACCCACTCCATTGTCAGAACTCTCTTTCCAGTCAATTGTCTAAACACCCTCGGAACAAAAATAAATGGATATGATGCATGAGCTTCCTGCAGAAAGAAAAAAAAAAAACCACATATGGTTTATTAAACTATCTACAATTGATGAAACTTATCAAACATCGCACTACCTACACAAAGGAGAGGAAGTAATGAGTTCCCTAGGCAGAGATGACACAGTGATGGACACCATAGGACCATCACTGTGGCTTTCTTTCCAACTCATGGTAAGAAAATTCCTTCTGATTTTCAAAGCTGAACTATTTTCAACTTCCAAGTATTAAATCAAAAGTACAAAGGTTCAAAAGTTATAGGACAATTGTTGTCAAACCATTTATAGGAATACACACATACATACAAGATACTAGAAAAATAAATTAAGAAGGGATACATATAGAAAAATAATAGACAAAGAAAACTGAGAAAATCCTCTTCAATACCAAGCATACCAACCAATGGATATGATATTACTTTCCAAGAGCAAAATAACAATACGAATCCAATAATAAGGTACCTGGAATTCTGTAGCGTTAGTAGCCTCTAACCGATAATCCAATTCTCCAAGCAAACCTTTTCCAAGTTCATCAGCATAAAGCCTGGGATCACTCTTTCTTTTGAACACCTTTCGCAGTATTCCCAGCTGAAACAGTTAATCAAAAAGCATTTATACAGTACAGTGCTTAAATAATAGGCCTAATGATGGGTTAATTTCACACATGGTCACTCAAGATTATACGTTGTAACATTTTGGTCACTAAAATCTACTTTGTAACAAGAAAATCACTCGAATTTTTGAAACTTTTTACTGAAGTCACTCCGGTCACTTTTCCGGTGACCAAATATGATGTGGCGCTTAAGTGGACTTAAGCGTCGGTGACTCTAGGATTGAGATTAAGTCGCCTCGAGATTTGTATTCTCTCATCAAGATGTCCATCCAACTGTCCTTATTATTTAGGTGTGTAAAAAAAAGGGGTTTGTTATCACTAAAACAAACCCACACATTTTTTCTAATGTTTGACTAAATTACCACATCCCACCCCAGTCCCCACACAACACCACCACCACCACCCTCTCCACTCTCCCTGCCACCGCCGCTGCTCTCACCATCGCCGCCACCACCCTCCACACCAACCACTGGTCTCCACCGCCCCTGTCATCACCACCACCTAACCTCTCTCTCCCGGAGAAGTGGAGCTGCCCTCCGACCACCCTCTCTCCTCTCTCGCGGCCAGATCTGGCCAACCTCCTCCCACCTCTCTCTCGGCCAAATCTGGACGTGGGAGAGGGAGGAGAATGGTCGAAGGGCCCATTTTCGAGAGGGTCAGGGGTGGCGGACGTGTGAGGGCGGCGGCGGCGGAGAGGAGCAGCAACGGTTACAGTACCAGCGACGGCGGTGGCAGTGACATTAGCCTCGGTGGCAGTGAGGGTAGAGGGTGGTAGCTGTGTGATGTTGTAGGGATGGGGTAGTTTAGTAAAAAATTAGAAAAAATGTGTTTGTTTTAGTGGTGTGTGTTGATAGCAAACCCTTTTTTTAGACACCTAACCTAATAAAGACGGTTGGATGGACATCTTGATGAGAGAATACGAATCTCGAGGCAACTTAATCTCAATCTTAGAGTCCCTGGTGCCACGTAAGCGCCAAATCATATTTGGTCGCCGGAAAAGTGACCGGAGTGACTTTAGTGAAAAGTTTCAAAAAAGTCTGGTGATTTTCTTGTTACAAAGTAGACTTTAGTGACCAAAGTGTCACAACATATAAACTTGAGTGAACATTTGTGAAATTAACCCACCTAATAATCAAAAACATCCTAATCTTTACAAATTGTATCAATTATATCATAACCTTCGGAATTTCTCAATTACATCCTAACCTTTGGAACTTAGTATCAATTATATCCTCAACTAATTTAGGCCCATTTTGTTTTTATTATGTGCCAACACATCATTCTCTTTAATTTTCTTACCATACCATTTAAAGATTTATTCATACATATGCATTAGAGCTTAATATTCTTTCTTTTATGTATTCATGTATATAATACACATAGTTGTGAATGTAGATACGCTACTCAATCATATACTTATAATCTAAGTACATAATTATTTTGTTAAATTAAACAACTATGGGTACCTTCTAATAAGTTTTATGTCATTTTCATATGTATATAAGCATGATTTTCAACTTACTATCGGTGGTTTATGAATAACTAAAAATTTTAATTAAGGTATTAACGTATTATTGATTTATATTTTTTTTTTTTTGAGTTCTCTTCTCATACACTATTTAAACACGAGGCTTGAAAGATTTTGATGTGTAAATTGATCAACGTGGATGATCATGATAAGAATGTTAGAAGATTATGTTGATTTTAAAGAAAAAGTGCCCAAAATTACTCGATGATAGAATTGATACTAAAACGAAAAGGTTAGTATATAATTGATAAATTCCAAAGGTTAGGATATAATTGATACAACTTGCAAAGGTTAGGATATTTTTTATCATTAGGCCTAAATAATATGCAAATAACAGTCATAAAATGAAACCAGCAGAAAAACTACCCCAAGCCGAAGAATATAAATATCTCGTACAACCACATGATGCAGGTTTGGACGCTGAACTTTTATGGCAACATCATAACCATCAATAGTACGTCCACGATAAACCTATATTAAAAGTTCAGGAAACAGATAAGAACTACAAGGAGATAAATTTGTGCGCATTAGAAACTGACAAGAATAAACAATACCCCATAGATCACATATGCATTGAACAAGAGAAACATTCAGTGTCAGTTCAATATTGACCAATCATTAATGAACTCAGAAAGAATCATTAAGAAAAGAAGCGAAACAAGGTTAGGTGTGGCCCAAAAATGAACAGATGAGGATTTGAGAAGCAAGGGAGATCGAGTAGAAATTCATGGTCGGGCTCCTGGATTGAACTTTAAATGGGAAGATTCAACTGGAAATGGGATCAATCCTATCTTTTGTAGTTTTTCATTTGTCCTAGAAGATCTAAATAGTAAAAGGAATTTGCCTTTCTTGGGGTTTTTTCTCATAACCAAACTGAAAATTATCTCTGAAGAAGTTTGCAAGTTAAAATCTCCCAATCAAACTGAAGAGGTGAAGAATTATAATCTAGGAAGACTTCATAGATTACCTATAAACTCAATACCTTCATGCAAATACATACTGAACAATGGCACTCAGACAATTATTAAAAAGAAAAAGGACATCATGGAGGTATATTCATGCCATCTTTTGTGCCATAGAAATTGATATCATGGTTTACATTTCCTGCGGATTGATTTTCTTTTAATTTAAAAATAATAAAATCTTTGGTGAAGACCAAATGGGCATCATCCGAATTAGAGCTAAAAAGTAAAGACAACTTTCAATGGGCATCATCTGAATTAGAGCTAGAAACAACTTTCTCAACATCCAAGAACCAATGTTAAAGCTGTCATCCATAGAAATGAAGATGTGCAAGACATAAATTTTGTCATGTGTATACCCCTTAATGGTCGTACGGATGTGTCTAGGTATGCATGTGATAGGACTACAAGCAGGGCTTAATTCAAAATTGAAAATACACAACCATGGGAAACCTGGCCAAATGAAGCAGCAGCAACTGGTTCATCAGAGATGTAGCTAAAAACTCTCTCCATGGGACAGCTTAATTCTTCTTCAATTATGCTCATAGCCAAGGTCCTTGGAAATGGTGGAACTCGATCATGAAGCTCAGAAAGTGCCTAAAATCAAAGTTCAGAGACAAGAGGAGCTTAGCTTAGCACGCCCTTACATTATAGTACTAAGACATTAAATGCCTCAGCAAACCAATCAATTAGTGCTGCCTTTGTTACCAAGAAAAAATTTCATAATTCCTAGAGGAGTTGCTATTACGGAAAGTTTGGACAAAGAAATATCTACAGAAAATGATAAAATAAAAAAATTAAGTAATTACACATCCTGCACAGATGATGGATGCGCATGGTGACAGAATACACAACTAGAACCCAAAAAAAGCATCATCTGTATATAAAAGTACATGATTGCATATATACCCAACACTTATAAATCAAATAATTTTGCACCACATCCGTGATTTACAAAAATAAAGCCGCTTTTTACACAAGAAATTTCTAAAGGCATCTGGTTTGCCCAACCCAATTGACTGTTAGTGTTCAAAGAATTGAACATGGTGGACCATTAGATTATTTTACCAATACTAAAAGGTTGGATGGAACGTCCAATGTAATAGGACATCAAACAAAAGCAGTAAAAGAAGAAATGTTGAAGTTCTTTTCAAGTGCTCATACCAGTCATTACTTTATCTTCCAGGGATAAGATCATAAAGTAAAAATCAATCTTCCCCCAAACATCAATAGATTTTTTTTGGGTGAAATAAGGAAAACATCAATAGATTCAATATAATGAAAATAAGAATTTAAGGACACCCCAAAACTCACCTTGGAAACGTCTGATCCAATTATATCAGGCCTAGTAGAAAGTGACTGACCAACTGCACAGCAAGCAAATGCATGTAACTAGCATAATGGTAATCTCGTAACTGCAGAAGAAAAGGGGGACCAATAAAAAGTATTTAAAAATGAAAATGTAAGTAAGTAAATTAAAAAAATCAAAAGTCAAAAATACAGAGTAGTCCAAATATGATCTGAACTCCGATGGAGGAAAAGAAATCGTTTATTTGAACTACGTCACCAACCTTTGATGAAAGTGGGACCCAGGTTAAGCAATGCTTCCTTCAACATCAGGCCAAAGAAATATTCTGAGCTGTTTCCATTCTTATCTACACCCAGTCCATATATGTTCAAAATTTCGGAGACTCTCATCTTGATGGAAGCAATGAAAAATGAAGCAAAGACCTACACAAGAGAAAACAAACTCAAATAAAGTACAATCCTATCCTATAAAGTAGTCCATCAGGACCACCACACTATTCATAATGATTAGACGCATGAAAAGCCTCAAATATCCCCATCAATATTGACAAGCAAATACCAATCATAACTTCCCTGCCTAATGCAAACTCAAATAAAGTACAATCCTATCCAAGTGCAAGACTTATATTCAAGTAAAGAAGTCATACTTTCATGCCCAACATATTTCTTTTTTTACTCTAAAAAAAGTATAGAAGCCATAATAGTTTCTTCGATTCTCAACAAGATCCCAACACTCATTTTTTCACAACCTAAAGAATGTGAAAAAAACAAGAATAAAGATAGTGCACAGAGAGAGAGAGAGAGAGAGAGAGAGTGTGTGTGTGTGTGTGTGGATGTATGGATGTAATAAGCATGCAAGGCTTATTCTGGAAGTTTGTCAGGAGAAATAACAGTTTTCTCTAAAGACTATTGGGTGATTTTGCAGTTCCCCTGGGGTTCTTTGTCTGTGTTTTCCTGTTCTGTCTAGAGTTTGAGTTAGGTGTAGTCATTTACATCCTTCTTGTTAACACTCTTCAGTCTTCTGAAATAGTTGAGATTCCTGTCACATCTGAATAAGAGAAATCGGGACTTTGTTGTGTGATTGAACTAAACTGTGAATAGAGGCGTTTTTCCAGTTTTATTTCTGCACATACACCACTCTCCCATTCAAGAGTTTACCAAAGGTCTAACACACTGTAAATCAATTAAAACAGACAAGGAAAACTACAGAACCAAGTGCATATAAAACATAAATTATTCTAGAGATTAAATTGACAAATCCCAGTGTCAGCAAATGAAACTTCATAGTCATAGAAAAGTGTACAAGTAAAGTAGCAATTAACAAATAAGATCCAATTTTTAAAATGTAATAAATGAAAATACAATGAAGCATGCCGTAAGACATACCTCAAGAAATCGAAGGGATACTATGTGAGGCCTGTATTTGAAATAGTCTTCGACTTCTTTTGGATCATAAAACTCTGGAAGCGGTTTAGTTACCGTCTTTGAGACATAATATATGTAAGTTGCATAAGCCTCTATTGCTTTAATATCGGCCATGAACAAATCCATTCCCGTTAACTCTGCAAGAAGAATGTGGATCTCCAAAGTCAAAACAAGCAAGGAAAAGAAGCCAAAATCAAACCATTGAGACCACAAATGACAGCAACATTCATCAATAGTTAAGCTCATGTTAAGGACCAATAACTAGAATCATGAACTGTAAAATACCTCGTCCACAGAGAAAAGAAAACCAAAAAAGAGAACTAAAAGGATCAATGTATATTAAAAAATTGGATAGCATGCTAGATAATTTCTGAGATATTTCATCAAATTGTGTGTTGCACAATCTATTAAGAAAACAACTTTTGTCAACTAAAAGATCGAGTAAACCTCCATGCATAGTATCTGTCTAAAAGTGGCCCACTGTAGAATCCTATTCAATAAAAACCATTTCACTACCTTGATTCAATTGGCAATGTGAATCCACTCCCTCCACTCTGAACTATCAAGGTCATAACCTTCATCGTATCTTAATTACATCTTAGGTAGGTAAGCCTTCCAGAACTCTTCACACGTTAAAATTTATATCTTCGTCTTCCTATGCCATCAATGTCAATGCTTAACAGTTAACATGTCCATTCTAAATAATGCACCTAGCGGTCTTCAATAGTCAGGCACATGACTCTGACAATGAATGTGTTTCCTTTTTCTCCTTCGAAGGAAAGAACCTTTTTTTACAGGATAAGGCACATCTGGAAAGGAACGGACGGTAACAGTCGCCTGGCAAGGAAGTGGACCAACTCCTACTCAGTGATTGAAAGGTATCACCAAAAAATACTAGGCAATTCTAAGTTAAATCACCAGGCACGCAGTTAGGAAGGTAAAAGGTCTCTAATTTTTAAGAAATTTGAAGTAACGTCTTTCTAGTTTCTATAAATAAAAAATTGATATAAAATATCATTTCGCCACTACAAAAGAAGCCCTCTTGGATATGAAATAAGTTGCAAGGAGTGATTGCAGTCATCTTTTGAAAATACGATTCTAATTTTGGACTATAACTCAATAGGAAATGATTGGGGTACCCACTTAGGGCACCGAGTTTGGGCACCTACCCACTCAATATATATAAACATATGAATGGCTTTGATTTTTTTTTTTACTTAAGTGGGGATCGAACCACGATCTCTCTAGATCTTGCCTTTTTGGCAAGTGTTGTCTTTACCATCTCACCAGGAGGCTTTGACTAAATGGCTTTGATTTTATGACTACAAAGTAGAAAATTACTCCCTCTGTTCCACAATATGCGTCAAAATTTAGTAACTTAATTTGTCCCACAATGTGTCACATCAAGAAATCAAGGAAGTATTAGATGTTTTATTTCCAATTCTAACCTCATTTTATTTAGTTAATGACACCATTAGTCACATTTTCTCACACAATACCCATAACAAATGAAGTCATTTATGGGATGAGAATTAAATCTTCTTATGATCAGTCACCACTTTAATTCTTGTGCACGAGTCCTATAGATACACATCGATGTGTGTGTTCGCATTATGATCTTCAAAGACCTTGAAATCAATCAAATTCATAGCACACTCAGAACCAAAACGATCAACAAATCACACCAAATCTCGAAACAATCACACAAAACCACATCGAAGTAACAATTAAACATCAAACGCGCAAAATTAACTAGCAAGAGAGAAGCAACAACCAGGATAGCAAGGATTGGGCGGCCGCGACGGAGGTGATTGGAAGGACGTGTCGCTAGGGTTTTCGAGGTTCCGAAGCCATAGAAGATCTTCGAGGGACTTTGCGAGCTTCGGCAGGTGAAGCGCATCACTAGCCCTACCGAGACTCCTCTTCACGAAATCCATGTCCTTGCGCACCGCATCGACGAAATGAGTGAAGTTGCAGACCACACCGAGACCTCCTCTTCGTTTCTTCGAAGGAGACGAGCGAGGGAGGAGCAGAGGAGGCGCCGCTGCTGTGGTTGCCATCGCCATAGCAGCGAACAGAAATGGGGAGTGATTGATTAGCCGTGGCTGCAAATAAAGTCGCGGTGATGACACGTGTAAATTTTTTTGTTCTTTTTAGATTTTTTCAGAAATGATTTGCTAACATGCAATGGTAACACGGTCAGCTCACACAGCCGAGGTGTCATGCCACGCCACGCCACGCCACACACCATGTCACACCACGTCATCAGACACCTCAATTTGTGAGTTGGGCGTGTCACTAAGAGGGGTTAGGTGTGTAAAGGTTTGCATAAAACATCTTGATTAAATGCGGGTAAATAAGGCAAGAAATACTAACAAACTCATCCCAACCCAGGGCTTTAAGATATCGAACAACTTTGAAATGAGAACTCTCAAATAAATGAACATTAAGACTACGAGAACAACGAGTTACCCTACCTGCATAGTTGGTGTTGTATGCGATATTTGCCTCTTCAGTTCCGAATTTCATGACGTCTAGAAAGGGTTTTTGGTTCTTGACCCTTCCCTTGTCATCTTTCGTCGACTTCGCCGTTGTCGAAGTCGCTCGACCGCCACCACTGCCAACATTCCTTTACTTTTGTTAATATTGGCTAAATGTTATCCCTAATAATGGCAGTTACAATGAGGGATATTGTTATTACCAATTTAAATCATCGACAATGAATACCTTACATACAGATCGTAGCACTAATGTCATAATATATTCGTTCATATTGGCTAAATGGAGCATGCTCGTCAATGCTATTGAGCATGCCCAATCATGGTTGGCATGCCACATTACCATAACAATAACAAATATGCGATAAAATCCACGAAGGTTTAAAAGATGTCTGGTTGTTTACTACGAAGTCATGCCAATCTACGAACACTTAGTAATAAATAAACCAACATAAAGGAAAAGGTGTCGAAAAATATGTGTATGTGTACCAGACAAATGTCGCAAAAGATATGTTCAAGCAGTAGATAATAACCTTTGGAATAAGTAGTAAATAACAAACCAACTTTTGGACATTACTGCCCGATATGTAGCAATGTTTAAGAGAAATGTAGCAGATAGAGAATATTACAGTTATCAAAAATACTACAGTAGCAAAAAGATAATCATCACCAAATGTTTTCAATAACCAACGAAGAAAAGATTGAGGAGGAGCCATGGAGTAGGGGTGCACCATCACTTGTCTTCGTCCAGGTCCACGTGATCGACCTTGTACTTACGCTTGAATTTCTTACGCCTCTCCCACTTTGCCAAGGACGTCGCGTACCTATTAATGACCGGATGGAAGTGGTCGATGAATTTCGAGAACATCCTTCTCGTTTCACCTTTCTTTTCCACCACTTCATTCGCCCTATGCTCCATGACGTTCACCTCTGTTTGAAACGCATGCATCACATCACCCAATTCCAACCCAGCTCTCCCTATCAATTCTTCAATCCTCCTCAACCTACGAAATATATATTCAGTACATTTTAGCAAAGATTTACCACAATAAATCAAGAAAAACTATCATATGGGTTATTGATGAAGTGCATATATACCTTCATTTTGCTAGTCTATCAAGAACGGTAATAGGGTAAGTATGTCCTCCATGCAACGCTTGAAAGAGTCAAAGAGTCCTAATGATGGTGTTCACCCTAGAATCAAGCTGTCCGAGAATGCTATACACATCCGTCGCATCGCGCTCTGCAAAAAAGTAGATACGAGACTGTGATGGCCCTGCCCTATCGGCTTTGGTTGAAGGATTAGATGGGTTTGCCCCCATCGGCTCTAGGTGCAGGATTTGATGGTCCCGCCCCATCAGTACCAGCAGTAGCATTTGATGGCTCTTCCTCATCCTTGTTTTCCTCTCCAACCTTTGTTTTTTCCTTCACCGCTGAAGCGACAGCGGTGGCACCGGGCAGCAGCAGCAACAAGATCCTCTGCAATGATCGTCTCATTCTCCTCATCCTCATCCTCATGTTCCCTCCCAGTCTGCTCAACTTCAGTCTTTTCAATTTGGGTCTGCTCAACTTCAGTCTTTTCACTTCTTCCCTTTCGATCATTTGTTTCCAGCAATTGAAAAATCAGTTGATGACCAAAGTAACAAAGTTTGGAAGGATTGAGTCAAAAAAATAAAACAAAGTTTGAAAGGATTAGTGGAGAAAAGAGTGTGAGAGAGAGAGATAAACCAGTAAGCAATTGGTGGGATTAGAACCACTTCACAGATTGGTGGGAAAATAAATTAACTGCAACGGGGAGTGGGCGTTATAAGTGAAAAGAGAAACGACCCCAGTATTCACGAGCAACGTGGTGGCATGGATGAAGTGTTGTCATCGATCGAATATACGGTTTGACAAGTTGAAAGGATGGGTGTGCTCTATCGAACGGATGAGCACTCCACATAGTTAATCCTTCTTGTGACAGACGTCGTTGTAGCCATCAAAATAAATGAAACTTTTACTTTCCTACTAAATTTGTAGTCAGTAAATATGGCCCAACCAAAATACTTAATATTAATGAAAATCAACAAAAATCTAACCATATTGGGTGAGGAATGTAACTAAACATACAAACCTGTAAAAAATGTGATTTTTTACTAGCGACATAAATCATCCACAATGCACACCCAAATAGGCATATGCTAATGTGACGGCCCCAATTTCCTATACAATTGGGCCCCGCCCAACCTAGACACACGTGGGCCCCCGAGACCATTCTCGGGAAACCAAAGTATGTCTAGTCAGCCTCAATTCAATAATTTCAAGTCAAAAAGTGAGTTATTATGATTATAAAGGTTATCAAAGTATTACGCAACGGAATTGTACAATCATATAAGATGACTCAAATGAAAGGAAAATCAGGAAGATTCTATAAATGTGAAACCCAGAATAAACGATAAACATGTGTTAAAAGATAGGAAAATAGCACATGATATCAATATCACAATTCTAACCAATAAATCATATAGTGTATCAAAAAACGAAATACATCAAGCAAAACGAAGACTTAATCTAAACAGCAAGAAAGAGTTCCTCGTAGGATCAAACAAGGTAGTCGCCTAACACGAGTCCCTTCCCTTTACTTGTCTTCGGTCTATCTGCACCACCGTCACAAACTAGACGATGAGTAACTGAAAAAAATTATAGTAATGCCAGAAAAACGTAATAGTAGTTCATGATTTATCAAATAAGAAGTTTAGGAATCATGTGGTATTGAAAAGACAGGAACTAATAGACAAATTGCATGATAAATAGACTAGCACATAATCAACTATATTTTGAGTGTTCATCGAATCAAAAGAGGCACATAAGCGGTCTAATCCACAGCAATATCCACAACCATAGCCACAACAATATCCATAACAATCCAATACTCAGGTATCATACAAAACTAGGGGGGTCGGCATCCTTTGCGTGAGGTGCTCGCATTTTTCCAACTAGTGCGTGCCACATAGTCCTTCCCGACTCAACTTACGCTAAGAATGCTCAACCAAAGAAATCATGGAATGGAATACCAAGCAATGGAATTAATACGAGTATCACAACAAAAGAGGGAGATGAATCACATATAATTTTCTTAACTGGCTCACTATTGTACATATATATAAAAGCACACATGTACTTACATGGTAACGTCACGACTCGAGTACACTCAAACGACTCTATCCCTTTGTTCGGGTTTTCCCAAGTACTTGTCAATAATTTGAAACCCCAATGTGTTGGTTTATTTGTCAATATAAGCCCCTAAATAAACCCCCAAAGTTTTCAAGTTTTTCTGAGAAATTACAAAATTTTTTGTCAAACTTCTGGTTTGGACGTCGCCGTGCGTAAATCTCCACGGCGTCATCACGACATCCCTTTTTGTCTTTCTATTTTAGACGTCGTCGTGTACAGGGTCTCCACGGTGGCGTTACGGCATGGAAAAGATGTGCCTCTGTTTTGGACGCCGTGGGAGGACACCGCCAGCATTCTGGCTCACGATACCTCCATGACATCTCATTTTTTTTTTTTCTGATTTTTATCGTTCTGTTCTGGACGTTGTGGCCGACGCCGTGGGACGTATCACCCATGGCGCCATGCGTGGCGTCTCGGACATAATGAGTTTTTCGAGGTTTTTCAAAACTCCAGCTCGCGTCGTCGCACCTAGCGCCTATCTCAAACTTATACGGAAGTCCATAACCATCCAAAATCATTTTTGGATCGCCGTAGAACCTCCGGCGATTGTCCGGAATGAAAACCACTCCAAAACATCGTAAAACTCGATAAAAATCGTAAAATGTCTCTAAAACTCCAACACCGTTTGAAAAACGAGTGTTGATCGCTCTAGGGATCACCAAAATATCAGAATATCGATCAAAATCGATTATCATGATGTGGTGTCCATGGTCATCGAGACGAAATTGAATAAAACTAACGCTAAAATGAAGGAAAAGAGAAGGGGGATTGGGATCTTACCTTAACTTCGGCGAGATCAACACTCCGGCGAGACTCCAGCTACAAGACTGGCTCTCCAATTGTTGTCCAAGAGGTTTTCTTGCTTCTCAAGAAAGAGAAAAGAAGAAGAGAAGAGGAGAAGAGGAGAGAAAAGTGTGTGAGAGAGAGAAAAAGGTGAGAGTGATAGCCCTTTTATAGGTCCCCTTTCCATCCACTTTCACATACGCATCCCGAGGTAGATCCAATGCTCTCCATTTTGATTTGTCCACCAACTCTTAATCCACTTAGTGACTCCAATAGGTGACTCACACACAACTTAATTAACCAACTCCCTAGTCGTTTCTCCCGTATTCGGATCTGAACTACATTACGACTCACATATTTCGTACCCCTATTCTTGCCAATGTCGTTATTTTAGTTATTTAGGTTAATTATTATTCAAATAATTCATTTATTAGCATTTTTTGTGTTTAAAATCCCCATTTGTCCTAAGCGAAGCCTTACTCAGACTTTCAATTCGTCAAATGGCACGAAACTCGTATTAAACATACATACTAATACAATCATCACAAAAAAATAAAATTACCTCGGTGTCGACTCCCAAGGATTGAAATGCTAGACGTATCACGAAAGTCGAGTCACGATTCTGAAAATACGACACATGGCGTGTTAAATTTGAGGGTCATTACATCTAATAACCATGCATTTTCAATAGAACGTGGAATAAGGAGAACAAAAAAATAGTTGCTACATCACCTACGATCATGCATGCATCACTTGAAATGTGCAACTACCCGGGTGTGGAAAATAGTACTAGTGTTTCGAGCTAATTAAATACATTACGATATGAATAAGAGCCATAATCCATGCAAAATACCATATAAGTTTTAGGAGCCACAACCATGCAAAATACCCAAAATGTATACTGTTTACTACAAACCAAATACCTAATCACCAAAAAAAAGTAGTATCACCTTCTTTTCACTGAGTGTCGAAGTGGCTTAGGTAAGCATAATAGCAAGCACCCCTCACCCCCACTGGCGGAAATTCCCTCGTTTGGCCGAAATCGCTTTGCCAAGTTACTCACCGACTAAAAGCTAATAATTGCTAAATGTGGACCTTCGAAGATGAAGTTGTTTGGCCTACCATCCGATAATGGAGTTACATACTTGGAGCTTAATGCATGTCCCTAAGGTTCACCTTACAAGAAACAAGATTAAGACGTTAAGTACATACAAATGCTAGAGTAAAGAAAAACGATGATATTGTATACCATTGCATTAATTCCTTTATGCGAAGCAAGGTGCTCATTAGGAGCTAAAAGCTTATTCTTACGAGGCCTACCTCTCCACTTCCCACGAATAGGATCCTTCACTTTAAGAACTCCCTTGCCTTTTCTCTTAGCAGGATTGTCTTCTTTGAGCACAGATTTACCCTTCCATTAAGCAGATGTTTGAGGAGGGGTTTGAGCAGAGTTGTGAACGGGAGTTTGAGCATGCTCAAGATTCTCCTTCTCGTCAGCGAAAACAAGCAAGTTTCCCAACATCTTCTGGATGCCATTAAAAACCTTCTTGAATTTCCTGGATGAAACATAACCCAATTTAGCTAGCTGAGTACACTTAGTCATAATTGCATCAGACCTTTCCTCAATAGTCAAAGTTGTGGACGCAAAACCTTTAGAGCACCTCCTTAAAAACATTCAGTCATTTGTAGTCTTTTTGCCACCTATCAACCATGTATGTCGGTGGAATTACAGTAACTCCCTCTACATCAAGAACATACAAAACGTGCCAGCATAAAATCCCAATAAACTCAAACATCCTGCACACACACTGAAAGGCACTGACCTCTTGGAATGGCGAGTACCAAACAACGTATATGCGCGACATGTCATCGACGCTACCTAGAGATGGCGTGACCTTGACCTCCCACATGGCTCCGTTGGGTGATGTGAAAAGTCACTTAGTCCATAATTTAGTTACTTTAACCCTTCGTCTTGAAACTTAGTGTAGTTGTCATTGGTGTACATGGCACGAAGCTGATATTCGTAAAGAAGGGAATAAGCAGGCTCCCGTAACTTAAAAAAGGATTTGAAATCAGCATCAGCCTCCTTCTCCCAATTCCTTGTCAAAACAGCATTATACTGACTAATAACTTGTTTTAGGGATGTTTTAGCACCTACGTACTTATCAAAGAATGCCTTCATACTGTCACTTCGCTGAATAGTAGACATACCTGCCCAGAAATGGTCTTTGACAAATATTGGAACCCATTTTTCCCGTGTATCATATATGGAGTTCAACCAGTCATGGCACTGAAGGTCAAAGGGCTCTATCATCCCTTTCCAAACAGCCTCAAAGTCCTCTTTGAGCATACTATCGTAGACTGCCTTCTTCAATGCAAAAATTATCTCCTTACGATCCGCAAAGCAAGCCACTTTTTTGGGCAACTTTTTCTTTATGTGCCAGAGGCATAGCCTATGCCTTGCATTTGGAAAGACCTTACCAACAACAATTTGTATGGATTGACATTGATCCGTAATGATTGCCTTTGGCTCGACACCCCCAATGCACTTCAACCAAGTACTAAGAATCCATTCAAAACTATCAACCAACTCATTTGAAATTAACCCACATCTGAGTAGAATAGACTATCCGTGATGATTTACTCCAATAACCAGTGTGAAAGGCATGTCATACCGATTAGTCAAATATGAAGTATCAAAGCAAATGATGTCGTTGAAATATTAGTAAGAGCTCCTAGATCTATTGTCTGCCCAAAATACATGTTGTAATCAATGATGCTTGTCAACCTTGATGGAGTGAAAAAAGTTGAAGTTTTGGCATTGTTTGCACTCAAAATACAAGATAAGCGTTCCAACATCCCCTTCCCCAAGCCTTAACTTCCTCATAGAATATTATTTCGAGCATCCTTTTTCATTTATTATGCAAGCAAAGGATAAGGCCAAGAGATCAAGTCACCATCTATGTCACATAAGGTGGACTAGTTGACTTCATCAAGACCATGGAAATCAGCCTAGAGAATCACCCACACATTTGATGACATTTTAACTATAAATAGTCAATTTTTTATAACTCCATCACTTTTTCTCTCTCATCTAAAGGAAAATTTCAAATTTTGGTTGTGATTTGAGGGTTTTGTGGACTTTGAGAGGTGATTCGGAAAGGTTTTTGGTGACGAATGAACGAACCGATGTTAGATTTATGCTCTCCTCTTCATTCTCTACGTCTCAAGTGTATTTTTTTGAGTTTTGACACGGGTTTTGAGGATGTGTCTTGAGCACTAGTTTTTAGGACAAGTTGTTATAGTTTTGAGATGGATTTTTGGGAATAACAATGGTAAATTGTTGAAGGTGTAGTTGTTTTGTGATTTTTGGATGAATTATTGGTATTTTGTCAGAATTATCGGGGATATGAATTTTGAATGAGTTTTGACGTGGTTTGAACGTGCCCTATAGTGGTTTTGGTAAACTATAAGAGGTTGAATTGAATTCAGGTCGCGACCCCCAGAAAACCCAAGAACAGAGCTGGCGCCGTAGGATTTACTCTCGCGACGCCAACCGATGCTGTGAACAGCACCATGTATAAAAAAAAACTTTACAAACTCTGGGTTTTTTGTTTGCCGATTTTGGGGCCTATCCTGAAGATCGATACTAGGTATAATGTGAATAAATTTGATAGATTTGATACATAAAATGGAAATTGGCAAAATTCGGAGTTTTGAGAAATTAAATGGATTTTCGATAGCTAGGTAGTTGTGATTGATTGATGGGTAATTGGGCATGCAATTGGAGGCGCACGGATTATTTTCGAGTTAATGGAGCGCGTTTTGAGGTGTGTAGTATCCCAATTGAAATTCCTTGAGTATTAATTTACATGATTTTGTATTTGAATTCCGTTCAATTGTTCAATTATTCATTTCCTGTTATGGTTATATAGACGGCTGGTACAGTGTTCCATTGTCGTGCTATTCTGGTGTGTATTTTTTCTAGACCATAACACGTGTTGTCAAGGGTCTCGGTGGATAGTTCGACTCGAGTATCATGACGAGGCACGTATCGATGCACTTTGGGTACCATGCCGACCATCGAGAGGACCCGGAGGCTGGCCATGCTAGAGTGTTACTCGCTGGCAGTGCTAGCGATGTAGTCTGAAGTATAGTGCTAGTCTGACTTAGGCTTAGACACACGCTTTGACCTTATTTATTATTTATTCATGCAATGAGCACAGTTGCTTATTTATTTTCTTGCATGTTTATTTAATAACTTATTAAATTAATGTATTTATTTCCGTAATTACTCATTGAATTTCCATGGAAATACTTACTCTTGACTCGTCATCTGTCTTTGTGATAGCTTGAGTGCATATCTTGGTACGAGTCGTGGTAAGGGAAAGCTTGTCGATTATATGTGATTATTATATTTAAGGTGTGACGCCCCCAATTCCACAACCTTAAATTGGGCTCCGCCCAACCTAGACATACGTAGACCTCGAGTCAACCCTCGCGCAATCAACGTAAACCTAGTCAACCTTCCTTACTATTTACCATTTATTAAGTTATTTAAGATTGAGTTATTCATATTAGTGAGTTATTCAAATTAGCGAAAGTAAATAATTTCTCAAACTAATAAAAATAACCCTAAGACACTAATCAGAATAACCTAGAGTGTAGAAACTCCGCATATGTATACCAACATCATATATATATACATATATAAAGCCAGAGGAAAGTATAACATAGTATACATGCCCAAGATCTCTCATAAACTCATATCCTAATATTTTCAAAACATATACATATAATACATAGGACCTACCCAATAGGCAAGATTTGATCACTTAATAGTCATTCACTTCAATCACCTATCGTTGGTTCTTTGCCTTTCTCAACCCTGTAATATGACGAGGTTGCACCCACCGTTATAAAAAGGACGATGACTACAAAAATAGAACAGTAATAACTAAATGGAGTTTCAATATCATTTCAAATGTCAAATAAACGACTAATCAAATATCATGCATAGATATCACAATGATAATAAAAAAAAAGCATGACAATGAATTATTGAGATAACAACGATAAATGAGTGCCAAGAACACAAAGCAAAAAGACATCCAAATGTTCTAAGTTCATCAGATTGCCACACACAGTAAATAACTGAACTTCCCACACAGATCTTGGACTTAAACGAATTACCAACCAGTTTAGAATGAGTCAACCCCTCAGTAGCGCACACATAGTTAACTACTGGTTTGGCTTCCAACCCTAACCTATGGATTTAGGAAAGTTCAAACATCTGTGTAATCACAGTAGTGAGAGAGATCACGAAGCAGACTCACTGAACCAGTGACCACCATATCATCCACTTATACCCAAAATACACTCATTCGAAATCCAAGAAAAATCAAACCGATAATCCACCAATGATAGATACCGCCAATGGAATTCAAGAAATACTGCTCAAGAAAAACAACAGCCAAGTAATTGCACAAATGAAATAATGTAAATACTCCAAATGGTATTACTCACCGAACGTCCCCAAACTGATCTCATACGCAAGCCACCAGTCCAGTAGACATCTGGTAATCATTTTCTCCATTTCCAAATATTATTCATTTTTCATTATTCTAGGTCAATTCATCGAATATTGGGTCGTATTCGAACCCATATGGATACTCTATAGAAATCCCGAAGTTTTTGTAAATTTTTAAAAATTTAGTGTTGTGAACAATGTCACGCCGTAGGTCACGTCATGGCCAAAAATCATGGCAGCATTACCTAAAACATAAAATCCTAACATTCACTATTCCAGACGTCGTGAGTGACACTGTGGGTAAATTCCCTAGCATCGTCACTTAAAGCGTGAAAACTCCAACCTTCTCTGGTCTGGACGTTGTGACTTACAAGCTCTACAGCGTCCCTTGCAGTGTCGACTATTGAACGATAATCCGAGGTTTTCCGACACCCCGAATCATGTTGCCGCGTTCCAAACCTATCCCAAACTCCTCGGGACGTCGATACCAATCTAAAAATACCAAAAGTCGAACACCACCAAATCCCAACTCGAACAAAAATACTCGATACTCACGTCAAATCGACGATAAACTAATGGTGAGTCGAGATCTTACCTCAACTCGAGTGTTTGTTGTGTCTTCGCGTCGTCGCGAGCTTTGGAATCTTGTTGAACCCTTCTTGTTTCAACAGAAAGAGACAAGAGAAAGAAGAGAGTGAGAGAGAAAGTGAGAAATGACGAATGAGAGAAAGTTTATCCTCATCTCTTCATCAGCTCCCAAACGCGTATCTGGAGGCGCATCTAACTTCTCCTGCTTACTCCAGTCGCTTCAACTGCATCAGACGGTTGATGCATATCCGTGACTCCTCTGGGTGACACCATGTGACACACGATGTTTCCTCGACCTTTTTCCACCCCTGACCGCACCACGAATTGCACCGTCGAGTGCGAATAGAATATTAACGACTCGAGATATATATCGAATTTATTAATTATTGTATTTTATTTGTTGATCGCCTACAAATATCGTTTCCCGACCTTTGAAACCATATTTTGTCCGCTCGATCCCCGTTTAGCACGTTTTTCAAGACGAACCCTATTCGTAAATTAACGTCACTGTCCTGTCACACAGACACGAGTATAAATAGGTAATATACGTCATCACACAGACTTAAGATATTTTTTGGGTCATTACAAGAGGCCGACTTATACGTTTGTTTATATTTTTGTTATCGTTTTCAGTTGGGTATAGAACTATGTAAGACACCTTTGGCATAGATATTGGCATATTTTTTAGGCTTTTGATCTTGATATCTATGTGATGCCTTGTTTACAATATTCCACATTAGGCAAATTGCTCTCATAACATGGTATTGAGGCTTTTATTTGATTAACCATGTCTAAAAGTCTTCCGCTAATGCTTGATGAGATAATATGATTTAACATATGATTTAAGTTCAATAACAAAAATGAACTATAATTGATTGTAATTTGAGGTTTAAATGATGATTGGTGAATTAGCTGTGCGTAAGACACAACTGACAGCTACGTGGTTAGGTTATGGGCCCGCATTGGCACTCGTGGCAGGCCTCAGGATTTGGGGCCGCTACAACCATAACTCATGAAGAAGTATTGTGATATATATTGTCATTTAACTACCATTAGTTCCTTCACTTTTTCATCTTCTATTATATTTTTAAATGACTTGGTTTATGGTCTTCAATTAGCATATAAGATTTTAAATTGTTTGGATTAGAAACAAGAATAAAATGAGCTAGTTTATGGTGGTTTAATTAGTAGATTGAATTGCACCACGATCATGCATGTCACCAATGACAATCGAGAACATTGTAATATAAGAAAATTGTTTTCATTCCATTGAACAAGCTAAAACTAATGTAGATATTATTACTTTCTTTTCTTTTTTGTTACCCACATGGCGTTCGGCGCCAACCGCACTAATAAACCCACGTTCGAGCACTGTCGGGCCCCATATAGAAGGTAACCCTCCCAACTCAATTTTTTTGTATTTGAGTACTCGAACTTCAGACTTCGCTTAAGGAAATCAAGTCCCTTACCACTTGATCCAACTGATTACTTGTACTAGCAAACAAATCTCTATTGTAAAACATTTGATTTTTTTCTGCTAACCACGATGACGTGGGTAGCTACAATATTATCAATTAGCTTACTTTAAAAAAAATTATAATTAACACTAGCTAATATGAATAGATGGTTTTCTTTATTTGAATAAAAAATACATGTTAATTATTTAAGTTTAGCCCAGGTTCCCAGATACCCTAGATCCGACCCTGATTGTTGAACATTATTGAAAAAAAGAAAATGCAAAAGTAACCCAATTTGGGCTCTAGCCCAGTAAGACCCATGCATTTTGCATAGAAATGCGCATGCACGCACCACAACATATATTGCATGACATCCGACTCGATCAGTACCTAAAGTGAGTTACTCCGTTAGTTAGTTCCCTTGGAAAAGTACTTGGTAAAAAAATCGAAATATTCAATCGATAAGATATTCCGGAGGCCGGGCAGCAATGCTACGCCACACAAAACTCGACCTAATCACGTTCACCCACGTGGGCAATCAAGATACCATCAAGTACACGTGGGAGTAGGATAACGGATAAAACCGATCACGCTCTCGCCAATGAGAACCAACTTTCAGATTCGCCTATCCCACTCGTCTTATGCTAACCAGTTAATACAACACACTCTCCTTCACCAACTCTTTCATCACTTCGCTCCTTCCCCTCCTCAGAAACACAAACACACACACACACACATCCATCAAAAATGGCGTCGAACGCTCTGCGTAGCTGCGGAGTCGCCGCGGTCTTCCCCTCCCTTCTTTCCTCTTCCAAATCCAAATTCTCCACCTCCCTCCCCCTCCCCCCGCCAATGCCGCCGCCTCCTCCTCCCGCCTCACCATGTCCGCCGATTGGATGCCCGGACAGCCCCGCCCGCCTTACCTTGACGGGTCCGCCCCAGGGTTAGTACCCCATAGCTCAACCATGCTATTATTCTTATAATTATACTAGCCAAAAAACATATCTGGTTAGATGGACAGGACATAACTGGCCAACGCAAAATTTAATTAAAGGGATTATGTGATGTGGTAGCTAATGTAGGTTTATTATAATATGGTATATAACAGTAGTATTTTAAGAGTGTATAATGTTATATACCATACTATTATTCTAACATTTGACTTATATTAACTATCACTAAAGTCAAAAAAGAAAAGGTAAAAAAAAAAAAAATTATGCTGAGTTTTAGCTAGACCTCTCTAATTTGATGTGTATATATTATTGATCTAACAGTGATTTTGGGTTCGACCCGCTGAGACTGGGAGAAGTTCCTGAAAACCTTGAGAGATTCAAGGAGTCCGAACTCATCCACTGCAGATGGGCCATGCTCGCTGTTGTGAGTAGAATTCAGTTGATATATTGATTAAGAAGTTTTGTTGTAGTAATGGACACTGAATTTTAAGGTGGGGTGGTGTGTATATATGCAGCCCGGTATATTGGTGCCGGAGGCATTGGGGCTGGGCAACTGGGTGCAGGCTCAGGAGTGGGCGGCGGTGCCAGGCGGTCAGGCTACCTACTTGGGCAACCCAGTGCCATGGGGAACACTGCCCACCATCTTGGCCATTGAGTTCCTCGCCATTTCTTTCGTTGAGCACCAGAGGAGCATGGAGAAGGACACTGAGAAGAAGAAGTACCCCGGCGGAGCATTCGACCCGCTCGGCTACTCCAAGGATCCTGCCAAGTTTGAGGAGTACAAAGTCAAGGAGGTCAAAAACGGTATAAGCTCATTCACTTAACTCTATATATGCATTATCCAAGCACTTCGTTATTGATCAATACTGCAAGTTCAATTTGAGGGAGGCACTGATATTAAGGTTGTATTGGTGCCTGTTGCAGGTCGTCTAGCGTTGCTGGCATTCGTGGGGATCTGCGTTCAACAATCGGCTTACCCTGGAACAGGACCATTGGAGAATTTGGCCACCCACTTGGCTGATCCGTGGCACAACAACATTGGGGATATCGTCATTCCCAGATCGATTTCGCCTTGAAGCATATGTATGTATTGTTGTTGATTGATGGATCTGTGTAGTTCGAGCCCCCCATTGTAAAACATCATGTTCTCTGATGAATTGAAGCAGAAACATATTGCCTGTTTTGTAACTTAATTGTTGTGGACTATATATGAATTGAAATGCCTGTAATAGTTGTATTTCTATGTATTTAACAGTAGAAGAACAATTGTGAGCATATCTATCATGTAGACACTGTCGAGAATATGATTCCGAGCAGCATGATGGAGAGGATGGCCAGAACACATCGATGCTTTGCGCATAACTTTGAGGAAGAAGGCGCATCTGTCCACACAATTAAATCAATCAAATGTGTCAGTTAAGTCAAATTGATTGAACAAAACGTGCAAGCAATTAACAGAAAGCTGATCATGAAGAGAGAGTGCAGTATTTCGCAATGGAACGTTAAGAGATGGCCGCAACCCTGGTAAGGAAGGTTCTTTAGTCCTTCTGAAGGGCTGATTACCATGAAATTGGCCTCATAAATTAGAATTAGGTCCGATATGAATTTGACGGTCTTAAAACTACTAAGCAAATCAAGTTTGGCGCAAGGTTCTTAATTGATTACTAAATTAGTACACTAATAAGTGCTCCAGCAAAGTTGTGAGCAGCTCAACCAGGCACTGCGCTTCCTTAGCGCCCAAAACAAATGGGAATGGTGTATAATCACGCGTAGGTATTATTGCACGTCTGCTAAGCAAATGCATCATATTGATAAATGTTAAGAGTTTGGAATGATAGTTGCATACCTGAAGCTGTATTTCCTGATGATGGACTATTTAGAACTTTCTTCTTGTTCAATTCTTGAATGCTTTGTGAGATTGAGGCTGATGTCCCAAGGTATGTTCTTGTGAGCTTCTTGACTACAGCCAATCCTTGAGCACTTTAAAAGTAATACCAAAACATCAAAACAATTCAATCATTTTTTCAGCAAATGAACAATGAAATGGAATTAATTCATCCAACACCCATGAAGAGAATTAACATTACACAGCATTTAGTTGGATACTCTTAAGCCTTGAATCTTTAGTATAATAATGCAAGAGGATGGTCGTAAAAGTACTACAGTTCAGGGGATACAGCAAATTGTGTATAAAATTAGGAAATAATGCCACCTTTGTACCAACTTGGCAGAAACCGTATAATCCAAACCACAATAACTTGGGTTTTTTTCTAGGAATGTTTAACTTTTATCGATTGCACAAATTAAAGAGTTAAAAATTAACACTAATAAACTTTTCCTTGACTGAAACCTCTAGCAGGCATAAAAACTTGGCACTGGGTTCCTGTATTTGAGATTCTTCTTTCACAAATAGAAAAACCGCCTACTATTAAATTCACTCTCAATGGAAAATGTACCTGGAACTTAGCAAATGGTTTGCTTCATTTTGCCCAGTGTAAAGAGCACTGGTCCAAGTTGTGTTCTGGATCATCTGTTGAACTGCTGATTTTTTCACACTTGAAATGGAGTTGCTAGCCATAATAACATTTGCTGGAATAGAACCGAATCTGAAACGGAAACATAAACCCATAAGGAAATGACTGGGCTACTAGAAGAAGACTCCCAGGGAGAAGTAGACTCCCAGGGGTAAAATAAAAGTAAGATGAACATCTGATAATGGGAAAGTTCTTATAGCTCAGGTTTATTGTTCAAATATCTAAACATTAATGCAACAGGTGCGTGAATGAACTTAGGTCTGCTATACTTTTGTTGCCTAAGTTTTGAAACTGGAATGCAAACAAGTGCATGGAAAGAAATCAATTCCTGTTTTTTGATTTTTTTCAAATCTCAGGTAATTAGGGAAATGGGTGCATACCTTCTTTTTTCACATTATCAGGAAATTAGAACTTCTTTTTCTTTTTTTGAGATGAAACTGTGTAACTTGTATTAATATACCAAAACTGATATGATTCCAACAAAAATATGGGAGACTCAACAATCCTCCCATGGATCCTAGCTATTGGAAAATTAAAACTTAGATATTGCACAAGGAAATCAGCGAACATCAGTCCAAGTAAAATGGATATGCCCCTAGCCAACCTCTATTCTTTTCAAAAGTCAAAACCTAAGTGTTTATTTACGAATTTTTAAAGTCTATACCTTGATAATTGTTCATAGAAACACTATTTAGAATGAATTAATAAGAAAACACAAAGAATACAACTGTCTTTGGTGGCTGAAGGTTCGCTCTCAACAAATTAAAATAAAAGTCCGAAAACTTACGAACACGTTCCTGGATAACCATTTATTTCCCTGCATCCCCCTTGTGGACAAAGATACCTACATATAAAATGTAGGAAAGCCATTCAGTTGTGAGCATTAGTAAAAGAATACTAAGTACTTCAAAATTGGAAAGAGAAAACAATTTATCTAGTTCAAGCAATGTACTCACATAAAATCGCTAATGGACTTTGTCGACCATGTTTGGTTATATGGACCCTCTAAAGAGTACAACAAGGCAGTATCTGCTTTGACAAAAGAAACATCACCAAGCTCCTCAATAAGACATCGAAATGCTCCCATATGACCAGAGTACACACTGTCCGAATGGCATGAACCATTCTCATTACCACACCCACTACAAACACCCATTCCCTTGAACTCCGATGGCGCACAAACACTAGAGAAGAATTCCTTCACCAGCTCCGAATCATTCAAATCCTCAAAATTGACCATCATTTTAAGACGATTAATTGGATAATTCCAACCCATCGCCGTCCCATAACCCCCATGACAAGACCTCATTCCCTTGAAGTCCATTAAACTAATATCCCCCTTTCCTTTACATACTTTCTTGTTCACCACCGCCACAGCTTCATAGCTTTCGGCGTGATTACAGTATACCTCATTGCCAATGGCTTTCATGGAGTAATTGATGAATGCAACATAAGCCAGCCCCGGTTCCAAAGTTATCAAATCCGCTTCGCCACTCTTTATCGAATCCAAACATTCTTGAACCGTTTCTTTCCTAACACTATAGAGCAGAAATCAAAAAGCGTCTCCAAATCAAGATTTTTAGACACATACAGTAATCCACACATTTCGCAAATCTCAAATGCAACTAACTAACCAGTAATTAAGTGAAAATTGACCATTATTCTAAACAATTCAATAAACCCTAAAAAACTACCAACCTACATCAAAATAGTAGGTTAAGAACTTTGCATTACCATTTCAACTCAAAATCACCGGTCTGATTCAGTTGATCAACATAGTTTCGGCAACCTAAGAACTCGTCCCTCACAGCACACCATCTCACCGTAATGGAGCTCGTTTCCTCCAATGGCGGAGAATTCGGTGCAAACTCAATGGAATCCAAGCCAGCGCCATCGCCGGAGTCCGGTGCCGGCGCCGGCTCCAAACCTAAAACTTCCAACAAAATAAAAAACAATTGAAATCACTGTAATCATCTCATTTAATTAAAAAAATTCTGGCACCTACCTTGGATAGTGAGAGACAGATTTGAGAGAAGAAGAAGAAGAGCATAGACGAGAGAGAGCATGGTTTGGATCTGCATTTGCAGGTCTGGTTGACTTGTTTGGAGAAATGAGGATCAAGAGCGGCGCCATTTCGGATCTCATAGGGTTTCGTGGATAAATTAAGAGAAAATGTGGTATGGAAGCGAAGGCTTCTCTTCTTCCTTTTGTGGGGAAGAGTGTATTCAAGTGATTCAATACACTATAATTAAATGCTTTTGCATTCACCACAACCACATTGCCGATGCGGAAGTGAGCAGTTGAAAACGTTGCAACGTGCATCCGTCGTCGCAATCAAGCAAAGAAATGGCTTTAACAGATCATGCGATCGCACTCCTTTAAAAGATCGAAAAATGATGTTAAAAGACAATTATCGTGACACAAACCGATCACACCAGCATATGTGTCAATTTTTAATGGTCACTGATAAGACCCACTGTAGACAAAAGTTAAACACGTATACTGTGCGACCGGCTGGTATTACGGAGAATGTCACTATATCATCTTCCTAAAAAGATATTGACTTCTATTCCTCTTGTCATTCTAGTATTTTCTTTTCTTATTTTTTTCCAACGCAAAACAGCCTCAACAATGTGGATTTTTTTAAAAAAATTTTAGTGTGACTGCAATCAGATATGCAAAATTTGACACACACTTGTATGCGCTTTCCACGCATCTCAATGAAAATTGAGGGCGTGTCCTACGCCAAGTTACACTAGCACAAATTATACTAACATTTTCCTTTTTTAAAATTCATAATTTATCTGGGAAAAGGCTACAATGACGACTCAATTAACACATTTATGACGTGGCGTGGAGGTCCGCAACCTTAGAGCCATCTGTGAATGTCTCGGAATACACACCCCCGCGTGTTATGCGCTGAGAACTACATGCGTAACACCTATTTTTATATGAAGCAACACGCCACATCATAAGGGTGTCAATTGGGGTGTCATTATAGCATTACTCATTTATTAGAAGAATTTTTAACTAATTATATTTTTTTAACTAAATTGTCTAAATTAAGAATTTTTAAGACAATTATTATATTTTAACTAATTAAGAATTTTTAACTAATTATTATATTTTTTAACTAATTAAGAATTTTTAATATGTTTGGGCTTAAACCTACCTAAATTGTCTAAATTAAGAATTTTTAACTAATTATTATATTTTTTAACTAAAAAAACTAAATTATTATATTTATTTTTTGCAAATAAAATAAATATATTTAGTAGATTTTTGAAAATGAACACATATTAAAAGTTAAGTAATAAGTTGTAACATTTGTTCTTGAACCAGTGCCGATCCTCTCAACAATTGGCGGTGGTTCCAAACAAATCCATTTTGCTCTTTGTTCATTAAATAACTAACAGATTTAATCAAATTTGTAGATATTGGTTCATCCTTATTGTAGTGCCTCTTCATCAACGGTGTTGCGTGAATTTGTGCAGTGCGCTGGATTGATTTGTCTTTAGTTTTTACTCTATAGTTAGTTTTCTTCCCTAATTGGAAGTTTTTGATTTGTCTTCTCTTTGTTGAAAAGTTTTAGGTTTTCTTCTCCTTGTTGGAAAGTTTTGTTATTTGTTTTATGGTTCTATACTTTTTGTATTGTCATGAGTTTCAATATTATAGAGAGCAGACCCTGATTATCAAACAATTTCAATTTCAAAAAAAACCAAATTAATGGCAGTTTGTTTGCACAAATAGGATTAGCAAATCAATGTACTTGATTCTATATCTTGTCATGTATTGAGCTGTAAGGACCCTAAAAATCTAACTCGTGCCACGTGTCAATTTAGGTCGTACATGGACCCTTGTCGTGATACAGTTGTCCAATTATCGGTCGTCGATGCCGAGGTATTTTATTTTTGTTCGATGTTTTGTATTATATTATATTACCCGAATGTAAATTCCAATGTCTCAAACGTGTGAGGACATTTGAGTGTGAGCATTGGTGTTAGAAAACGAGTTTGGCCCGAGAAAAATGTGAATTTCGGATTTCGGGCGAACAGTTGTCGGGTAATTAGCAATTCGGGAGATTAATTGAACTAAAAACACTGACAAAATGTAAATTTATTTAATAAATAAACGTTGTGTAACGTGTTCGGTACGTTAGTACGTCTGTGAGCACGCGATGGTGCGAGTCGTGGTGCAATTTGGATGCAGGAATACCTGGGGGAAGCCTTGAGTGTTGTTTGAAAAGGATAAGATTAATTGACCAAGTCAACATGGAGTCACCATGTAAGTCACCTAAGTTGTTAGATGGGGTGGTTTTAAGCCACAAGATAGGCCTTGAGACAAGGGGATGAGTCAAGATGTAAAAGAAGATATAAAAAGGATTTTGGCTATTTCTATCAACTTTTCTCAATCCTTACACACTCAAATCCAACTCTCACACTCAAATCCAAGAATTTGAAAGGGGTTTTGTGGTTTTTGAGCGAGGATTGACGCCAAAGGATCGACTTATGACGTGTATAAAAGTGAGATCTTGACTCATCTTTCAATTCCCGACGATTTGGTACGAGTTTTGCGGGTTTTTGTCGCGGGTTTTTGTCGCGAATTTGCTGAGCAAGAATATTCTGGGTTTTTTGTGTTGATTTGGGTGTTTATGGTGATCAATTATGGCATGGGTGTTGATTATGTTGTTGATTTGAAGAAAAAAAAACCATCTGTTCTCCTCTTTCGTTGATGAAAACGAAAGAGGAGGGGGGAAGGATCGCATGCGAGTGCGCATGTGATCCCTACCTATTGGGTCGGGAGAGCGCAAGCCCAAACCAACGGGCTGAGTTGAGCAGGGCTGAACCGAGTCGGTTTAGGGAAAAAAAGGGCCCAAAGGGCCACAAACTATTAAAAAAATTAAAATAAAAACATAAAATCATATAAAAATAAAAAAAAATTAGGAAAAATTAAGAAAAAATAGAAAGGGTTGAGAAAAATTATAGGAAAGTTAGTTTTGAAAATTTTGGGACTTTTTACTTCGAAAACTTCCCTCGAAAAGTGTGTTATCACAATAACTTTCCTAATTTGAATGATTTTGGGATTTAAAAGTTTAAAATTTCCAAATATTCTCTAACACAATGTAAATTTGCCCAAATGATTACCAGGGACATAGTTTACTAGTGTTGGATATTGGGTACGGATTCGGAGGCGTGTCGAAGACGATTTGAGTACGTATTAGCTTGGATACAGGTAAGTAAACCAGTGAGGAATTTTACAGTTATTTCTTGAGCTTTAAAATTTTATTGTTATTGTTTTATCCTGTTTTGGAAATTTCATTCCTTTGAGTTGTCCGAGGGCAAGCGAGTCAACTTGATCCTTTGGTAGGACGGGTTATCTGAGGTAAAATACCAGAGCCACGAGCTCGGGATGCACGATACTATTTCTGGTTCTATACGGGGTGAGGGTTCTTACTTGGACTACCAGGGAATCTCATCCGCATGGACTTTAAGATGACGTGAGTGTACTGCGTCCTAAACTTCGAGTCTTGTAGGTGTTTACCTCACTTAACGACCGTTTGGTCGGGACTACTTGCGCATCTCTATTGTTTTCAAGACACTCATTTTTTATTGATTCAGTTGTTTATATATTCATGCGCTCCTTGTTCCTTTCTTTCTATCTATATGAATTAGACTAATTTATTTATTTCGAACTGTTGTATTTATGTCCTGCTTGACGTTACTTACCTGGGCTTATCATTCTTGTGTTTGACAGAGTTTAGATCCACAGTCCAGTAAAGGGAAGGCTCCACAGCTAAGATATATTATCTGAGGATACCGGAGTAGTACTTCCACTTGTCTGATATAGGTGATTCTTTTTGTACTATTGTATATACTTTGTTAAGGAATATTGTGCAATTACATACAAAAGGAAACATCTAAATAAGGTAGCACATAATCAATGGAGTGATTTGTGCACGACATAATTATGAGAGTGATTTGTGCATATTTCCTAATTGCACAAGATTCCTTAACATACTTGTTTTGAAACATTGGGATTTGGGTTTTGAGTGATCTTGGGCATGTATATCTATACGTTACTCTCTTCTGACTGTTCATTATTGATGATATATTTATGCGAGGTTTCCACACTTTAGGTTGTTTTATTTTGAATGTTTTAAGGTTGATTGATTAGTGTGAGATTTAATTGTTTCCGCTATAACTATGATAACCCACTAATTGATTAACTCAACATTTTTAATTGCTTAAAAATGATAAATGGTAAAGGAAGGTTGACTAGGCTTGCGTGACTCGGCGAGATTGGCTCAGGGGTCCACGTAAGTCTAGGCCGGGCAGGACCCAGTTTAGAATTGTGAAACTAGAGTCATCACACGAGCCATGAATGATTAATGAAATTTCAATTTTCTTCAAAAAAAAAGAGTAATGAGTTGTAACAATTTAATATTTGATTTGCAGACAGTTAGTATAAAAAAGTCAAGAGAGGAGCGACCGCTAAGATTTAGAGCATTGGTTATTTTTTGTGATTCTTTAGTTTGAACCACCGTCGATCTTCTCTTTTGATCGGCGGAGGTTTCAATAACAATGTTTATTTTTTATTCAATAAAAATTAGATTTATTCATATATGAGATGTTTTGTTTTATTCGGCCTATAACAATTGTCGAATTCATCATTGTTGCCACTTGTCTCTCCTCCACGCATATATCTGCAATCATTCAAATCATTCCCCACTTCTATATGCTCGTGTATGGATCTGCATTTGTTGTTGGTTTGATATTTTTCACTAGGTTTTCTATTTTAGTAAGTTGTTGTCTTCCCTTGTTGGAAGTTTGTGCTTGTCTTCCCTCATCTTAACTTTTTTGTTCGTCACCCTTGTTGAATGTTCTATTTTTTGTTATAGTTCTATTATTATAGATCCAAAAGACAAGTGTATAAGTTCCACATAAGTTTGCAAATTCTCGCAACTTCGATTTGACCTTAAAGAGAAGGAAAATAGTTGTTATTGATATAATTTCATTGTTAAATCATGTTAAAGATGTGTGGACAGAAAGTTAGTCCCACATTGATTACATGAAACTTCGATATGAAGTATATAAGTGATTAACTCCTCTCAAATAAAACTGATGCCTTTGAGATAAAACCCCACACCAAAAGTTGAAAGGTAGTTAAGTTGGGGACAATGTCGGTGCTAGTGGAAGAGATTTATGGGCTCACGCAGTCATGAGAATTTAACAAATCAGATGTAATAGTGAACAATTTTTATGAATAAAATATCTTTTCGTCAAAAAAAAATTGTAACAATTTACTTCGGAGTTTAAAGTTCAAACCTTAATTTCAATGTTTTATACGAGCCATTATTAGGTTTACAAATACAAACCCATGCCTACCCTCAAAGGCCTTGCTTGGGATAGGCGCGCAACTAAAGCTGTTACTCCTTAGGAAGAAGCTTAACAAACTTGCTTAACTAAGCCTTCCTCATTTTGATCCACGTTGTACGCTTGTTTCAAAATCTTCGTTTCTTCTCTTTCAACATCTTGGTCTGAATAGATTTCTTTGGCAAAACATATTTTTTTGTCCTTGAACTTAGAATCTTTTACTATACATTTGGTCTCTGAACTTTCATTGTTGTAGATTTAGTCCTTGGACTTCAGATTTTTTTTTTTATGGTTTTGGTCCTTGAACTTTGAGTTTCTTTTTATGTAATGGTCCAAATGTAATTTTTCGTTATTGATGACGCCATTACAGATGTGAATGCCAGCTCAGACGCTCGTAAATCCCGCAGCTAGGTCGGAGCATACCCGAATTATATATATAATTTTTTTTATGTGTTATTGATTTGTTTTGCGAGGTATATGTTCAAGTTAGTTAAATTGCATCGCAATATGTGTGTTTATATTTCTTACTACCGAGCGAGACAGTGTGACGAGTATTCATCTCGAGTAGTATGTAGACGCGAGTACCGAGGCGAATGACTAATACACTAGGTCGATGGTTTATACACACAATAAATGATAAAATGCATTAAGTAATTGATATAAAATGTCATTTAGACGTTAGTGACGCGATTGGTATGCGATACAGTGCGAGATTGGGTATCAGGACGCACGAGGATTGGTTTGTTTGTGTTAAGAAAGGATGAGGATAAGGGCTCAAGTCCACATTAGAGTCATGTTTTAGGTTGAATTATTGACCAATCTCATCCATCCAAGAGGCCTTGAGATGCACAAGCGACACGTAGCGATGAGCTGAGGGGGACTGAGAACCCCAGGGGGCGTCTCTGGTTCAGACGCCGCCAAGGGCGCCGTGGGGGTTAGATCCCACGACGTCATCTGCGAAGTCCAAACCAAAGGCTACCCTTCACCCCATGTTTTAAGTCACGCTGTAAGGGTGGACCTTTGGTGGCGTGGGTCACGACGCCCAGGATGTCGTGAGCCTTTGCTCACGGTGGCTCCTCTCACAACGTCCTAATACATAATTTGAAAAATTAAATTTTAAAAATAAATTGTCATATTGAGGTTTACCTAAGGGTTTATTTAACCCATATGGAATGTTTATTGGGTGTATTTGACTATGATTAATATGTAATGAGGATTTCCAAGGTTCGAGAAATGATTAGGTTTATCAGAAAATAAGGTATTAGGTTTGTTAACGGGTAGTTGACACGCAGTTGGAGGTGTGCATTTGTGTTAGCGAACTAGTGGAGCGCGATTCGAGTTGTGCAGTATCCTAACTGAAATTCACTTTGAGTATTTACTACTTGATTATTTGAATTCATGTCTTGTTGTTCAATTAATCTCATTTTCAGTATTTTATTTACGATCGGTTGAGTTTACTCCCGTCGGGTTTATTCTATTGCATTGGCATGTGACACGCTATACCATAGCATGTGTTATAGAGGTATGTAGGTGGATTGTCGACCCGACTGCTGAGTTTTTCTATGCACATGTCGATGCGCCGTGGTTTACGCTGGCCACCGAGCAGATTCAGGGATTTCACTCAATTCGAGTTTACTCACTGGCGGTGCCTAGGTGATAATCCGAAGTATGGTGCTAGTATGACCTAGATCCTGCACGCACTTTGATTCACTACTATTTTATATTCATGCGAAGGTCCTTCCCAATTGTTTGATTTTTTTCTTTTGCATGTTTATTTAATAGTATTTTGAATTCCAGGATTTATTTATATTATTTACTCGGTGAAATTCCTTGAGATTACTCACTCTGGACTCGTCATCCGTTTTGTTGTCATGATGGAGTGCATACCCTAGTACGAGTAGAGGGAAGAGCAAGCTTGACAACTTCCTTTGATCGACTTCCCTGCGGTTGACTCGGACATTTGTTTTTATTTATCATTTTTATGTTGAGACGGGACATGAGTGATACACTTGACATGTATATGATATAATTTGAGGTTTATTTTGATATTTTGAAACATTTAGATCATGATATATATTGATGGCACTTTGGTTTGGTTTCCACACTAGGAATGTGTTATCACATGATTTATTGTTTATTTTGATGATATCATGATTTAAAGTCTTCCTTTAAAAATAAATTGAAAATTTAACAGATAAAATTGAGTTCATAAACTAACTTGATACCTTATTAAGGAAAATGATATAAAAGTTAGTGGTAATTAGGTTTATTGTTGGTATACGGTGCAAGTGAGACACAACTGGACCGAGTTGTGATAGGATTGTGGGCCCGTGACGCATGACGTGGCTGCCTCAAATCTTGGGGCTGTTATATTTTATGTTTTTAGAGGAAATTAAAAAAAAATTTCTAACTTTTTGTTATCAACTTGAGTTGTTCAGTTTAGTAATATAAACCACTTTACTAGTCACGTGACACTTTTGTTACCCACGTCAGCGGAATTTAACACTTAAAATGTTGGAAGGACTAAATGCAGATATTCGTGAAAAGTTTAAGAATCAAATGCGTAATAATAAAAGTTTACGAATCAAAAATATAAGAAACACAAAGTTGAGGAACAAATGATGGATTTTGCCATTTTCTTTTGAGTCGCGCTATGTGCACCCTAGTCATCACTCAGGGCACCCCATTTATAAGGGTACCCATTGTTTTTCTTAGGGCACCCCTGAGTTGGACGAAAATGCTCTTATTCATCAATGTGAGGCACCCCACCAACAAATCTTCTTCCACACTCCTTCACAAATCAACGTATCCATCCACTAAATCTTCTCATTTTATTGCTCGTTTACCCATCGATTTGTTGTTTTTAGGGTCGGGTGAGTGTTTGCGGGGGTGAGGGTTTGTACGATGATTTGTGGTAGATGGTTTATATTGAATCGTATAGGGTTCGAGGGTTTTTTTGTTGAGTTTGTTGTTCCTTATCTCGTGTTGTTGTTGTTGTTGTCTTCATGTGAATGTACCCATCACTGAGTTCAACCTCAATCCCGCAATATTCAGCCACATAGGCCTGAGACTATTGAGTAAGTCTCGGAACTGCACGAACGAGACTCTACAGTACATCTCGATACTCGGTAACTGATTGAACAAGTAACTCATTTTCGGTTAGAAATGAGACCGAGACATAAGAGGATATGTCAGTTGTTGATAATCGAGACATCCTCTTATGTCTAGGTCCTGTGCATCCGAAACTTTCGTGTACGTGGTATATTTTAAAATGCAGAAAATCCTAAATACAAAAAGGTCAAAACACACCAAAACCCATGCTTCTAACCTTTAAAAATCGAAAAATAGATATACACCAACCTTGTATGCACTATTTGATCCAAGAACGTCATGTTCGACCGTCGACGAAGATGACATAATTGATTGGGAGCATAAGAGTGGTGGAGTTTGGTGGTCACAAATCAAAACCGGGTGGTGGGGTGCCGGAAGTTGTTTTTTTTTTTGTTGTAAATTTGTGTTGGAGAGCACACGAGTCAACGTACGTAAAATTGGAAAAATATGGTGTACCCAAAGTGATGCCCTTTGCGGCTCTTTGTTTTTGTCAAAAAAAAAATCTTCTTCGCTCACACGAATTTTAGGGATCTAACAAATTTTCGACTTTCAATTCAGTTTTTGATATTCTAGGGTTTTCCATTCTCGGTGCACGGTAAGCACGTTAATCTCGTCAATGCCGTCTTTGCTTTTGATGATTCAACGAAGACAATAGATTTATTTGATTGCTTGATTGATTTGGTGAAGGAATTGTTGGTGGTTTTGGCGTTTCTGGGCATTGATTTCAGTTGGTAGAAACTGGAGAGTTGTCGAGATGTGGGTGTCGAACCGCAATGGCGTTGATTTCATCAGCTGTTTTGATCCGAGTTGCGAGTGGCATCCGTTAAATTAGCGAATGTGGATTGGGCTTCATGCCCTATTCCTCCTTGTTTCTCCTATAATCTTATCTGGTTATTTCAAATCTACTGTAAGCTACTGCCAAAATCAAATATTTCTGTGTAGTTCTTAAGGGTTGCAAGGGGCTAAGGGTGATCCCGAGGCAATTTCCCTAGCCTAGGCGAGACGCTGGGTGGCAAAATAATTTTTATTTATAGGTCCCTGAATAAGTATTTATTTATTTGTAGGCCCTTAAGTAACACTAATTGTCTATTAGTCAATGTGATTCTTCTTCAATTTATACTTCAAGAATACTAATAAGTTTTTAGGTTCTTATGTAACGTTAATTGTGTTGTTGACTTGTTGGGTAGGTATTTTATTATCAAACTTAATTGTAAATAGCCCTTTCAAATTTTTAAAAATTAATTAGGACACTGCCTAGGCGGTTTTGCCCCAAAATGCCTAGGCAATAGTGCAGTGTGATTTCGCTTCTTAATACTGCTTTGCAATCCTATGATGCAATTAGAAGAAATTTTGTTTAAAGCGTTGTTTTTTGCCATAATCTTATACTGCCTTTGCACTCTCTAGGTCCTGGGATTCGTCTTTCTTGTTGGCACATTTGGTTTTATTGCCATCTGGCATTGCTGAAGTTTTACGGTATCTTTAAGAGTAAGCTTGTGTCAAGATTGACTGAAATGGGGTGCTGTAGTTGCTTTGGATTTTTGAAAATGCCCAAAAGAACTCTAAAACCGTCTGGTATTTTTGATACCGGATTATCTGAAGAATTATTGTTCGACGACAATTTAGACGATGAGGACATTGCCTCCAATAGCGATGAATCTACAAATGTCTTGTGTGCTGATTTGCACGTCCAGTCAACATCTTTTGTGGACAGTTTTTTTATTCAAATCCAGAGTGGAATGATGTGCCGTGAGGTGCCTGTCAAGGAAACTAGCAGCCTAATTCGTGCCAAGGTGAGTAAATGCTTGAGTCTTATTCCTCGGCATGTTCCAACATGAAAACTTTATTCTAGTATTCCATTTATCAACCACCAATAAATCTGAAGGAAGCTCATTGAAAAAATCACAAATCAATTATCAATCAGCCAACATTATGGATAAGCGGTAGTTTTATATGACTTTGCTTTAATCACATGATTAGCAAATGCATAATCCACCCTATAAACTTTAACCATTGACATGTATGTCTGTTTAAATTCTGGATCATAAATTTTCCTTCTCCTATCTTACTAAAGCCTAAAAGGTACCAAATCCTCTTGACGTATATGCACATGGTTCTATTCACTAAAGCTTTTGTTTTCTATTTGTCTGAACAGGATGAGAATGGAAATAAAATGGTCAATGAATATGTTCGGAAATGTAAGATTGGTTCTGGAAGCTATGGAAAAGTGGTATAAATTTTCTTTTCATTCTAACATCATCTTGCTTGAATAATAATGCCACTCATCCTTAAGAATGATGTATTGGGTGAATCACCAGGTTCTATACAAAAGCATTAATGATGGGAACCTGTATGCAATTAAGGTACATTTTACTTTTCCTCCTACGTAATAGATTCGCCTTCTAGACTATTAGAAAAAGCGTAATTCTATTAACCATGGTTTCTTGTCATTGGCTGTGTAACTACTCTTCTAATTATTTTCTGGAGTCTATTTCATTCCTTATTTTTATTTTATATAGCTTTAGGATTTATGTGGATGACAAACTGTTATTTTCCTTTGGTATGATGGCATACACTTGCTATGGTACTTTCCCGGTTGGTCGTATCTACTATTTTCTTAGTGACTTCGCACATAAATATGTCCTATTTGTGCAAACTACTTAATTGTACAACAACAACAATAAAGCCTATGTCCCAAATTAGTTGTGGTCGGCTACATGGATCAAACTCTTCCACTCTACTCAGTTTAATGCCCTTGATGGTGTGTATTAAGAATCCTTTTTAATTAATACATCCAAGTTGTCTTCGGTTTACCCCTGTATCGTCGAATTCATTCAATTTCTACTATGTCGAGTTTCCTAATTGTGCATTCAAGCTGGGTTTGGATGTGTCCCGCAAGAAGTGCTTAGCTGTCTCATACGAAAATTTGAAGCTCTCAAAAATTGGATTCTTTTTTTCCTTTGTACTTTGTAGAGAGTTCTGTTGCAAGTGTGAATTTTATTTTTATTGTACTGCGTAGTTCCTAGTCAGATGCATGCTTCGGTTCTGACCTTTTCAATTAACGGAGTGCATCTTGGTTGAAGGCTATTGGTGGCCTGATGAACACCACTAATGACTGGAAAAGTCATTGATACCCTGAGATTCTGTCATTCTGCTATACTGCCAGCAACTGGTCATTATTATTTTCTGGCCTTTGATAACTTTCTAGCCAAACTCTTGACTCATGGAAAGTTTGATGTATGATTCTAAATTTGTTTAACTAAGCTCCTGCTACTCTGCATGAATGAAAATATGTTCTGTGTACAATTTTTATTTTAATACCCTTTTTCTCAACCTGTGTACAATTTTTATTATTTCAGTTTATATTCTTTATTGCATTCGAGACGTGTCATGCTTGTGTCAAAAGCTTATTTTAGTTTTTTGCCTTCTCCATTTATAACTGAGCTATGCTCTATGCAGGCTTTTCACAAATCTCATTTGTTGAAGGTGCGAGTAGCACCTTCAGAGACAGCTATGAATGATGTTCTTAGAGAGGTAGGCTCTGAGCTGTTGCACTCTCTTTTAGTTGAGCTTTTTTTTTCGGCATTTGTTATGCTACTTCGTTGGTTATTCAGCGCATTTTAGTTTGATTTTTGCATTTAATGTTTTAACTCCAAGTATAACTTTTTCTTTTTCCTTCTAATTATAGCATTTGATGTCTTGTAAACTTTGCTGACAAATGGGGACAATGTTCTGTATTTTTCTGAGGTTTGAGGAACGTTCAGGATTGACAAATTAGTTGTGGTCGGCCACGTGGATCACACTATTCCATTGTGCTTGATTTAGTGCAATTGATGGTGAGCTTTTCAAATCATGTAAATCCCTCATAATTAATGCGTCCCAAGTTAACTTCGATCTACCCCTACTTCGACGAATTTCTTCAGTTCAGTTTCTATTGAGTCAAGTTTTCTTGTGGGGGCATTTGTAAGCTGTCTTTGGAGGTGTCCAAACCACTGTAATCGCTATTCCCTAGTCTTTGTATTAATTGGTGCTACTCCTACTTTTTTTTAAGTTTCTATTTTTCTTATTCTATCTTTACAAGTTTTTCCGTACATCAACCTAAGTATCCTCATTTCTGCTACGTTCATTTTATGAAGTTGTTGTTGCTTTACTGCCCCCAACATTCACTTCCATAGAGCATGGATGACCTAATTGCGGTCCTATAGAATTTTCCTTTGGACTTGGTAGGAATATTTCGATCACAAATCACACGTTTTGGACTCCATTTCTTCCATCCAGCTTGAATTCTATGTGTGACATCACTCTAAATATTACCATCATTTTGTATGATTGTTCTTAGATATCTGAAGAGGTTATGATGTAGTAACTATGTAGGCCTAAGTTGATGTATTAGGATTTTTTATATGATAGGGGTAAATTAGTCTTTATGCATTAGGGTTTCCTTATAAAAGGTGTAAGCACAACTTGATTGAGAGCTTTTTATCAAAATGAATCAAAATTGAGTATTGAAGCCCTGGATTGGGTGTTCTTGAGTTATCTTCTTCGTTGTTCATCTCTTTCCAATTAACTCTCTGCATTAGTGGTATCAGAGCTCCGTGTAGCGTCCATTAATGGCAGAGAGTGGAAGTGATCGAACCCGCTTCATTGGCAATGACCAGGGAGTGCAAGCCTTTAGGGTTTCCGTTACCTTGTTGGAGCGACGTCTCGACGATTTCATCAAGGAGATTAGGTATGTTGTACCCAAAACTCAACATCAATCTCCTATTCCTACCCCCACATGCCTTTGTTTCAGATCTAGTTTCGGTGAGAGAGCAGGAAGATGAGGAGGGTTACCACCCTATTCGCCAACCCCATCAGCTTGGTTTCGATCGTGGAGGCTTTCTCCGTCACGCCAACCAGAGGCACCCACCCCAAAGACCTCTTCCCCCTGTTTTCGACTCTAAATCTGATGAAGAAGATGACTGGGTGGCTCCTCAACATCATCGTGGTCACCATCATCAGTTTCTAAAGGGAGATGGTCGAGATTACAAAATGAAGATTGATATTTAAAAAGCCTAACCAAGAAAAACCACCACCCCCACCTATGGCTTCTCTACATCAGGAACCTACAACGACGCCCTTTTCGATTCCACCACCGACCCAGAAGTCCCCTGCACCTCCACCTTCACTTCGGTCCAACCTTCTTCTACCATACCCAGCACCTACGCCACAAATCCATGCCCCCGACTCCCTTATTTCCAGATTTGGTGACCCTAACAAGGAACTTCAGTTCACCTCATCTCCACCTTCGTATCCTTCACTCCTTAAACCACCTCCTTCACCGTCAACTGGATCTTCTCCACCACCGCCTCCACCTACACTGTCACAAATCCATGTCCTTGAGGCCTTACTCCACCATCTCCACCACCCATCATCTCGAATCCACCACCACAACCATTGCACATTTCAAAGGATCAAAGGTTTGATGATGAAAGACATCATGACAGAGGCAGTTCATGTTTCCATTAATTTCTCTTCAGTCTCACAGTTGGCTCTCCCAGATTTTAATTTTTGGTCGTTCTTGGTTATGCGAAGCATTTGCACAAGTTTTTGTTGGATTATTATAAGCTTCGACATTAGGGCGTTGAAGATGAAATTGCCCATAAGGATGCACATAGATTGCGTGAGTCACAACAAGAAGAAGCTCTCCATCAGAACGTGCATATGCTTCAATCAAATGTATAAACGAATAGATCTTATTGCTATTGGTGGTATTCATATGGTAGAGTTCAAGGTCTTCTTTTGGGGTCTCCAATATGATGAGTTGATTAGTGCAAAATTTGGTGCAAATCACTACTTCTTTGTTGTGGGTGTGAAACTTCTTTGGTTCAAAGAAGTTTCATCTAGATGTAACCACAACTTCTCATTTGTTAGAGGTCCCTTTACTCATGAACATGTTGGAACAACTGTCACATGGACACAATAGCCCTTGGCTTCCAATAATTTTGAAGGATACGATGCATAGAAATGTCATATGGGATGTTGCTATCTTCATGTGTTGTTCGATGGAGTTGACAAGAATGTTTGGTTTGCTCAAGTATTACGTATTCACATATGGGTATCACATTGTTCACTCTATCTTCTTATTGGGTAGTCGAAGAGCTACTTGTGCAAGGCCTAAAGAGCTTCATTTTTGTGAGGTGCTTCATAGATTTCTCTTGCTTATTGTGTCTGTGCACTTAGAGAAAGAATGGCGTTGGTTTGACAAAAACTCTCTCAAGCACCGTGATCATTCTTTTTGCTTGACTATAGAAATACATATGGATAGTGTGGAAGAGTTCAAGTTCTCCTTGTGGGATTTTCAACTTTCTGTGCTAATTGGTCAAGAATATGATGAGGATCACAACTTTATTGTTGGAGATGTACTACATATATTAAATATGCTTTGTACTGAGAAGGTTCATCAAGATCCATGGAGATCTTTTTATTTGCTTGATACCACTCTGCTTGTGGACATATTCATGGGTTTGGCACTAGCTTCCAACATATTTGACACAACACCTGATCAGAGAATATTTGACAAGTTAACTGCGAATTTGAGGTGTTGTTCTAAAATGGGTGAAGGCAACCTTGTCTTCTACTTGCTTCTCATGCAAAATGTTGCAAAGGGGATAATGTGGTTTATGTTTGATTTTGCTGTTGCTACATGACATCCTCCGGCCTCCGGGAGTTTCTTTTTGGTTTAATAACCAACATTCCATGGTTTCCTTGTTTAATTATGCTTTAGCAACGGGCCGACCACCAGACCATCCTCCTTGATGGTGATTCTACTTTAATTAGCCACTCGAGGTCGAGCTCTTTTTAAGAAGGGGAGAATGATGTAGTAACTATGTAGGCTGAAGTTGATGTATTAGGATTTTTTGATAGGGGTAAATTAGCCTTTATGTATTAGGGGTTTCCTTATAAAAGGTGTAAGCACAACTTGATTGGGAGTTTTTTTTATCAAAATGAATCAAAATTGAGTATTGAAGCCGTGGATTGGGTGTTCTTGAGTTATCTTCTTCATTGTTCATCTCTTTCTAATTAACTCTCTGCATCAGGTTCATCTTAGGAGCTTCTACTAACCCTAATTTTACCACTTCATATTTATAAACTCACAATGCTTGTATTCGGTCTTCGTTCTACTCAACTTAAAGCCTTTATGGCCTGTTCGGTTCACCTTACCAAACTGTCCTAAGTTTAAGGGATTAAGTTATACACATGATTGCTAGTTGGATTAAGTGATTAGTCCGAAGTTGGTCACTTGTTCGCCTGGGCATTTTAACGTCCGGATTACATGTTTAGTTGCTTGTGAAATTACGTACCTGCCCCTCTCCTTATCAAACCAAATCGATCGATTCTGAAAACCCTAAACCGCATCATCACGAGTTTGAGATTGAGGAGAGGACTGCAAGCAACCAATTTCAAATTTTCATTCTCAATCAAACCCAAAACAAAACACATTTTGATACTGCTCATTAAACAAAACCAGTTTGAAATTCAACAAACAACCAAAAAATAGTTATGGAGCTATATGTTCAGACATTAACAATAATACTCAATGTTGACAACACAAAAGGGACTTCAATCAAACCCAAATAAAAAAAAGTTTGAAATTCAGCAAACACCCAATACATACTTATGGAGCAATAGATTCAAACATTGACAATACTCAATGTTGGAAACCCAAAAAGGGATTTGAACAAATCCAGTTTGAAATTCAACAGTAATTAGTTTTGAAAACACAATAAGGGATTTCAACAAATTGTGATGGCTGAATCACAGCAAACAATCACAACTAAAACACTAAGAAAACAATTGCAAACCTAGAATCGATTTCAAGTTTTCCACCTTCTTCAGGATTTTAAGTTTTCGATGGTTAGGGTTTCATAGGAAAGAAGGAATTGATCGATTTTGTTGTGTTGGTGTTTGTGTTAAGTAGACCTATTCATGGGCTCGGGTACCCGCCCGGTCCGTCCAAGCCCACTTTGTTTGGGATGGGCGTGGGTATGTGTGCAAGCCCAAGCCCGCCCGACCCGCCCATTAAAAATTTAAAAATGCATTTTTTAATATTAATATTAGAAAAAAGTGTTTTTAGTAAGTTTTGACTTTGAACCTTAAACATCAAGGTTAATATGGTACAACTTAACCCACTAGGCCAACTATTACTTTATATTCATTTTTAAACATTTTTTAAATATATTTTCTTTATTAAAAATATAAAAAATTAGTCAAAAACTCTTTACTTGGGCGTGCGTTGGTGTGCCTGGGCAAAGGCTTCAAAGCCCAGGCTCGACTCGAGCTCATCCAGTTAACAGGTCTAGTGTTAAGTGGGGTAAATTCATCGAAAGAACACCACACAACGCCTAGACAAACTAATGAGGGAAAATTGGTGGTTTTGTTTAGTCATCAAGAGTATATATTGTCTAATCCATTTCATTACCTAATCATACAAAGTGAACATCAGATTACTTAATCGTAAATGGCTAATCCGACCTAAGAAGGTGAACCGAACAGGCCATTAGATTCTAATGTATTCCTCCAAAGTTCTAATTTCTTATTCACTACATCTCTTGTTTCATCCACTAGAACAATATCATCTAGACCTGATCACGGGCTCAGGTACCTGCCCAAGGCCGTGAACAAATAACCGGGCTTGGACAACCCTTTTCAAGAAAATCCCGGCCTGGGCCCAGCCTGAATATAAGCCCAAGCCCGTGAACAAATAACCGGGCTTGGGCAACCCTTTTCAAGAAAATCCTGGCCCGGGCCCAGCCCGAATATATGATTATAATTAATATATTCTAAAATAATAAGTGTTGTAGGAAAGGTTTGAGCCTAGGACCTAATGCACACGTTAAGTGATGCTTACCATTTGAGCTACTCCTCATTTTTGCACAATATACGAGTATTACATATGGAAACACGTATGTTGTTAAAAAAGTCTATAAAAATTTATTAAATGAATAAATAATTTATTTTTTAGATTTTTTTAATATTAAAATATTTATTCATGTGTTTGATGGGCCGAACTTGGGCTTTACATTTTTTACATGGGCTGGACTTGGGCCTATGTATAGGCCCCTATGATACCCGGACTCGCCTATTTAGGGTTGAGTACCCGTGTCGACGCGACACTGACACCGACCCTGAGTGTGTCCAACCTTCCAAAATCAACTATGGATGCGGCTGAAAACTGGGCAACCAGATTTTAGGGAGATTTTCGCGAGATATTTTCAATTAGAGAGAGAGAAAAGAGCTAAAATGAAGATCTATGGTGACACCAGCGAAGAACTTCGCACCTCGCAGCAGATATGAAGATCTAGCGTACAGAGCACCACCATTGAAAAAGAAGAACAGAGCAAAGATGAAGGGATGATGAGAGTGACATCAACGATACCTTCTATCATCGATTCTTCTCCCCCAATATGCTTTAACTCTGTCTTTTTTTCGTCCAGATCTGTTTTCAACTCTCACTCTCTATCGATATGTGGAAAACTCTCAATCCTTTTCTTTCGTCCAGATCTGTTTTCATTTACACACGTGTTGTACACAAATTTGTACACAAGAAAAGAAGTGTTTGACATGTGATACAAAAACAATTTTTCTAGTTTTCTTTCCCAAAAGAAACTTTTCTTATTTTAAATATTAAATATATATGTATATATAATATCATGAATCATAAAGAACGAAGAAAAAACATGTGCAACTTATCCCCGAATCCGTGTCCAAAATTTTGGACACTTTCAGCCAAGTCCTTGAGTCCTTAAAATCAGAGAATAGTCATGTCCGACTCCTAGATACATACATGCACCGGACACCCATACCTGAGTCGGGTAAGTAACATAGATAGGCCCGCATATATATAGTGGGCCGTGTTTGGGCTAAGGTTCTTATGCTCGAGCCCAGCCCAAACTCGGCCCATGAACATGTCTATCTGCAAATAATATACACCATGATATATCCTCTTGAATATGCATAGTTTGTTCATCCATAACTAAAGGAAACAGATATGGGTTTAAAGCCGATCATTGATGTAGTCTTATTGTAATGAAAATTTTTTTTGTGGTTCCTCCAAATGTTTATGTATCTAGCATGTACTCCTTTTCTTTCTAGAACCCATCAAAGAAAATCTCTAGGAGCTCTATCTTATGCTTTTTCTAAATCTATAAATATCATATGAAGATCCTTTTTTCTGTTCTATATATTTTTTCATCAATCTTCTTACAAGAAAAATTGCCTCCATAGTTGACCTTCCTGAATCCGAATTGATTCAATGATATTATTGTTTCTCTTCTTAGCCTTTTGTCAATTATTCTCTCCCAAAGTTTTATAGTATGACTAATTAGTTTAATTCCCCGATAATTTGAACAACATTCTGGATTGACAATAGGTTCAATATGTTCTTTTGTGATTTTTGGAATCTGCAATATTTTAGGGATCGCGGATGTAAGTTATGTTGGTGCTTTTGATGGCAATGAAGGATTGCAACACCTTAACTCATAAAAGCCTTTTTCTCAACTATAGCAGGTTGAATATATGAACCTATTTTCCTTAATCCCACTCTGTCAAGGACAAAGTCGAAGATATCAAGTGGAGTTTAATTGCTTGGCATTTGGTAAAAATTGAGAAGTGACCGAGCATTCGCCTAGGGCTTAATGATTTAATTTGAGAAAAACAATTGCCATCCTCCTGATAATTATTCATTTGGTTGCAAAATAAAATTATTTTTACTAGGTATGCACGTTTAAAATTCTTTTAAGGGAATCATGAATACTTGGGTGAGTTCATTTTACATGAGAGCGTTGTTATTGTGTACGGAGTTATAATTGTAGGATTCTCAAAAAATTTGTTGTCATTGGAAAATTACTTTTAGTTATTTGATTATTTCTTAATTGGTGTTTGAAAGTTCATGCTCCCAAGTTTCTTGTTTTGATCTGAATAATTGTTTAATGAGCATTTGCAGTAGGTTCCTTGTTTCGAAGTTTTTGAAATGAAAATATCCAAAACAAAGATAATTAAATGGAGATGTTTGGTGGCATTTTAATGTCGCGTTTGTCAATGTTATAAGATTTTCACATTTGTAGTTCCTGACACTTATATGGAATTTAAAAAAAAAAAATGTTTTGTCAAGAATCTTATTAATAGAATCTAAATGAGTTCCTTAGTCTCGGTCATGTTATGTTTGCAATAGCTTTGTGTGTCATTTGATCCTTAATTTTAAGCTTACACCACAATGGAGTGATATCTAGGGTGGTCTATAGCTGAAGATAGTCTAGTGATTGTTGACTAGGAGGTCGCCTAAGCTTTTTTAGAAGAAATCACCTAGGCTGGGTGGGTTTATATTTTATAAATAACTTATAACTGGAGGGGCATTGTAAATAAGTTAATAGACCTCAAATGAACAAATCTGACCCTACCCCTTTCTCACACAACTCCATGCCTCCCCCCTCTACCAATGATCAACGGCTCTTCCAGCAATCATTGATTGGTGACATGGTAATGTTTCTAGATGTCTTATACAAGAATAATTACTATTTCTTAATTATTTGTTGAACGTGGATGTGATGACTGGTATACCATTAATGCTATGCAGGGACTGTTAAGTAATTAATTTTTTGTCGCGTAGGTGCTGCCTAGTTATCACCTACATACTACCTTCCTCAATTAGTGAAGTCACCTCGGCATCACCTTGGTGCTTTGCAGTCCTTGAGATGATCTAAATTTAATTTGCAACTACAAGCTTTGTTACACATTCAATAACTTGCATGACTTTGAAGCTTTATCATTGGTTTTGAAGTTTTTGATGAAATGGACTCTATCAAGACTCCAGACAGTTCTTATATGTATTTTCATCCATCATTTAGTAATATTTAATGTATTCTCGTTTCTTCCAGGTATCAATCATGAAAAAGGTGGACCATCCAAATATAGTCAATCTTGTCGAAGTGATTGATGACCCCAGCACAGATCACTTCTACATGGGTATGCAAAACCACTCTTTTTCTAATCTTCTTATTTGACGCATGATCATCTTGTTCTGGAAGCGGATTTTGCGTTACTTTGCATTGGTGCAATTCTTAAAGGTCTCTGTCCGGCACTCAATTGTTGCTCCACATGTTGGTTGTGCGAGAGAAAAAAGGGGCACACTACTATATTTTTTTATCTGGACAAATTTTCCCTTTCCTTCCTTATCTCTCCTGATCCCCCCTCTCTCAACTATACAAAAATCATACGATTGACATGGTGTCTTACCAAATTGAAAACAACTCATTTCGATATTTAAATATCTTCTCACTTTTCCATTTATGTGAGATTGTGATGTATTTACTCAGTCTAATTTGCTTGATGTTTTTTTTTTTTTTTCCATAAGAATATGCTTGATGGTTATGAGTAGTATAGGTTTGATAGTAGAGAAACTAGATGAATCTATGGCTCTGAATTGTGGGTAATATTAATTTTGGTGTTTTGGGAAGAAATCCATTCTGGGTAGGAGAAATTTATTCTGGGTTGGTGTGGGATCTGGTTTTGGTTTGAGATTTTTACGGATTTGTGAGATAGTTACTTGAAATTGAAGTCGAAGTGATGGGAAGGCCATGGTTGTAGTTTTTGAGTATAGTTGGGAAAGGGAGGGGTTGGAATGAGGGAAGGCCAAAACTTGTCAAAAGAAAAATATAGCTGTCCGGACCCTTTTTTCCACGTCACCAACATTTGAAGTGATAGTAGAACGACTAGTAGAGAACTTGAGAAACTGCACTTATGCGGGCTGTAGCAAATCCGCTCCCTCTTGCTCTTAGTCCAAATGCTATACTTGATTTCCAGCTTCTTGCCTTTTCTGATCCACTTTTTTTTTTCCTTGTCTGATCAGTTCTCGAATACATAGAGGGAAAGCGGTTCTGTGATAGTGCATCAAATCGATTAGGGGAAGTTGTTGCCAGAAAGTACCTCAGGGATATAATTGCTGGGCTCATGTATCTTCATGCTCACGTACGGTAAAATATTCTCTTAGTTTTGTTGGTCACAAACTTACCCCACAATGTTTTGTTTCAACTTGCTGTTGTGGTGCAATATTACTCTTTTTTGCCTTCCATTAAAATCGAGCATTGATTGCTACCTAGAGGAAATTTTATTTTGACCTCATTACAAATTTTTTTTCCCCTTTTAGGTGAGTTTAGGCTTATCTTTTGTGTTTCATTACGTTCTAATTCTTATAATATTTTATGGCAAGTATATGCCTATTTTTCCTTCCCTTAGTTTGTTTTATTCTATTTTTCCTTTATTAGTTGATGTAAATTATTCATTTTTGTATGTGTGGGATTAGCAGTTGAAATCTTCATATACTAGTGTCATAATTCTTGTGCATGGGATGAGAGAGAGAAAAGAGCCAGTCATGGACATCATGATGCAGTTGGTTAATCATGATTGATTAATTGATTGATTGATTATGTGGTAGTAGTTTTCACATCTAAGCTTCAAGATGTTTTGGTAAGTGTGCTTGATGCATAATGAATGTGTGTGGCGGTTATAGTGCTGCATTGCATATGTGCGAAAGCAAGCTGTTTTGGGAGTTAATTTTAACTGTGTGGACACTACACTTGCAAAATAGTTTAAAAAGTCTCATCTCAGAAGGTTGATTTCCCCCTATTGTTAATGAAAGTAATTATCACTTATTATATGGTCAATGAAAGCAAATCATTTTCTTTGCATTATTTATGTGCTATACAAGGATAGCTGAATAACTTTGCTATATATAGTGCACAGTCTCTGCTACTTTGTGCATTCCGCCTTATCAGTGACAATTGAAGCCCATAATAAAACTAAACCAAAATGAATAAGCTAAAGCTGTCTGAAACAAGAAAAAAAAAATTTGTGATGATCGTATCATATTACTTGCACTGCTTGTTAGTTGTTACCGAGGGAGTTCAGGAAAGAAATGAAGAGAGACTTCTAACATAGAAAAAAAAGGACTTTGTAATCTTCAATTAACCTTTAGGTAGAGCCCCTGGACCATCTTTCATGCCTTGAACCATTTGAAGTAAGGGGAGAAACCTTAGATTAATCTGTATTGATTCTATCGAATGAGTGGAATGATCTCTGCCTTGGTTGGTGACAAATGACGAGGAGGGTTTAAATGTTGACCATTAGGTTAGAGTTGTCTGTTTCACACTCAAATTCATTCATTCATTTGTGGTTCATCTCATTGCGATATTTATACTAGTTAATGCAGTGGGTGGCAGATCTGTAAACATGTTTTGTTTTGTTTTTTTTTTTTTAATTTTTTTTCTTATTTTTGTGTGTGTGGGAACCATTTAAATTATTTAATGTTTATGATCTTACTGCTTTTCTTTATCGACCAGAATATAGTGCATGGGGACATCAAACCTGACAACCTGTTGATTACAACAAAGGATACGGTGAAGATATTGGATTTCAGTGTCAGCCAAATCTTTGTGGTACACTTCTTTCCTCTCTTGGTTCTGTGGTCTTGTAATACGGCCTGCATACACTTAAGCAGAAACTGAGCTTCTTTGTATTTGATGAATCTACTTCAGCAATGTCATTATCTAAATGTTGTTTAAATTTAATGATTAGTTGGATGATCTATAGTCTGATAGCATAGACTTGTTCAACTTAACTAAAACGATATCAATCGAACTATGAAGAAAAGCAGCGAATGGGCACCTGAGGAAAATGCTTAATACTGTTCTGTTATGCTTGTTTGACCATTTGAAGCCTATTTTGAATCAATTATGAGTTGCGAATTTCTCCCTGCCAAATTTGGTTAATGAATTGGGGTAGTCAGTAGTCACTAGTCAGTGATGATTTTGAGAAATGAGCAAAATGGGTGGAATTTCAACCTGGGTCTTTTCTGACAAGAAAAAAAACCTTGGTCTTGAATCTCTTGCTAGTTCTGGATTGTCATAGGTTGTCTTCAAGTTTTTTTTTTTTTTTTGAAAACAAAGCACCAACTTAAATGTTATAATTGTATTAATGAGAACATAGGAAGAATACAAGAATATCGCCTCAAAAACCTCCCACGAGTTGCATGGGAGAATTAAACATTCCTTCAGTTCTATTGCTTTTCCTCAGAGTTGATTATAACTGAAAGATAATGGCCTAATAATGTCATTATCTTTTGTAATTCAAGAGACAATGTTATACTCATGTTTTCTTCCCTAGAAGGTTCTTATGTTCTCTTACCTCTCTTAGAATGCTAAACTAAATAAATAACAGAAGAATTTTGTAACAATTTTTAAATAGAATAGAAACATATCAAAACATCTGCAGTCAGCATGAATTTGCTGCTTGGTCTGAGGATCACTTTTTCCTCAAGTGAACTGACCGTAGCTTTTGTGACTAGTACTTTCTGTTGCTGAATTCGGTTTAATGGGCAGGATGATAATGACGAACTTCAACGATCTCCTGGGACTCCTGTTTTTAATGCTCCTGAATGCTGTTTAGGTAAGGAGTTCATCTAGCTAAAAGGCTCTCCTTGCGTAAAATCATTTGGAAGAACGTGAAAATGTTTTCAGTTGTCGAATACTAGGTTGTTTATATTGCTGGACAGGGTCAAAGTATCATGGCAAAGCTGCAGACACATGGGCTTTGGGGATTACTTTATACTGGATGATCGTCGGTCAGTATCCATTTATCGGAGATACATTACCGGAGACTTATGATAAGGTTTGCCAATTGTTATATACATTGCATTGTTTTTTTTTTTTTTTTTTTTTTTCCTGCATTTATCTTTTTCTAAGCGTAGGAGCCGTCGCTAATTTCTCCAGATTGTGAGCAACCCATTGTTAATCCCGGAAGACATCAGCCCACAACTGAAGAATTTGCTAGAAGGAATTCTTTGCAAAGGCTGGTGGCTTATCCTTGTCTTTAACATGCTTTCAACTGTTGAAACTCGTCTTATTGTATCTTTGCTTCATATTTATTCTTAGAAACAATGTGTGTCGCAGATCCAAAACTTAGATTGTCACTAAGTGCTGTTGCTGAACACCCCTGGATTGTTGAAGAACTCGGGCCAATCCCTCAACATTTGTGCATCTGCAAGCGTAGGATATTGCAAGAAGGAATACCCGTCGCATAAGAAATGATATGATCGGTTATTATCACTACAACTAAATGGTAAGATTAACGTGTATATGTTGGCTAACTATGGATCTTTGGCTTTGAGTGGTCTAATGAATCTGTGATAAAGAAAACGATCAGATGACATACTTTTGGTACATAACATTTGCTTCAAAGTTTAGAGCTCTTTGGATTTGGGCGTGGTTACTTGTTTATACATACCAATGTCTGCCCAAAGGACTCTGACGACTATATATAGCAAATCTGTGTATTGAAAGTATGCCACCAAACTACTGTCCTGTTAATAATCGCTGAAAGCTATTCTGTCCGTGGCCAGCTATTGATATCGCTCCAGTTCATCTCGTGGTTGTTTCTAATCTATGAAGATCGGGGTCGTTTCCTCTCTATTATCATGGTTTCTAACATCAATTCAAACATTAGACGCGGAGGTATGTCATATTTCAGCTTAGCTTCTGTTCATATCCCAATGGTAATTATCCTCTTATTAAAGTGCTCGAGTGGGAGCTTATACCATAATGTGTAAGATAGTTTCTGGTTACTCATATTTTTTCCTATTTCTCTTTTAAGTCTTATTTAAATAGAGATTTGTTAAAGTAAGTGTGTTTAGTTACTTTACTTTTACCTCTTATTGTGAAAAAAGACTTTTTCTTAGTAAGACGAAATTTCTCTTAAATAAAAAGTTAGATTTCTTAACTTTTTCAATAAGTGAAAGATCACTTATGCTGGTAGAGACTGTGAATCACACAACTCGCAAGGACACAAAAAGAATGTTCACAAGAATCCCAGAAGCATGGATGTGGGCTAATATACCACTTAGGAAATTGACCAGTAAAACTCCTTCAAGAACTAAGAGCATCTCTAATGGGATCATGGATTGGAGTAAAAATGGATCCACCTAGGACAATCCACATCCAACCCAGAATATGCTCTCCAATGGAACCATGGATTGTGAATGTCTAACTTGTGCGGCATGGAATCAAAGTAGAAGGTGTCTACCACAATGTCTACTTCTAAACATTGTGGTAGACATTCTCTCAATTGCCACATCATCAATGTTTGTTATAGAAAGTAAAAAAAGTCAAAGCCTGGAGATCATTTCGGAATTTGAATGTCTATCTAATGCCACATAAGATAGATTTTCTTCCCACATCTATGACAAGGCACCAATCTATGGTTTAAATCTACATTACAATGCTTTAAATACGCCTTTGATGATGGTGTTTTTTTTTTTCCTTGTCTACTAATTATGTTCTTCTATTATAAAGAAACCTTCATCTGTGTTTCTTCTGTAAATGATGATAAACCTCAACCACAAGTAGAGTGATCAATTCGTGCGTGAGAGGGGAGGCCTTTCAGTTCTTGTGTTTCATCTGTAAATTGTCACTTCGTGGTGTTACTCTACGTTTTTCTTGGTTTTATTTAGGCCTGTCAAGTTTTTTCTTTTGTTTTATCAGAACTTTATCAAATTACACTAAATCAAACACAGTAGTAGGACCCCCAACTTGTTGTATCAGAACGTATCAAGTTCAATTGATCAATGAAGTCAAACAATAATCGAAATGTGTATGAATTGGATAATAATTTAAGAGACTGTTCAGTAGTTTTGGGTACATTCTGGTACAAGAGCTAATAAGTTGCTCTGTAGGTTGAACTGCAGCTCCTCTTCCACATTTCATGTGTAGCTCGTACGTCTCTGGAAGTAGTAGATGGTAAACATTGTTTATCACATTGACCCTACGAGGCTATCAAAAGCATGTCTTCGTCATAGTAAGTACTAGTAGTTGCCAACTTGCCATCACGTCCTTGTAGATAGTTGACACAAATTTCTACGTTGTTAAGGTGCAAGACTAAGTTTAGCTTATTAATTTGGTATGCCTATCGCTTTGATGTCGACCTTCTCCCCCTTTCGATGCCATTAGCTCAATCTTCTCCCCATTTTGACGCAAAGCAGTTCTTCCATCTGCTCGATCTCTTTCCACTTTCAGCCATTCATGTTTGCTCTTTGTCTATCTCGTGAGCCAACAATTGCACAGCTTTTGGATTCGGTTTCTATTGAACGAAGTCTTGAATTTGAGTCTAAGTAGATAAAAATAAGTAGGTCGAGTGGGCTTTCCCGAATATTAATTATATACTTGAGTTCCCGAATATTAATTATATACTTGAGTGTAGGTTTGTGGTGTCGGATATTATGTGAGAAAAGAAAAAAAGCTTTAGTAACATAGTTTGGACACTGATTCACTTAATGCTCGTGTGATACAGCACGAGATGCCCAATCTCGTGCCCAATGTTACTCTAGCAGGTTCGAAAAACACAACTATTAGGAGACATAATTAAGAAGTTTAGTTCTGTGGCGTGTTGGGTAGACAATCTTGAACCTTGATGATGAGGATGGATTTCCATGTATAGTGTGGTGGTGACTGGTGAGGGTAACAAATTAAATCGTGGGGCTAAGTAATGATTGTGAAGAGGAGGACACCTGGGCTGCTGGGAGGACAATGGTCAATGACGTTGATGTGTTGTGGTCCTATAAATGGACGCTCAGATGTGAATCTATTCCATCGTCATACCCCACCTAAAAAAAGATTTGACCGGCCGGAACCCAAAGCAGCAAATTAAGTTTGACTGAATCAGCCGCCTATTCTTCCCTAAAATCAAGCTAAGAAGCAGTGAAGAAGCAGTGAAGCATGTGGTTGTGTTTTGCGTGGCCGACCGCCTCAAAAGTCGAACTCATTCCCCCTCACACCTTCCACGTTCAACTGCCCCCCACCCCACCCCAATCTCTCGCCACTTGTACATAGCTAGGGTTTATCTTTTTATTTTTTATTTTTGAGTTAATAGAAAAAAAAAAACCTCGAATTATTGAATTTTTTAGAAAATTAAAATAAAATTTATATATTTTCAAATCTATCAGACATTCTAATTAGCGTAATTAATTTCAACGCTGTATAGAATAATCTATAATGTCACACAGTTTTAATTTTATAATTACATTCACAATCAAATTAATGGAGTTTTTTTTGAAGAAATAGAATTAGCGAATTAATGTACTTTTATTAAGGTAATTAATTTTATGTCTAGTTCTGTATCGAGTAATGAATGATTAATAAAATTTTTATTTTTCTTCAAAAAAAATAAATATTATAACTAATATGCAAAGATTACCAAATAAAAAATCTGCAAAGATCTCACACGGCACAAAATTTGTGAACTTTTTGAGTGACTTATTGACGTGTTAGAAGCGGATTGCTCGTCTTTGAATTGTGATTCGTTACATGCAGGATTTGGTTAGAATAAATTCAGATTGGCGAGGGACGTAGTGGGTCAAGGTGGGGTTTGGCACACATGCATTTTTATAAAATTAGCTTTTGAATGAGAAGAGCACAAGAAGTGTTTCTTTTTCTTTTTTTTTTTATTTCCGCACAAGAAGTGTTTCTTTTTCCTTTATCTTAAAGAAAAAAAAATAACAATAATGTTGGGTGGAGTAATAACTCCAGACTTACAGAGTTCATCACAAATTTTAAAAGCTGAGGGTTCAAGCACTAACTAAAAATGTTGTACATATAATAATTGTGGTACTACATAGTCATATCAATTAGACTTGAGAGAGTCCAAAGATCAACCGCTAATTTTAAAATTTGTGAAGAAAAAAAATGTAGAGAAGAATAATGAGTTGTATTAATCTTTTTTTTTTTGATACTTTTCAAAACTTAAACTATGCATTATATAGGTTGTTCATCATGCATATAGCCGTTATATGGTTATATAGTCATTACACAAATTTTAGGAAACAACAGCTAAATGAGGAAAAGATTCATAAAACTATATTCTTGGCATTGACTCAATGACTAATAGATCGTCAATTAGCCGACTTTCCTTATTTAATTGTTGAACTTCCATGTAAGAAAGGATCTCGGTGACCCTTGTCACTCATTGATTGTAGATTGTTAATATCCTCCCATAAACTGAGTCGAGATTTGAGGCACAGTCTGCAATTTGAGCAGCAACTGACCATATGAAGGGCATATGTTCAACTGCAGTATGGGCCATATAACAATATTCTGCTTCTGTGCTTGAACATGAAATGGTCATTTTTTTTTTTGCACACCGTGGTATAAGATTACAACCAAAAGTAATGGAACCTCAATATGTTGTCGACACCTTTTTGTGATTAGCCCTTGATGAATGATGGAGATCTTGAGCGGCTTTGCGCTTTTGTACAAATGTTGAATAGCAATTTGTGTCGATTGTTATTTCAAGCGACTTTGTGCTTGGTAGAAATGTTGAGCAGTTTTGTGCTTGGTAAGAATCTCAAGCGATCACTTATTGAGAAACAAATTTGACATATTACAAAGGAGATATTACAACGCCCAGAAAAAAAATATAGATACACACCAATATGTTTGAGGGCGTGGTGGATCAACCACACACCCCTACTAACTCACCTAGGCTTTGATACCATAAGAAAAAAGATGTAGAGAAGAAGAATGAGTTGTATTGATCTTCTTTGATACTTTTCAAAACTTAAACTAAACATTTTTTTTTGACAACTCTGAAGGGTATCCGTACCCTAAGGGTATGACTAATCCCTACATAAGGCCCGGCGCCTCCCCATTTAAGGGTAATCAACCGAGAGATGTTCCAATGACCCAATCGATTTTGATACAACGAGAAATCGAAATCGAGGTCGTGCTCTTAACTCACACAACCCCATCTTTGTCCTTACCATTGTAGCAACCCGACCGGGTTAACTTAAACTATACATTATATAGGCTACTCATCATGCATGTAGCCGTTATATGACCGTTATATAGCTCTTACTTAACTTTTAGTAAATAACTAAATGAGGAAAAAATTCATAAAATTATATTTTTAGTATTGACTCAACGACTAATTTATCGTCAATTAGCTAAATTTCTTTATTTGTTGAACTTTCATGTAAGCAAGGATCTTGGTGATTTATCTTGGTGAACCTTGCCACTCCTTGATTGGAGATCATTAATGGCATTGTCCAAAAAATAAATCAATTAATTAACTAAATTATTTAATTGGGGAACGGATTGACTGATTGTTTATGTGTACGAGTGGATTAATTGATTGTTGGCATGTGTTGAAGATTTGGATTGGCTTAATTACATTAATAAATCAAATATAAGTGGATCGATCTTGTGTCTGGATTCGTTAGAAATGACGCAAAAGAAAATTTAAAGTGGGGGAAGACAGGACACCTTTATTTAACTTTAGAGGGTGCGTTGATGATGTGATGTGGGTCTGATGGATGCTTTTATGTGCGTGTCTTACGGGTGGTAGTAATTTTGATTGATTGGGTCTCTCACTGTGGAATCTACCAAGAACGTGGTACGTGGAGAACTATTTATTTTCTTGACATTTTTGGCGATGTCGAGAAGTTTTATATTTTTACCTATCTCACTTAACAAATTTTGACACATGAAGAACTATTTATTAATTGGAATAAAATTAATATCAAGACCTTTTGACATAAAATTTACACCTAAAAGTTAAGATGGTTAAGTTAAGAACAATATAAATACTATCCACACGATCACAAAGAAGTGCTGCTGGCGAGCCTCTCTTATGGATGTTGCTTTGGTGAGTGAGAAGTTTAATAAGTCGCTATCACTACATCACACCACTTACACCACTCGGGTGCCTTTGTTCTCGGGCTGGCTACGCTACTACTCCCACTCCCTGGAACCAAACGACAGTACCTTAACTAGTTTGGTTGGCCTTTGTAATTTAAAGGGGTAATAAAAGTTGGTATAAGTTGTGTCATTTATGGAATTTGAGTGTTGAGGTTTACCTACGTCCATCGAACCTCGATGAGTTTAGCGTCACGAGAGCAGTGAAGGCAGAGCGTGCTTTGTATTGCTTTTTTGACTCATTTCCTCTCCAGTCTCCTTGTCGGATCCCAGCTAGCTTCCTTAGGCTGCGTGGACTATTCTCTTCTCCTACCTTCTCATTCTACACACGTGATTACTTTTACTTAATAATGTTCATTATTAATTAGTTAATTAATGTATGTAGGGCTTGAATGTATATATAATAGGAAAATAATAATCTAACACATTTTGGGAGCACACTTTTCTTTTAATTTATTTGTGATATTTTGTTAGATGTGGGGGCTCACGCCTAGGAAAATAAAAAAAAAAACCATAATAGGCTAAAAGACAAAGTATGCGTCTCAAGTGTGCGTCCAAAGTGTGTTACATTATCATATTTTTCAATATAATAAGTAATACTATTTGGACTCACGAGCTGAACTCAAAAATATTTTTTTTAAGTCATTCTCAAACAATAAATAAAGCAAACATAAGAACTTGTAAAATTCCTTTGATACCCTTTGAATATTTGTAAAAATTCTAAAAACGCTGTAATGAATCTAGACTTGCGACAGATTTATTGAATTATAATTTTACTCTCATTAAACCTTAATGTCTTTTTTTTTGATTAAAAATGAGGCATACTGGTCTAGTTACAGAGGACATATCTTGGGGAATGACACTCCCCTTACATCATCTCTAATAATAGGAGTCAGTCAAGATGAGCAGTATTGAAGATTGTATTGAGAACATTCCTCCATGAGACCCAAATACCGCCTGAGTAGCCAAGAGCCTCAATCCGATGTGAGCGATCGAATTTCAACAGTTTAATAAGATTGTCCGCTTGAGGTCCACTGATCCTTGTTTCGGTAAGTACAAGAATTTTGATGTTGTGGATGGAAATCAATGACTTCAGATACCTAGCAAAACTTTTTTTTGCCGCTCCGTGACAGTTCTAAACAATTGTTGGTATCAACATCAAGAAACTAAATAGAGGGAGGGCAATACCCAGGGAAAAGAAATCAGAGCTCCCTCGAATGGAGCGATCTCGGCAGAGAAGCCTCAGGAGAAGTAAGTTGTTGTGTGAGAGGCGGTCTGGGTTCCTCATATCTAATGTAAGGAGAGATGTTTCGCTTGCCCTTGCTCCCTGCTCTCCTGATTTTAAGGTCCCCACGCAGATTGATATATTTGATGAGATTTATTTGGGGGGCGTCCTGGTGTACCTAGGCTGCTCATTGAAGAGAAGCTATCACCACCATTGACCGAATCGCCACCATTTTTATTGTTGAACAACACCACTGTATGGAGATTTGGGTCAAGAGTGCATTTAAGTTGGGAATTGGTTGGGGCCGTGATTACCATCGCCTCCTTCGCGGAGATAGTAGGGCTAGGAACAGGGGTGTCATTTGAGTTTCGTAAACTGGGGAGGGAGTCAAAACATTATTAATAGGATTAACCGTGGGCCCAGATTTCTCTTGTGTATTTTTAACTTTATAAGTTTTTGGAGGGTCCAGTTTTGCATGAGGTTTTTGGGTTTTGCCTGGTTAGACCCACTTGCTAAGCTTCTTTTCTTTTGAAAACTAATTGGAGTTGACTTCCAAGGCTCCTCTTTATTGCCAATTAAATGACTTTCCTTTTTTTATTTCCAATTAAATGACTTTCCTCTTTATTGCCAATTAAATGACTTTCCTTATCATGCGAAGTCAACACATCAAAGCAAGATCCATTATGGGAAATAGGGGCGGATTTGGCGACAATGAGATCATTCAAATCCCGCAGTTTAGCTTTGACTTTCCTAACTGGGCGCGATACGTGGATCCACGGACATGCCACATTTTCCGTTGCCAGAGCGAAGAGTTTAAGGAGCGGATGGTGGTGGCGTTGCTACTGGAGGTGGTGCAGAGAAGGAGCTCGCTGTCGTGGTTGTAATAGATACTATTGCATGCGGTTTCAAACTCTTATGAGAGGAGGGACATACACTACTAACATGACCATACCGAACACATTTGTAACGAATGAAGGGAAGACATTCATATTCCATATTACGGAGAGTACCATCAATGTACATTTGCCATGCTAGAGGTTTCTGCAGGTCGAGTTTGACTGCCATTCTTGCGAACTGTGCTCTTTCTGAACTAATAGTATTGTAGTCCATCTTGATAAATTCTCCAACTTGACTCGCACTCCATTTCAGAATATCACTCTAATAATGTCATGGGAGGCCAGGAAAGTGAACCCAAATTGTGACAGAAGAGATATTAACCTATTTGGTATTGAAATCAATTGTATAAGGTTGCACTATGACGTAATGGCACATGATGTTCCATGGACCCCCAAGAGCGTCGTGTGATAGGCACTGGTTCTCTCAAAACACACCATAAAATATCTATTTTCAGCATCAATGATTTTGAACATTCCCAACGCACTCCACATAAATTGGATTCTTGTCACCATAGCGCGAAAGCCTAAAGTTTTCCCTATGAGTTTAATCATTACAGTATTACCCATTGCAAGTGACATCACCTTCAACTTGGTTCCCACTGTAATCGAAACAAGATTGTTTCGATTACCGTATTATCGTATACTTGCCACCCTATATGAGAATGTAATCTAAACAAGATTGTTTTTGGTTCCCACTATAAGATCCTCAGGTCCTACTACGATCTCCTTCAACTTTTCAACTTCCTCATGCATCGTGCAATCATTATCAATAACATTATTGTCCACCAAAGTAGCCCAACATGATTTCGTCAAACCTAGCATTTTCAGAGTCGCCATCGTGACGATTTTTGACTTTTTTTGTGGATCTTTCCTGCTCATATGAGGAAACTAGAGGAGGTTTCGCTAGGTCAACAGAACTTTCGACCTCCCTTTTAGAATCATTTGAACCAAACCCTAATGTCTTTTAAAACCATTTGACGGAATTGCTATGGGGAGTACCTAGAATCATGTGACTAAATATTTGGAATGTATTGAATGTGAATAATAGACTTCACAATGTTTCTACAAAAACAAAGAAATTAACAATACAAATTAATTAAATATAAAGTCACATGATTCTAGGTACTTAAGACTCTTATTTGCATCACAATGTTTCTACAAAAACAAAGAAATTGACTATACAAATTAAATAAATATGTAGGCAGCTTAACTAAAAGGGTTGAAGTGGGATGGTACATGTTACTCTCCTCTCTTAACCAAAGGCCTTGAACTCAAGCTACGAAAATAAAAAAAATTAAAAATCTTAACCAGAGGTTGCCACCTTATGGCCCTTCCCTCCTTGAGTCTGGGATTAGTCGAAGCAAGACTCCAAATACCTTAACAATTATAAAAAAAATGAAATTAAATTAAATATGTAGCTTGTATGCGATATATTGATCGTCTTAATTGATAAATCCGTGCATGAAGCAAAACTACCGATTCTTTTATATTATACGTAGGCCTTTAGTTAATATTTACTCTAAGTTAGCTACGTACAAGGCTGCGTTGGGTTATTGCTTAGGAAACTTGTATGTGACCTCCTTATATATTATTGATTAATAGAAAAAAGTATAAAATGTCTAGCTTACCCCTCAAAGAAATGTTTAGATTGTCCTTGGTTTAGTCTAGGGGATCGAGGCTTGAAATCCTAACTTTGCCTCTGAATAGTTCAGAGGCATGCAGGTTCATCGAGCTCTCACTAAGCTCACGTAAGTTCATTAGATTTTCTATGACTCGCCTAAGTTATTTGGGTCTATTGTAAATGGTTAGGTCTTGTGACGGCCCCAATTTTTGAGGCTCTCTGCCCGCAAACCCAGCAATGCCTGTCGCGTCATCGAACACGTCACTACTACTGCCACGTTCGCAGCTTTGTGAAATGACGTTCCGTTTAACTAATCCTACTATATTAAGTTGTTTAATTTTTCTAAACATCTAGTAGGTTAGCTAATTACTATAATAATAGTGGAAGCATTTAATTCGTATTTTATGAGAATTTATTTAACCTAAGTAGTGGAAAACTCGAAAATAAACACCATGTATATAACTGAGACGAAGTAAACAGTAATCCATATACATGTGATAAAGTTCTAAAGTTTCCAAAACCCAGCAAAATAATATATACATACATACTCGGTAATCAAAACACGAGCTGTCAGCAGTAACGGCCTCAGAGATAGTCGCCTAGTACCTATTTTCCCTTGCTCTTATTCGTACCAGGATCTGCGCTCAGTTGCCCAACACATACAACAACGAGCCCGGTGAATAAATTCCCAAGAAAAGTCTACACGATAATCATGAAAACATCAATAACCTGCGAGACATATAAATATGACCCTGATAATAGGAATCATATCCCCATGGCTGGCAGTAAACAACCATCACAGCATCACATCAATCACACGTCAACTGGAACTGTAAAACATCCAAAATCCAACAAATAATTAACTAAATGGGCTCGAACGTAAATCAACAGGTAAATAAATCATCACTTATTTAATCATGATAAACCATGACCCGCCAGTTATACGATAGCAAAACGGAGTTCTTAGCACAAACCAATGCTTAATAACAGGCTTACAATGGCTACACCTCAACTCAGTAAACGGACGTACTCATTTCCAAGCTTTTTAATTCTAAGAGTACCCTTAATCCCTCGAGACAGTTGTAGATACATTCTACTCTCATCTACATGGTCGTCATCGCAAACTAGCCCATGCTCAAGTGTGTAGCCATAACCAAGATGAAAAACCATGCGTGACCACCAGCAGTCACCGCATACGATAAGATAATCGATAAAATGTACGCCATGAATTATAGTGTAACTTTCTCAAGGGTTTTACGCATCTGTACACACACACTGAGACTTCCCGGACACGTTAATCTGACCCGCCTAGCTCCCTGGTGTTCGAGCTATGGTTCCCCAGTCCCTGAAGTCCATTTATAGTGTTTTGTGTTAATTAAGTAGGTTTATTATTAATTAGGTTCAATTTCATGTTTTTTTTAAAGTTTAGGGGTTTCTGGTATTCGCGCGCTAGGTTTGGGAATTAGCGCGCTGATTGATCTTCGTGTACTATACATGCACGAAGATCTTCATTTTCCCAGCGTGATTAGAGCGCTAGTGTTCATCACCTAGCACGCTAATTGCACGCTGCCCAGAATTTCCAGAAATGGATTATGAGCTTAATTGGTTCCTAACACCTCACAACATCATAAGATCAATACATACACTCTAACAACATCAATCCCCCTCAAACACCAATTAAACCAGTTTTCCACCAAAAACAGAGGATTAAAGTGTGTATGTTGCAAAATTTGAAATCACCAAATCCACCTCAATTTTCCACAATTGTGATTCAACACTATGTATTTCATCAAAATACACCTCAAAAGCATCAAATTCATCAAGAACAGTGATGAATTCATTAAAAATTAGTTTCGAACCTCAAACACCCAACAACATCGAATTTCCATAAAAATAAAGGATTTGGTGAGTAATTACTTTAAATTTTTCGTTGTTGGATGTCCGAAATCACTCCCGCCACCTCAAATTCCTTCTCAGAATCTCCAGTTTTTACCCTCTAATTCTCAGATTTTTGTTGAGAAAGAGTTTTGGGTTTGCATGTTGTTCATCGATTAAAGGTATTTATAGGTGTTGGTTTTAATCTAACGTGTACACGCATCTCGAGGTTGTACACACATCTCGAGGTTGATCTAAAGGCTCTTGAACAGCTTGTGTCACCTACTTCTAGACACCTTATCATAACACCCATTACCTTGGATCACCCTGTTGTGCATATCGAGGATAATCCTATGCACGCTGATTTTCCTAGCTACAACCTTAGAAATTCAATTAATAAATTTGATTTAGCTCACACATCATAGGCTTGACCACCAAATAATTCATAAAAATCATATGTGAGGTCACACTAGCTCTCAGCTACCCGGCAACCCATGCCCTGCACCCCGGCTATCCCATACCAGGTACTTGGTCCCTGACACGCATTTCTGGACATATACCCGACTCGTAGCCTTGCCCGATATCAACTTACACACATGTAATGTTTATATAAATAATATTAAATTCTCACGTCACAATAATAGACATAAAACATACACAAATAACACGATATAACCTGAGAGTCCGCACAACTGTCCACGTAACGCCCGAATTAACCCGTTACTCTCCGTGATTAACACTAATCCTGATTAAATAAATTTGGGCCGTTACAGGTCTGCCCACTAAATGTGTATATATACATTCTATTATATATTTAGGGGTGTTAGTCAAGCATTTCCCTACAATAATTCTAGCGAGGAGAGCAATGCCTCAAAAGAAACGCACCTAACTTGCTAGGTGTAGAGCTATAGAGCGTAGAGACAAAATTAAGAGATTGAAATTCAACGATATGGAGTTGTACTGATGGGAGAGGATTTGCTAATGTTTGAAGTGTGATGTTGGTAATATATATCTATAGCAAAGTGTCACGTGTACAAAAGAATTAAAGTGGTAGGGCAAAAGTGTAAAAATATATTATATATCATACGTGTGACACTTTACTATTGATATACATTACCAACGTCACACTCTAAACATTAACCAATCCTCTCCCCGTACTAATAGCCCTAGAATATATATTGTACCACGCACGCATGAGTACGTACAGGTGCCTTGAGTGCTTGATAGCACTGGACTTATTATATTTTAAGCTTTGAAAATTATATTCAAACCACCAACTCGAAAGCCATTAGCTTTAACAACTTTTACTCATCTGCTAGCGCTCCCCGCCCATATATATAGATTTATTAGATTCTGATAGAATAAAAGTTTTTCGATAAGAAATGATAGAATAATAGAATAAAATAAACATACATGATATAGAAAGGAAAGCAACTAAATTGACAGTGATACAAAGAGTGGCATAGATTTATGAAGCCCTTTAATTATACACATACATTTAAATACTTATGCGTATGTCAACAAAAAAAAAAAAAACTTATGCGTATATGAAAATGCATACAATCAAGGAATTGTACTATGTACCAAATTTATGTGTCAATTAAAGTATGTCACTGATCAAACATTATTCGAAAGCTAAATTAGAGAGAGAAAATTAATTCAAGAAGTGCTATGTAAATATAATCTTGTTTGGCTTCAAAAAATAAATAAAAATAAATAATCTTGTTTTTTTTTTTTTTTTTTAAAAACAAAAGTTGTAGAGAAAGATATATTTGAGAGATGGAGAGAATCCCAAGTGTTCCAAACGCTCCCAGACAAATTGGTCTGAGAGGAGAAAAGCCGCATTTGCTTTACGACCCAGAAAAGGAGACTTCAAAAGAATATCATAGCTAGCAGCTGACCAGCTTAGGAAATTGCGCGGTTAGTGGTCCAACCTTGCTCACAACTCTCTCTCTCTCTAGTAATTTTATTCTTTGTTGCCTTTCTCTTTTAACATTACATACATGATCTTTGGATAGAAACAAATATCAAATCTCAATATTTGTTCCATGCACATCACTTTGGACATATATAAAAACCCTTAACTTTGTCATGTTGTTGTGTGATTCGAAGTATATCTGACAACACATGTGTGCTTGCACCTAGTTGATGTTCCGATCGAGTGATATGTTGTTGGAATATATATTCTAACATATGTCGCAACTACGAACTATAAGAATAGGAAAATACTAAGACGACTCCTTTTGGGCACTCGATAATAGTGTCCATCAATTCTTCATCGATGTGTATGCGCACAAATCTTGATACGTGAATGGATAGTCATCATAACTGGGTCACCCTAGCATCTCGGGGTAGCTCACTGATTTGATAAGGAGTCGTGAGGATTTCAGTCCCCATCGTGGCAAGTTTGTTTCTTTCTTAGCAAAAGAAAATTCCAAAATAGTAATTAGTCTACCACCATAAAATCAAATTAAAAGATATGTATGTATTTGGTTTTCTCTCCCTCACCCTCTCCCTCTCCGTAATACATTTAGCTAGGTTATAGAGGTGTAAGTAACCCCACCAAAAGTAGAAAAATAGATGTGTCGGTTTGAAGTGGAGTGGTTTCTTCCGCTGTCTTTGTTTTGTGCAAAAGCAAAAGGGGGTTTGGTTTATGAAAGCATTAGCGTGTGGGGCACATAATTCATTTCATTACCGCTTATATTAGATTCGTTATACAGCTAACTATTCATCTTCTCTTCTCTTCTTCAATATTGTTATATATACTTCCTTCATTTCTTCTGTTATGGCGTTTCATAGAACAAACAACTGCTGCAACTCATGAGCTACCTAGCTACATCCCGCTTCATGAATATTGCAACACTATGCATGTGCCTCTTCTTCTCTCTTACAGTAAGTATATATGTGATTTGTGATGATCTTATTCATCAAAAAATGTGAGAGGTAAATATAACTAGGGTTTATATACGCGTGTATGTGCCTGGCTCCCTGTATGCCATTTGTAGAGTCCATCCAAGCTGCGGTGGCCTCAGCGGATGGCGTGCGAGGAGCCATGCATATATTGATCGATCTCTATATATGTGACTCTCTCTCTCTCTCTCTCTCTCTCTCTCTCTCTCTCTCTCTCTCTCTCTCTCTCTAGCTAGATTATCTTTATAAGGTAAGTTAATTTTTGTTCTTAGTACTAATTACTTTGCAATTTCATCAATTGCATTGAATCGAGCAGACTAGCTAGCTAGCTATAAGAGAGTTTAATCTATATATGAACTGACCGGAACTAATAATTTGAGACGGAGGCTTTATTAATATATTCTTAATTTGTGTTAATACTGATAACATGGCTTATACACATTTGTGTGTGTAATATATACATAATATATTTATTTGTGTGTTCATGATCATATTTTGGTATATTCGAAACGAAATGGTTTTAATATATAGAACTGTGGTTTGATCATCTTTTTTTTTAGGTGGTTGCAGTTTGATCATCTATATGCATGTATTATGATCATGAGTTAGTAATTAAGCTGGCCCCATCAATTAATCTTTAATTACTTGCCATTAATTTTTCTGGACTTATTAATTAATTAGGGTTTCTTCTTATATATTATACTGTTATTCCAGTATTTAATTGATGTTCCCGCAAATTATTTGACCTCGAACTTGTTGATTCACTCTTGCTTAATTTTTTCCTAGTGGGAAAGATAGAAAAATTAACAGTAGGATATTGCAAGGTTATAACTAAATAGGCCCTGTGCATATAATCTATTTCACTAGTTTTTTGCAACACTCACTGATAGATTAGGGCTTTTTCTCAACCCAAGTTTGGGAAGGGATGTACGATAGTAGCTAGCTAGGATAATTATATAATACTAAACAAAAAACTAATTAAAAGACATATATGCTATATACATAGTAATAAAAAAATAAAATTAAGACATTGTGTGGTGTGACTTGAATCTAGCTAGTTGCTAGGTTAATTGCACCACTCATAATTAATTTTTCTTATCTAATTTCGAATATAGCTGATGATCAATAGCATTATATACTCCATTTTTTTCTTTTTTGGCTATCTGTAAATTAATTATATATTTAGAACTAAAGCACCTTTGTCCATGAAATGCAATTTAATTAATTAATTTATGATCAGTGAATGTATATATAGTAGCCCATACAGTTGCAAGGGAGGCTAGTTCTTTGTCTGATCGAGACCAGTGGTATGATGTATATACCCTAGTTTCTCTATGATATATTGGCTAATGATTTGCAATAAAATTAGCTTTTGAGTTTAAAAAGAAATTATGACAAGTTTATTTTTGGGGGGCAAGGAGTTAATTTATGATCAGTTACCCGCTGCATATACTCTACTTACTATACAATATACATGCCATGATATAAGAGTTGTTTCCACCGGAAAAGAAAGTATCAATGCAGTGTTATATCAAGAGCTAGCCTGGTATGATAAGGTCATGCAAGCATGCACGATAGTGTACTAGAGTTCTCTCATTAAACTTAATTTTCTTTTACCATGTGGGGGTGACCCAATTGTGACGACCTAAACCCTGGTGGGCCCGAGTCGCCTGACCTAGACCATGGCCAAATCCCTCGAGATGATCCAGCGAGTCGAACGATGATCTAGTAAGCCTTAACCTACGAAGTAACATCAACAACTATCTACAAATAGACATCTAAGGTATTAAAGTACAGAAATAAAAAACATGTCTATAAAGTGCGAAATAATAGGTAGATAGTCATTACAACTTGAACAACTAACATAATCTCTACGGGCTCAAAGTCTACCCATTTAAAATCCTTGTTTTATGACATGCTCAAACAAACATAGTAGATTAATTAGTACATCAAACTCACATAAGAAAATGAGATCTTCTATACTAGGACTTTCCCCTTTCCTTTCTCTAATGCAGCTGACGAGGTACCTGGAGGGGGGAAAGTAGTGGGGTGAGTGAAAGATCCAACGTGCTCAGTAAGGTGAGGACATGTTTTACCGTCAATCATCCAAGTAATACCAAAATGTATATATAACTAATGTGCAACAAGAAGCAAGGAGATTCAAGAATAATAATCTCAACTCAAGGATATCAAGAAATAAGCATTTACATAAGCAAGATTAATAGATATAAATGCAAATCATGGTTTTACATTATGCTCACATGCTATTGACATCATTATAGGTGACTGATTTCCTGCTCCAGGTGAAGATAGACCAACTAGCCGACACATTGACCTTTGTGTCATTTAATTAAGCTTCTTAATACAAGTAGTGTTAGTCTAAGCCATCAACCTTACATATACCCCTAATCAGCTCATGAATCCCAGAGCTTAGCAACAACTAATACTCTCCCCATGCCATTCGTATTAGCATTTACTAACACATTCGTGTAAGCCATTACAAACACGATGAGTAATGATCAAGTGGATCATGATGCTCACAACGACGGCTCATGTATCCATGTAATGGCATTAGCCAACGCATTTAAGTAACAAGTGTAGTCCTCGCATCTACGAGTTCTCATGTTAGGTATATGCATGCAAACATAGATTATAGCAAGAAATCATGTCAATATCATATGACATCCCATCCCAAGTCTCTAGCTTAAGTGAAACCTAAGTTATACTAATAGCATGGCATGATTGAAAATAAAGCGCATCCCCCACTTACCTTGATTCGCAGCAAATCCTAATCCAATTCTTTCCTTCAAGAAGTCCTTGATGGTGTTCCTCGAGTATCTACATTCGACACATACTTAATAAGGTTCATAATACTCTTACATAAGTTCACTAGGAATTATAGACCTTAAGTTGGTCCTTCCTAGCTAGGAGTTCATGTCGAACTCTCCCTTGAAACGTCAACGGTACCCGCGACTTCTAACATATTTTTGAAATAGTTAATGTCTTGTTTTAGGTGGTTTATCAAATTCATGTTGTTAAGCTTTCCAACGGTGGATGAAACGTCGAAAATGGAGTTAAAACGAAGAAGATTCATCAATTTTTATGAAAGTCGCGCAATTTTGGCAATCTAGCGTCGTGGGTGGCACCGTAACTTTATAAGGAACGACGCCAAATGGCCAGAATGCTTAATTAAAGTGGCGTGTGGCGACCCCAGTTTCACAACCCTAAGTTGGGCCCTGCCCGGCCTAGACTTACGTGGACCTCGAGTCAACCCTCACGCAGTCAACGCAAGACTAGTCAGCCTTCCTTACCATTTACCATTAATTATAACAAATTTAAGTGTGAGTTATTCAGGTTAGTGAGTTATCAAAGTACAACAGAAGCAAATTAAGTTCCAAACTAACTGAACCACCCTAAGACACACGTTAAGACAACTTAGAGTGTAGAAACCCCGCATATGTATATATCCAAACAATATAACAAGTTAAAGGAGAGTCAAATACTGTATATATGTCCCAAGGTCTCACAAACCTATTCAAAACAATATACATATAATACAATGACCTACCCAATAAACAAGAGGGGATCACCTAGCTGTCCTCAACGTTAATCGCCTATTTTCGGTCATTTACCCTTGTAAACCCTGCAGTATGACGAAGTTGCACCCATCGTCATAAAAAGGACGACGAGTACAGAAAATAACAGTAACAACCAAGTGGTGTTTCAATATAATTTAAAATGTCAAATAAATGGTTAAACTAGTATTATGCGTGAATATCACAAAGATAATACAAAACAACATGATAATAAATCGCTGAGATATCAACGATAAATGAGTGTCGAAAGCACAAAGCAAAAAGACATCTAAGTGTTCCAAGTCCATCAGATTGTCACACAGAGTTCACAACCTGACTTCCCAGACAGATTCTGGACCTTAACAAACCACAAACAATTTAGGATGAATCACTCTTTCGTAGCCCACACACAGTTCAACTCACGGTCAAAATACAAATCCCTAAACTGTGGGTTTAGGCACGTCCAAAATTCGTGTAGTCACAGTGGTGAAAGAGATCACAAAGCAGTCTCCCTGCACTGTGGCCACCATATCGCCCGCCTAGACCCAAAAGACCACTCATTAAGGAATCTAAGGAAAACAAAGCCCATAATCCACCAAGGATAGATATCATAAATGGAATTCAAAAAACCATATTTCACAAATAAATACTTCTCAACAAGGGTAACAACCAAGTAAATGCACAAATGAAATAACATTAGAACTCCTACTGGTTTACTCACAGTACAAAGCGAAACTTCACTTTCGCGGCTCTCAAACGTCACCAAACCGATCTCATACGCTCGTCACTAGTCCACTTAGTACCTGGTAATCATTTTCGATCCGATTTGGTTACGTTAGAGTTTTATTTCGATTTAAATTGTAACTTTCCCTATTTTCTAAACATTACCCATTTTCATTATTTTGGTTCAATTTCTCGGGTATTTGGTCGTATTCGAACCCATTTAGATACTCGATAGATCACCGACGTTTTCGTAAATTTTTTCAAAAACTGGCACTGATGAATATTGGGACGCCATGAGTAGCGCTGTGATCAAAAGCTTGGTGATGTCACCTAAAACATGAAATTCTAACTTCCACTTGTCCAGTCGTCGTAAGTGGGGTTGTGGGGGGAATTGCTTCACGATGTCACTTAAAGCATCACAATTATAGAGTTGTCACGACCCAAATCTCTAACCCAGTTTTGATTCCTTAAACAGGATCACCAACCCGTGGCTTGGGACTCACACCGTGATACGAGCACACGACTGAGACACGTGACTGAGGTATATTATATTTTTGTATTGATGTATGTCTAGTGTTATGTATTTGTGTGGACTTACTAAGTCGGTTTGTACAATTATAGGTGTCAAGACGAGAGCGGTGTCGTGCCTCGAGTTACGTGCAAGCTAAGGAACTGGGTAGTTAGCATTTTGGTAAGTCTTATTTAGTGATTATATGAATTAATGGTGTTGGATGATAGCCTATGGCTGTACCTAAAATGCAAATCAAATTAAAGTCCTAAAGTTCAAATTTAAAGATCAACAACACTTAGACTTACCTCGGGATACGGGTTAGCACACACTCCCATGAAGTTGTGTCATACATTTGAGTCACTTGGCTGATAACTAGTGGGTTGTAGGAGTGAATAAAATTCATAGGATCTTCATGGAGATGGAGAAGTGAGGCTTGATGAAAACAAATACTATAAAATGGCCACATAGCATTCTTGTTTCCCATTGCATGTTCTTCTCAAAAACATTCAGCATTGATTGAAATTGTTACTGGAAAATCAGAGGCAAGGAAGAGAGGATTCATCAATCTAAATGAAGCATAGGAGCTAGGAGGCAAACCAACACAACCTAGGTAAGAAATCCAACTTCAATGCATTCAAATTAGGGGGGTTTTGGGACATAATCAAAGGTTTTTTGGGACATAATCAAAGGGCTTTCATAAGCAATCAGTTTTAAGAGTTGACAGAGTTATTTTAACTCATTTTGAAGCATCAAATGGTTTTCTCAGACTTCAATTTCAAATTTTACAAGTTTTGCCAACAATTGGGGTTTTCTTATGATTTTCGATTTTCTGAATTTCGAGCTACAAAACGACTTTGTTTTTGAAATCCAACACCATATTCAAATTCTCCATCAAAAAATACTAGGGATAGCACCAATGCTTTCGAAAATCAGTGTTATTTTCATAAATTGGAAAAGTTGGGTTTTCATGTTGTTCTTCCTCTATTAGATGAAATGCATGCATGAATTTCCATTTAATTTGATGAATGCATATTGTATAATGAAATGCCTGCCTTGTGAACGTTTGGGAGATATTGCGAACCCTTGGAGGAGGAGAATGGAGAGGCAATTCCCGAGTTGGGAAACTCAGAAAATCATTGCAGATTTTCTGGGTTTTTGCACTCAGCGCTCTGGGCATTTCCAGTCATTGTGCTTAGGCAGCCAGCGCGCTAGGGAATTTCCCCATCACGCTGGGTGTCCTAAACAACCTTTTTCTGCAAATTTTCCAGTTTTGTTGCTATACATATTAACACCTAAACTTACCTTGAACCGACTATAAACCACCATAAATCACATCTAAACACCTCACAAACCTAAGGAAGTGTTCCGAGAGTCAGGGGTGCGCGTGTCGAGGTGTTAGGAGGCCGAATAAGCTAGGAATTTGTTTGCATAGTGAGTATATCCAACGACAACTTTACTTGGCATCTCATTTCCATTATTTACTATATTTGCATAGTCCTTTTGGCTATGTTACCTTTGTATTCTGATATCATGTGTTTATTTCCATTCCCTTGATTTGTCTCATTGACTCTATATCCCATGCAATTTTTATTTCTTTCTATTTTAATTATAAATTGAATGGTAAATAGCATGTTATTAGGTTAGTGGATATGTTGAGAATGCCTAAATGCACTTGTATTCCCCATTGCTTAGTTGTTACGTTGTTCCTATGCCTTGACTAATCCATACAAAGTCATTGTTTGAAAGTAAAAAGTAGTTTTCGCATTTAGGTCCCTTATTCGATCGAGGTGTGTGTGACTCAAAGGGGTTAGAGTCCCTGGGGATGTCGGCACATGTTACCTGACATTGTACGACACTCGGGGTTAGAGTCCCTGAGGTGGTCTTCACACCAGGGTTAGAGTCCCTGGAAACACTTGGGTTAGAGTCCCTCGTGCTATATGATATTGAGTTGGAGTGACGTGGTTCACTGCTGACCATACCTAAATCACCACTACTTAGCCTAGTATCAGTATCATTTGTTTAACTATGATATTTACTCGCATATGGTTTATTTTCTAGCTTTCCTATTTATATGTTTTTAAATACCATTTGAATATTCGGAAATGCAAATTAAACTTGTCATCGGGGGTTACTGTTATATTCTTATACTCACCGTATTTTTTATGACGGTGGGTACAGAGACATTTACCAACAGACCGGGCAAGGAGAAGATCAACGATTATCTCTAAACTAGCAACGCGACACTGCATCGATTGTAGGTCTTTTGGTATTTTGATTGAATTAGTTACCTTATGTCTTTCAGATACATTTAGGTTGTATATTGGGTTGAGTGTTAGTTTTTCAATCTGACTTAGACTGTTATACTGTATTTTGAGGATTACTTATATGTGATATCATTTCCTGGTTTTTGACACTTAGGGTTATTTTAATTGGCTTCCACATATTATCAAAAACTTCTGCATTAAATGATTAAGACTTTCGCTAAATAACTAATCTTATAAAAAGTTTTAATTAACCCTAAATTACATAAATTGATAGGCCTAATGTATTACTTATCCTGAACACGAGAAAAGAGACGAATAGGTTGTAAGGCTAACTAATACGTAGTTAAGTCCTACGTGGATATGATTAGGGCTTAATTACGAGATTACGTCGGGCGGTGCCTTAGATTATGTAACGACTCAAATATTCTCCAACCCATTTTAAAGGTATTTTATTGATTTTATATTAAAGTATGTGAACAAATGAAATTGTTACGCAAAATTAATCTTAACAAGACTTGGACTAAGTGAAAATAGTTTGAATGGGCTTAACGAGGAAATTGGGCCCACAGGGATATTTATGTCATTTGGGTTGAATTGGTTAGAAATCCTAACTATATAAGGATATGTTGCAAACCCTAGTCACCCCTTTTGTTGTTTCAACAAGTTTGAGAGAGAGAAGAAGAAGAAGAAGCATTGAACAATCAAGGAGAGGTAATCTTTTGGTGGTGATTTTTCTTTTTTCTTTTCTTCTTTTCTTCTTCTTTGGTTTGTGTTGTAGGAAGAGTGAAAGAGGGGTGGCGGCTCTAAGGGGAGCCGCTGGTTTTGGGGGCGTCGCCGGAGAAGACAGCGGCGCCGCCGTCAATATGGGGGGAGGGGTGGCTTTTGGCACCCCATAATGGTGAGGAAGAAGGGGGTGGCAATAGCCACCCCACTTCCTCCACCATCGTCACCACCACCGCCACCGTGGCTGGTGAGCCGCGGTGGAGGGGTCCCCAGTGCCGGCAAGCACTGGGGACCACCCTCGGACTTAGATCCGAGGGTTGGGGGTGGAAGAAACCCCCACCCGTGGAGTCAGCCGAGACGCCAGGGGCGTCGGCCCCTGGTTTCGGTCCCAGGAGCAGACAGGCCCCTGGACCATTCCAGGGGCCAGTCACCCCTGGGGGGGGCTGGGTGGACCGTTGAACAGGGGCTGGAATGTCCCTGGCCAACTAAATAGAGACCAATTTGGTCCCTGTACCACCAAACAGGGACCAAATTGGTCCCTGGCCAAATAAATAAAAAAAATTTAATAAAATAAAATGAAAATAGGATAAACCTACGATGGGCGTCGACACCCTCGACAAAGCCCTTAAACAGCACATCACGTGGGACCCACACTATTTGGGTCCCCAAATATAAATTAATAATTAAAATACTCAACTTTAAATGAGTAAAATGCTTATATAGTATTATATGAATTGTTTAGATTCGCGAGGCGGTTCACGTGGGACCCCAAACGTGCGAAGAGTCGGTATAGGCATCGCGACGGGTCTAGGTAAGTGGGGAGCTCGCTCATGCATTAAATATGGCTTGATTATTAGATAATTAGGAATGCATGTTTTGAATGTAACGACTTGGGAATGGGTTGCGTCGTGATATTGGTTTGGATCTCTATTATCTATGGAATTGTGAATACATTGTTTTGCCTTTTATGTTATTCGGTGCCCCAGAATGTGTGGAGTTCCACCGCGGGCCAAATTAGCAAGTAGTCTATATCTTGGACGCCCCAGAATGTTGTGGTAGTTAACCACCGAGGGTTTACTTGACTAATTGAATGCATAAGGTGAATTATTCGAGGGTAAGGGTTTAGAGTTCCATCCTTTGCTACTTGATGATTCTTTGAGACGTGTAACGGTGATGGCTTGGATGAATCTATCTTTATTTTGGTGCAATTATTTAGAGGGCGTAACGGCCATTGCGTTTCCACTAGTTATTGTACCAATTCGAAAATAGATGATTCGGTCACCGGATCCTTACCAATATCTAATTTGCATTGAATGGAACAACGACTTATATTAATATATATATATATCTATCGCATTTCATTTAAATCTTTCATTTGACTTTATATGTATGTCATGTGTAGATTTTATAAATGAAAAATGATGAATATTATCATGCATGAAATAAATAAATGTTTATCAAATGTGTTGTAAAACTGTTATGCATTTATGTATAGTATAGTGAATGGAATACGATTTGAAATATTGACACGAAGATTATTGGATGTCTAATTTGTAAATGAAAATACTATTTATTCATTCTTCTTAGAATATGAATTCATTTTCATAACTACGATGAGCATGAAAGATGCCTTTACTTGTATCGAATTATGTGTTCATTTATATGCTTATATTTGGTTATGATTTACATTTATTCGGTTATTACATGATGTGTTATGTGTATGAATTTGGTGTCATGTAGAATTTGCATGAATACTAGGTAGTACTTGCATATTTAATGTTTGAGCGAGTCTTTCCTCTTATTGAGCATCGTTGGTTCTTTAGCTCACCCCACTCTACCCCACAGGTCTTTCTACCAGCGCGATATACAAGAAAGGCAAGGGAAAGGATTTATCTTGAAGTGCCTTCATATGTGAGACTCGTATAATATTAGTTTATTATTAATATTAATCGTTTTGTAAACCTCGTACGTGGGTTATAACTTGAGAATTAGTTAATGGGTAGTTTTGAACCTTTATAATATTATTATGAAGTTGTATGAGATATTTAAATATTAAAGATGATAGATCTTATTATGATATACAGGATTATATGGTTTTGTTGTGATTATTTTCACACTCTTATTATCATATATATTGTTTAGAATGATTATTCCGCAGGTTTACTTAGGCGTGCCAAGCCGTTACTTGGGCCTGGTTCAGGTATCAAGTTTAGGTAACGGTTTGGGCCGGGCGACTTGACCCTAGGTCAGGGAAGGGTTGTCACAGATTAGGAGAGGGGTCGTCACGAGAGCCTTCTCTATTCTGAACACCGTGACTGACATCGTAGCCTTATGGCTTCACGACGTCCCTCGCGACGTCGATTCATAAACACAAATTCAGAGTTTTTCAACACCACGGCTCGTGTCGCAGCGTTTCGAGCCTATCCGAAACTCATAGGGACATCCATACCAACTTAACCCAATATTCAAAACCTCCAGAAAATCGAAACTCCAATGTGATAAAAGAAAACATATCGATGAAAACCTACGAAACATATGTCAACACATAGAGAATTTCGCGGTGCGTCGGGATCTTGCCTCAACTTGGGTGTATGGCCGTGTCTGGGTGTGAATCGAACCTCTTGTGTGAATCGTAGGAGAGAACGAAGAGAATGAGTGAGCGGTAAAGAGAGAAATAAAAAAAGTTCATATATTTATCTTTTTCATCTTCACACGCACGTATCTCGAGGCACACCTGACGATTCCCGTTCTCGATAGCCACCAAATCGCCTTGCTCAGCTAATACAACAACTGGACACACTTGGGTAATCCCAAGTCGTTCTAACATCAAACAAGGTTTTCCCAAGCATTTTCACACCCCAGATCACGCCACTGCTTACACCATCGTGCAAGAATAGAAACAATAACAACTTGAACAATTTTCCGAATTAATTAGTTATTGTATTTTATTTTTCGGTCATCCACGAAAATCGTTTCCCAGACCCGTGTACTTATATCTCGTCAGCCCAATACCCGTTTGTCGCATTTTTCTAGGCAAACCGTACTCGTAAATTGACGTCACTGTCTTGTCACACAAAAACGAGTATAAATAGGTAATACACGTCGTCACATAGACAGTATATTTTTCATGTCATTACAGTCTTCCCAACTAATAAGAATTTCCTCATCGAAATTAAACTTAACTTGAGCGAAATCTCAATATAAAACGCACACAGCAGGGAAGTACTATCTAACCAATCCTTCTAACTTCACTCACGTGGACCCATTCCAACGTAAGTAGGGGAGACCAACTCTTTAGCTGGTCGTCCACAACTAACTTAACCAGTCCATGGTCATCGCGTAAATTACATACTCACATAGAATCTTTTTGGAGCAGATATCGTATTCACATAGAATACGCGCACTGTAACGACCCAATTATTATTAATTGTCGTTATTTGTGATGTCATCATAGACGTGGACGACAGCTCAGACATTCATAGACCCTACAACTAGGTCTCAACACTCCCGGAATTAGGTATACAGTCTGTTTTGTGTGCTTTTTGTTGTATTTGCGATGTGTTTGTTCAAATTAGGTTATTTGCATCACAATGTTGTGTGTTTATTTTGTATATGTTGTGTGAGATAGTGTGACGGGTATTCGTCTCGGGTAGTGTGTAGAAGTGGGAACTGGAGAGGCGAATGGATAGTACATTAGGCTGGGGGTTTATATACACACTATAAATGATAAAATATGCTAAATAATCAATATAAATTGTCGTATATACATGAGTGATGCGATTGTATGCTTTGGATGTGCAAAACAGTTCGGAACCGGGTGTCGAAATGCCCTAGAATTGGCTTGGTGGTTGTGAATATGGCTAAGTATGAGAACAAGTATCCAATTAAGTCACCTTTGTGAGACTAAGTCACCACATCTTGACCATCAAAATGTGCCTTGGGATTTGGTGGACACACATGATGACAATTTGGTATAAATATCTTGAAAATCACACTTTCACCACCTTTTCTCTATCTTCACACAAGCTTGGACGAAAATTGGTGATTTGGCTAGGGTTTGTTGAGATTTGGAAGGTGATTTGGAGGTGCTAGATCAAGAAAGAATCAAATACAAGGTTAGATCTTCGATCCCCATCTCTTTCTCTACGTTTCGGACTAAATTTCTCGGGTTTTGACAAGGGTTTCGGGGTGTGAGTTGAACGCACCAGCCACTAAGGATGTTGCTATTGGTTTCAATGTGTGGATTTGAAGTAAACATGAATGTTTTGGTGTGGTTGCTATGGTTTTTCATGGATTTTAGGGTTTTGGCGAGAAAACTCGGGTTTGCGTTTCGAACGCGTTTTGTCGAGCGGTTTCGATGTATTCTTGTATTTTGGATGTTTGAGGAGCGGTTTGGATGAGCGTGAACCGCAACGACGATCTGAAGGGATCCAAGAACCCCAGGAACTTGTTGACTCGGACGCTGCTAGGTGCACCTTGGGCGTTTGAGGCCACGACGCCACCTGCGACGTCCAAACTAAAGGCAAATTACCACCCTACGCTCAATATGGCGCCATGGGGGGGTGTAATTGTGACGACGTTTGTCACGGCGCCCTGGACGCTATGAGGCACGCCGTGAAGGCCTTGTGCATGGTGGCACCACTAGTGGCGTCCAAAACAGTGCTAGACTGTCACGACCCAAATTTCTAATCTTATATTTCGGCCGTAATCGGGGTTACTGACACGTGACGTGGCTCTAGGGCGGGCCCACAGTTATGAAAACTCGGCTCGAAGACCGAGAAATATGTTATTTATGTATGTTGGATGTCTGGTGTGGTGTATGTGTGTACATTATGTTGATTAATGTTCAGTTTGACTGTACTGTCGATTCGATGCGAGCGGGGACACGCTTTGGAGTGCATGCAAGTGCGGGTATCGAGTAGAATTACCCGGGGTTGCAAAATTAGGCTAGGAAATATTAGTTGGTATCTAATTAACCTTAGCCTAAGTTAAATTATATAATTAAGTTGGAAAATGTAATATTCGACGCACGGGGAAAGTACCTTGAGATGCGTGCAAGTCGGGGCACCGAATGTCGGATAATCGAGAGTCAGTGTGACCACTTGGGTAAATTTTATAAATTAGTGTGACCAATTAATTATGGTCTATGTGAATTAAATTACCTAAGTTAGTTAATTGAATTAAATTGAAATTTTAATGTCCTGTAGTTTGAAGGAAAAATCAACAAACCGTAGGACTTACATCAGGATATGTGCTAGCACACACTCCCATGAATTGGTGTCAACATGTTGTGTCACATGGCTGGAAAATTAGTGGAATTAGGAGTAAATTGGGATCATTTGATCAACCTAGTATCATAGGAAAGCACACTAGATTAGGCACCCACTATAAATATCAATGCTTGTTCTTCCTTACTTTATTGTGCATGCTTATTTAAACACAAATCAGGGCTGTGAGAGAGGTTTCTTTGCTAGGAAATCTATGAGAGATTTGTTGGTTGTTTATACACAAGTTAGGAGAATCAAACACACATTCCATAGATACAACTTGGGCAAGTTTTTCTTCACTTGCATGCAACAAAAAAATTGGGTTTTTCATTTTTAATCAAGGGGTTCTCTATTTTAATTGATCAAAGTGTTCAAAGGTAGTTTTGATTCATATCTAAGCTCTAATTTCAAGCATCAAGTTTCATATTTTTGAATTTTTTAAGTTGTTGCCAAAAATGGGATTTTCCTGTGATTTTGGTTTTGATGAATTTCGAGTTGTTTAATGAGAGTATTATCGAAATCTAAAATCATATTTGAATTCTCCATTGAAAAACACTAGGGATAGCATCAAAGATTTCGAAAATCAGTTTCAATTTGGCAAAGTTATGAATTTTTGAAAAATTCATGTGTTCTTCCCCAAAACCTTTAAATGCATGTCTAAATCCTTGTTTAAATTGATGTTTTATGGATGAATGAAGTACTTGCTTTGTTAGTGTAACAACCCTAAATTCTAACTTTTGTCACGTGTCAATTTAGGTCGTACGTGAGCCCATTTGCCGTGATATAAAGTCCAATTCTCGGTTGTCGACGCCGAGGTATGTTATTTGTGTACGGTGTTTTGTATTATATTGTATTACCCGAATTTTAATTCCAATTTCCTAAACGTACGAGGACGTTTGAGTGTGAGCGTTGGTACGGGAAACTGTTCCGCTCGAAGGTTTCGTGTAATAACGGGGTTTCGAGAGAACGTTGGTCGGGTAATGGGTAGTCCGGGGACTTAAATGAATTAAAAACACTGACGAAATACAAAATAAATAATAATTAAAAGTGTAAAGTGCGTTCGATACGTGGGTATGTCTGGGGCAACGTGACAAACAAGTTTGGTGTTCGAAACGAACTCGGAAACGCGAGTATCGTGCGAGAAATCACCAAGTTAAGCATGAGAGTCACGTATTAGAGTCATCTATGTGTGTCATAGTTGGTGGCTAGAGTGAAAGGTGACCAAGGGATGATTCTTGGGATTCGTGAGTGTAAGGAGATGAGGGGGGTATATAAACCCAATCCCACAAACTTTTCTCTCTCATCCCACATTTCTATCTCTATTCTATCTCTTTCATCTCATCGATTCAATGAGAACGACGTAGTTTGACGCCACAGGATCGACCAATCGCGAATTCTAAGGTGAGAGTTTGATTCCCCACGTGTATATCTATGTTTTGGCAGTATTTTTGTAGGTTTTTGTCGCGATAATTTCGGACAATGAAATTGGGAAATCAGTTTTTATGGGATGTTTTGATGGATTTGGAGTGTATTGGATGATCAAAACATAATTTGTGAAATGGTGTTGGTGTTGGAGAATCTTGCTAAATTTTTGGGATTTTTAGGGAATTTTGTGTGATTTCAACAAATCGGTGGTTTGGTTGGGTTTTGACACGAACCGAGGGTGGATTGATGTGTGTTTGGATGTTTAGTCGAAGTTGGGATAGGCTCGAAGCACGATGACGCAAGCCGAGGTGTCGAAAACCCCTGTTCAGAGGCGTTCTGCAAAAGACATCGTGGTGACACCGTAAGTGTTCCAACTCGCGGCGTTGCCCACATACATCTTGGGCAGGGCCTCATGGGGAACACGCCGTGAGGACGCCGCCACGACCAATGAGTTCATGGCGTCACTTACGTACGTCTTGGACAGTAAGACCTAATCTCCACACTATGGAGACGCTGTCCATGCTATTGTATGCCACGGCGTCCCGACGACGTGTTACTGTTCACAGAGACCAAAATTTTATAAAATTTTTAGAAACTTTCGGGGATCTCTCGAGTATCCCAATGGGTCCTAATACGACCTAATACCCGGGAAATCGACCCAAATTGCGTGAACGAATAAATTTTGAAAATTTGGATAGAATGAGGATAATTAATGGGAATTTCAATTTAAATGTATATTAGGAGTTTTTTTAACATTGACGAGACACGAGAGATCAGAGGAGATGTGTCAAGGGTTCGTTGAGTGCGTAATAGTTGGATTACAGGTAAGTAAACCAGTGAAAACTTTTTATAGTTATTTCTTAAGCTTTAATTTGTTGTTATTGCTCTGTTTATCTTTATATCTTTTGGAATCTCTTTTAGCAGAGTTGTACATTGGCAAGGGGTCATGGTTACTAAATATCTGTGATATGAGATCTTATCTAAACGCTATTGATATCTCCCAGTTGAGTGTACGCTGGGGGCTCTTATCCGGGTCTATGGATATCTCATAGTTGCAAGGGTTAGGGCTGGTAGGCAGTGTTCTCGTCCTGAACCTGAGTCTTATAGCTTTTATCTCGACTCAATGACTGTTGTCGGGACTCCTTGCTATTCTATTTTGTTACTCGGACACTTACTTTTCGATTAAGTTATTTACAATCTTATACATTTCATGTGTTCCTTATTCTTTTCTTTCTATCAGCATGAATGTGGATTGGGGTTTATTTATTTCGAAATGTTGTATTTATTGTTCTGCTTGGCGTTACTTACCTAAGCTCATCATTTTTGTGTTTAACGGAGTGCAGATCCACAGTCCAGCAAAGGGAAGGCACCAGAGCTTAGGGAGTTGCTTTGAGGATATAGGAGCACGCCTTTCCTTTTGACTGCGTAGGTGATTTTTGTATTATTGTATTTATATTTTTTTTTGAACATGGGTTTGGTTATGTGAGAGATTCTGGGCATGTATATCTATTGGGTTGTTCTCTGACTAATCATTTATAATGATATACATATGCGGGGTTTCCACACTCTAGGATGTCTTATTTTTATATGGATTGTGATTCTTTGATTAGTTTGAGCTTTTGCTTCCGCTATTTTGATGATAACTCACTAATCAATGTTATAAAATTGTAAATGAATGGTAAATGGTAAGTGTTAAGACTGACTAGGCTTGCGTGACTCATCAAGACGAGCTCGGGGTTTCGCATAAGTCTAGGATGGGCGGGGCCCAGTTTAGGTTTGAAAACTGGGGCCGTCACGGTTAGGTTGAAGAAATTAAGAGATTTGTTGATTTGTTATGGAAATTGTTGTTGGAAGTTGTTGATTTGGGAGGGGGAGGGAACGCACACATGTGCATGCGTGCAGCCCTCTGGGCCTGTTGGACCGGACCAAATCAGACCCATGTTCAAGGGTCCAACTACCCTTAAAAAATAAAATAAAATATTAAAAAATAAATATAAATAAATAAATATAAATGATATAAAATGACATTCCAGGGACCTAGGGGGTGTTCCGAAAGTCCCGAAGTGCGAGTCGGAGTGTTGGGAGGCCGGATTGATTAGTGATTTGCGTTAAGGTGAGTATACCCGTTGACAAATTTACTTAGCATTTTATTTCCTTACTTGTTGTTTTGTTTATTCTTCTTGGACTATTGGCCTTTCTGTTCTAATATCATGTGTCCTTGGTGTTTTATGCTCATATGTGAGTCTAGTTTTGCATGATATCCATTTCGTTGACTTGTTTCATTGACTCTATTTCATGTCATGTCTATTCTTGTTGTTTTAATTATAATTTGAATGATAAATAGCATACTATTAGGCTAGTACATATTTAAAGGTTTATATGGATTTGTACTCCCAATTTGATTAGATGTTAGACTTGTCTATGCCTTGACATTCCACACTTGGTCTTCCTTGAAGTAGTTTTTGTAATTAGGTCCCGTACTCGATCGAGGTGTGCGCAACTCACGGGGTTAGCGTCCTTAAGGATGACGACACATATTACCTAACATTGTATGACACTCGAGGTTAGAGTACCTGATGTAATAAACACATCGAGGTTAGAGTCCCTGGACTCACTTGGGTTAGAGTCCCTTGTGATTTATCATTATAGAGTCAGAGTAACGCGGTTCACTGTCGATCGGACCTAATTCACAACTACGTAGCCCAGTGTCAGTTTCACTAATTTAACTTTGGTATTTACTTGCATATGATTTATTTTTCTTTCAGTTTTCCTAGTTATATGCTATTAAATACCAATTGATTATATTCAAAAATGCAATTTAAACTTGTTATCGGGGATTACTGTTTATTTCTTGTACTCAACGTCCTTTTTATGGCGGTGGGTGCAGATCTATCTACTAGCCGGCCAGGCAAGAAGAAGATAGGAGATTTTCCTTGAGTAACGGTACGGCATGACTTTTGTTGTAGATCCATTTTAATATTTTGTATGTATTAAATATTATGTCTTTTATTACATTGGGTTGTACATTTGGGTTGAGCGTTAGTTCCCCAACCAGACTTAGATTATTTTGCTATATTTTGAGGTTATCTGATATATATATATATATGATGTCATTTCCTGGTTTTCTACACTTAGGTTATTTTTCAATTGGCTTCGGCATATTATACAAATTAAATTTCGCATTGACTTTATAAGACTTACGTTAAATAACAAACCATGTTAAATAAAGTTTTAATTAACACTAAATATCATAAGTTGAATAGAATACGAGATGTATAGGTTGTAAGGCTGACTAATACGTAGTTAAGTCCTACGAGGCTAGGATTAGGGCTTAATTACTGGATTAGGCCGGGCGGTGCCTAGATTTAGGGAGGGGTCGTCACATAGACAATAAATTTTTAAATAAAATTTGGAATATTGGGGGTGTACCTAGAGGTTTATAAAACCTATATGGAAGGCTTAACATATGTTTTATCGAGGATTTACTATTGAATCATGATTTTTGAGGTTTAGGAAATTGATTAGATTTATCGGGAATTCGGGTTTAGGTTGATTGACAAGTAGTTGACATGCAGTTGAGGCGTGCATTTGGCATTGGCATTATTGGAGCGCGGTTTAAGGTGTGTAGTATCCCAACTGAAATTCATTTTGAGTATTTATTGCTTGGATTATTTGAATTCATGTCCAGTTATTTCTATTATTCAAATTTGTGACGGCCCCAAATTCCACTATCATAGAATTGGGCACCGCCCGGCCTAGACCTACGCGAAACCCCCGAGCCAGTCTCGCTGAGTCACGCAGGCCTAATTAGTCTTCCTTACCATTTACTATTTATTACATATTTACGAGTGAAGTTAATTAATTAGTGAGTTTATTATCAGATACAGCGGAAGCACTTAAACTCTAAACAAATCAATAACTTCAAGACACACCAGTTAAGACAATCCTAGGGTGTGGAAACCCCGTAATCATGTCCATCATATGAATCAAAAGTGAGTATCAATACTGTCTTACATGCCCAAGGTCTCTCATAACCCATAATTTCATATTCAACAAAACAATATAGATACTTAATACAAAACATACTCAATACGCGCGAGGAGAACGCCTTGTGGTCCTCTCCTTCAACCGCCTAACGCTAATCCTTTGCCTTGGTCTGTTCGCCCGTCTGCCCACCGTCACAAACTAGACGGTGAGTACAGTGATGTAGAGAGTAAAATACCAATAGAGTCTAAACGGTATTTCAAATGTCAAGTAAATGGCTAAACTAGTATCATGCATGGATATCACGAAGAACATAAAAGACAACACGATAAGTGAAATCACGGAGATAACAACGATAAATGAGTGTCAAGAACACAAAGCCAAAAGAAAAGGAATCTAAGTGTCCCGAGTTCACCAGATTGCAACACTTAGTTTACAACCTGACTTTCAAGGCAGACTGTGGACCTACACAAACCCAAGACAGTCTAGAATAAGACATTTAGCTCCAGGTCACACTTACTTCTCATACGGGCCCCGCAGTGTTACACACAGTTCAACATACGACCACCGCAATTCCAAACTGCAGGTTTAACTACGTCCAGAATCCGTGTACTCACGGCATAGACCGTGAGCACCATGTTGTCCACTTAGACCCAAGTAGACTACTCATTAAGGAATCCAATCAAAACCAAGCCAATAAATCAACAAGGATGGATATAATAAAGGGAATTCAACAATTCATAATCCACAAGAAAATATTGCTCAACAAACATAATAGCTCAATTAAATGCACAAGTGAAATAATGTAAATACTCTGGTTGGTTTTACTCACTAATACCGCACGTAACTCCGCGTTCGCGGTTCTCACACGCCACCAAACGACTTCGCACGCTTGTCACCAATCTACTAGACACCTGTTCATTATTTTTTTTAATCCATTTACATCATGTTAGGGCCTTTTTAGAAAATTTTTGAATTTTTAAATCCATTTCCCATATTCTCCTTAATAATAAATTTTTTTCTAAATTTCTTGGCTATTTTTGCCAATTTCACGTTTTTCAAGGCAAAAACCCCGACATAATGCGTCATAAAAACCTTGAATACTTCACTTTTCATGGAGATTTCCAAATTTCTCTTTATTTGATGAAAATATAATTTTCTATAATTTTTCAGAATTTTTCATGAATTTTCCCTATTTTCTGGAATTTTATTTCAATTAAAATCTTTTTAAATATATTTAATTGAAATAAATAATTATTTATTAATATAGTAATAGGGGTGGGTCCCGAGTCGGGTCAGGCCCAACGTGACCGGGCCGGGTCTGACCTGCCCTAACCAGGTCAGGCCATGACCCGGTTTGACCCATTTGGGTCGGGTCAAGGTTGGGTCATCTTCTCTAGCGTTGTTCGCTGGAAATTTCCAGCGAACAGCGCTGCAACACCCCCTTTTTTTTTGCCACTCTGAGATAGGAGGGAGGAGAGATGACGACTACGTCGTCTCCTTCCTCGGACGAACTGCAAGAGCAGTTCGTCCGCTCCCCCGTCACCACCATCGCCGACAACCACATTCATCAACAAGAACAACACCAACAACACAAACTCACCTCCGCCTTGATGTCGTTGCCGCACCTCTAGCTCTCGATCTCCCCGTCTCTGATGACTCTCTCTTTTCCTCTCTCCCGGACTCCCTCTCTCTCGGACCCTCTTTCCCTCTCTTCCTCTTGATAAATTGTGTGGTGGTGGTGGTTTTGAGGTTAAATGAAAATGGTAGCCAAATTACCAAAATACCCCTCAATCTTATCCCCTTTCTTAATAAGCCCAAAGACTTTCTTGGTCTTTTGCATTTTAATTTTTTATATTTTTTAATATTTATATATATATAATTACATACATATACATATATAAATATATATATTTGCCTACAATTTTGTCGTGCGCGCCAACGAGCATACTCGGGCGTGCACACTACCATACGACCCACGTGTGTCGCCTATAACCCCGTGTATCACTCGGCGACCATTAGTTTATTATTTTGTTAGTGTTTTATTTAAATGTATTTCCCCTATGATATCGTAAACCGGTAATTCGCCTGTCGAACCCCATTCGACACGTTTTCCCGAGTTGATCCTACTCCTTTATCGACATCACCGCCTTGTCAAACAAACACGAGTATCACTCGATAGTACACGTCATCACACAAAAAAAGTAACATAATTTTTTGGGTCGTTACAAAATTTCTAGTTTTTATTTACGGTCAGTTGAGTTATTTCTATTATTCTATTGCGTTGGCATTGTGGCACAATAGGCCATAGCATGTGTTATAGGGGTATGTCGGTGAATTGTCGACCCGACTGCTGGTTTTTCCTATACACATGTTAGTGCGTCGTGGTCTACGTCGGTTACCGAGCGGACAACAAAGATTTCAGTTAGTTTGAGTTTACTCACTAGTGGTGCCTGAGTGATAGTTCGAAGTATGGTGCTAGTCTGACCTAGATCATGTACGCATTTTGATTTCACTGCTATTACATATTCATGCGAGGGTCCTTCCCAGTTGCTTGATTCTTTTTTCCTTCGTGTTTATTTAATAGTCTTTTGATTTCAGCATTTATTTATATTATTTACTTGATGAATTTCCTTGGGATTACTCACTTTGGACTCATCATCTGTTTTGTTGTGATGGCTGAGTGCAAACCCCAGTACGAGCAGAGGGAAGGGCAAGCTTGAGGATTTTTTGTGATTGACAGCTACTCCCTACTCGTATGTTTATTTTATTTTATTTATGCTGGGATTATGGGATAAGAGAGCTTGGATTTGTATATGACCTGTTGAGGTCCTTTTGATGTTTTAATGGGACATGACTGATACATACATACATACATATATATATATATGTTGATGATTATCAAATGGGTTGTCCACACTAGGAAAAATGCTCTTCTATTTGATTTACTTATTTAAGTCTTCTGCTAATTATTTTGAGGTTTAACAAGTGAAAATGAGTCCTTAAGGTAACTTATTTAATTAATTTGAGGAAAGTTAGCGGTAAATTTAATTGACAGATGATTTGGTACGTGTGGGACATAGTTAGTTCGGTTTAAGTAAGGTTGTGGGTCCGCGGCTCATGGCGTGGAGAGCACATAGCTCGATATCTTACTTGAATTTATCGACCCACCTAGAGTGATAAGGTAGATATTGGATTCATACAGAATTCGCGTACACAGCACGACATCTCACTTTGATTTCCTAACTCACACAGAGTTCTTAGGTACATACCGGATTCACACAAAATCGAGCATACAACTCAATACCTTCCATTAACATCAGACTCACACAGAGTGACGCACACAACTTAATATCTCCTAAACGATATAGGACTCACACAGAATCGTGCACACAGCTCGAAATCATTCTTTGAAGTGAGGATTCACACAAAGTTAAAGCACATAGCTCGATTCACTACTTCGAAGTATAAACTAGCCTAAAGTAAAAGCACACAACTTTACTCAGCTTAGGCTCGCACAGAACCTAGATTCACACAAAATCTATACTCAGGCTTACACATAACCTAGATTCACACAAAATCTATACTAAGGCTCACACAGAGCCCTTGTATACAACCTATTTAGACCCACACAAAGTCTAGACTCACACAGAGTCCTGACACACAACCCCATTTCCTCTAGACTCATACAGAGTGCTGGCACATAGCTTTATTCAACACTTCAAAATATAGACTCACACAGTGTCAATGCACATAACTATATATCCTTTCAAAGGACAGGCTCACACAGAGTCAGAAGCACCGTACATAGCTGACTCATCCCATAGAAAGTTGACTCACACAGAGTCGTCGCACATAGCTAAATATCTATCATACTTTGAAGGGTATTTACACATAATTCCTCACCACTACTCACACAAAATACTTTCTACAAGTGACTCGTACATAATCGTTTCAAGACTGACTCACATAGAGTCAATTCTAACCCTTGACTCACCCAGAGTCACTTTTAATCCTTGACTCACATAGAGTCACTTTCTACACCTGACTCGCCTAGAGTCGATTCTAATCCAGACTCACCTAGAGTCCACTCGAGTCAGATATAAGTTACAGACCCAACAACATAAAATCATGCCAAGACACAAAATAACTCTTACTCGCTACCGGATCTCACGTCTCTCTGGATCTGGATCTGTAACAACATGTGCTCCCTCCTGCACATGCAACTGATCGTTGTCTTGTGGCACTCTCTCGCCAATTGAGGTATCCATTATCCATTTCTATCCATTGTCCTCAGTTTCTTGCAATGAGAATACCACTTATGCCCTTGCGATCGATTGAACTTCAGGCTGATCGGCCACCGCCATTAACAACGAATGTGTATTCTCGACCAGTATATAGCTATCGATAGTAATAATATATCGCACATCAAATAGCTCATTGTAACGGCCCGAAGTTAATTTTTCGTTATTAATGGCGTGTTTGTAGACATGGTAGACAACTCAGATGCTCGTAGGACCCTCTGATAGGTCAAGGCACGCTTGGAGTTCGGTAAATAGTAAATTTTTGTGCTGTTGTGATTTATCTTGCTATGTTTATTAGTAATTAGGTTATTGGCATCGCGATGTGTGTTAATTATTGTATAATTGGCGTATGAGGTTGTGTGACGGGCATTCGCTCCAAATAATGTGTAAACGCGGGAATCGGGTAGCGAATGATAATGCACTAGGTTGGGAAACTAAATACACACAATAAATGGTAAAATTCATTACATAATTAATTAAATAACCTCATATATGCGTTCGTGGTGTGAGAGTATGCGGGGAGTGTGAGGTTACGTACGGGACTCGGGTATCATAACGCCAGAGGGTTTTGTGCGGTGTTTGAACAAAGGCAAGTCATGAGAGGGTGTCATACATGTAAGTCACATAAAGTGGCCTTTGACTCCATCACAACCATACAATGAAGCCTTAAGATTGGGGTGTAAGTTGAGATGAAGAAATTAGTATAAAAATCACATTTTCTCACTTCTCATCACCTTTTCTCTCTCTCTTATCACTCACTTGGATGAAAATTTGGGAGAGTACTTGGAGGGTTTGATGAGTTTTGTGTGATCATTTGGAGCTAAAGAACTTGAGGGAATCAAAAATAAAGGTTAAATCTTTGACCCACATCTCTTTTTCTACGTTTCGGCGTAATTTTCTAGGGTGTTGACGTGTGTTTCAGGAATCGAATTGAACACACCGGTTTTGGGAGTTGCAATGAATTTTAAATGTATTTTTAAGAATTGGTATGGGTTTTGGTGTAAGAGTTAAGTTGGATATGGAATTTTGGAACAAAACCTTAATGGTTTTTGTCAGGGTTTTGGTTTTGGACGAACTTTGTCAAGGGGTTTCGATGAAAAACGGTTTATTAGTGTTTTTATGCGATAGTTGGACGAGCACGGATCCCAGCGATAAGCCGAAGGGGTCCAAAAATCCCAAAAATCCCCACTGACAGAGACGCCGTGAAAGGCGCCATGGTGAGGTAAACTCACAGCGTCACCAACGTACGTCTCAGCCAGTGATCCAGGGTCTCACATCGTGGACACGCAGTGAAGAACAAAAACTCGGCAGAGTCAATGGCGGCATCTTGAGAAGAATCGAAATATGAGGAAATGGGGAAAAACGCCATGAAGGCACCATGCAAGATTGAACATGGCGGCGTCTTTGAGCAGTATTGAACTAAAACTTTTAAAATAAAATTTTCAATTGTGGTTTGACTTAGGGACCTATATGATCTATTTAGGGTATTAAAATGATGAATTGGTCGATGATTTGGGTATTTAATTGGATTTACAAGGTTTAGGAATTTATTCAATTTATCGGGAATAAATAGTTTTAGGTGGAATTGCAGAGATTTGGACACGCATTGTGAGCATGATTTGGTGATGTTTGCGGTTAGTTGGAGTGTAGTTTGAGGTGTGTAGTATCCCAATTGAAATTACTTGAGTATTTACTTATTTTGGCATTTTGAATTCAATTTCTTTCATTTCAATATTCTACTCTGGTTATGGTTATATGGGCGGACGTTGAGTTGGGTTCCTTTGGTTCCATTCTAGTGTGTGCATCCACTACACCATAGCACGTACTACCCGATCGATCTCGGTGAATAGCACGACCCAAGTATCACGTCGTGGCATGTGTCGGTGCATCATAGGTGTAACGCCAGCCACCGAGTGGATCCAGATACTGGCCCTACTTGAGTGGGACTCGCCGGTAGTATTCTGTGGAAAAGTTTGAATTATGGTGGTAGTTTGATCCTAGGGGCTAGGAACACACTTTGAGCTTTCACCATTATCTATTCATGCAATGAACGCAGTTGTCTGTATTTATTTCGGTTGTCTATATTTGTTTCAGCATGTTTATTTAATAGCTTTATTTAAATTCCAGTATTTAATTTCAGTATTGCTCACTTAATTTCCTTGGGAATACTTACTCTAGACTCTCATCTGCTTTTTGTGATGGCTTTGAGCGCAGATCCTAGTATGAGCAGGGGCAAGGGCAAGCTGTCAGAGTACCGTTGATCAGAGATTACCTGACTCGTACATTTGTATTATATATATTTTGTTTCATTTTGGGATTGGGATTTGTGAGATACCTTGTATATATTGATATTTTGTGACTTCAAAGGTATTTATGGTTATATATGGGTTTTCCACATTAGGTTTATGGTTTATGTCACACATTATAGTATTATTATTCGAGCAAATGTGTTGATAAGGCTTCCACTGTGTTAAATTGAGGATTTTATGATGACTTAACATATGATTTGATTTCAATACAACTAAATCAGTAAATTGATAATTAATAAGGTTTAAAAAGATAAAATGGAGGATACAATCCAATGTAGAGCACAGCTATTGCTGGTAAGACAGACTGTGGGTCCGTATTGGCCCCGTGGCAGTCTATTTGGAAAATGGGTCGTTACACTCATAGTCCACTTTTAATTTCCCAACTCTCTTCATTTTCCAACTAAAATTTAAGTCAGGATCATAGGGTTGCACTCTAAGTTCAATCATTGTCCTAACTAATAATTGGTTTAGTATAAATATCATGTTTTGTCACCTACCCCACCACATTTTCTCTCTCATCCCTCTCAAATCCCAAAATAGCAATAAAGGAGTAGGGTTTGGTCTTTTTCTTGCGGCGATACGGAGCAACAAACGAAGAGAAATGGACAATAGAAGGTTAAATTCTCTGTCTTCATCTCATTTCCTACGTATTGGGTCTAATTTCGTCGGTTTTGACGTGGGATTTTGTCGAGCGAGTCGAACTTATGGATTTTTGGAAATTTTGCTATGGTATAGTAATAAGTTGGAGCCTTGTTTGGAGGAATTGGAATGGTTGTTGTTGTTGTTTATGATTTTTGGTGAATTATTGCAGTTTTGTCTAATTTATCGGGGTTTTCATCTCAGACACGTTTATCGAGTTTTGACGACCCAAAAAGGTTGGTTTGGAGTCCCTTAAGGGATTGGGTCGAAATCGGGTTGCGGTGACGTGTCGGATGGGTTCCCTCCAGTAGGGTTACGACCCTGGTGTCGCTCCGTAGGCGACGCTGTGGAATTTCCACGACGGCGGTCCAAAGAAAGAATAAAAAAAACTTTTCAAAATTTGGGTTTTAAAAAAAATATATATTAGGTTTTGATTAGTTGATTTAAGGCTATTCTCAGGGATCGATGTCGAGTACATTGGGGTTTAATACGATAGAAATAGGGCATAGAAATGCAATATGGGAATTTCTAAGTTTGAAAAATTAAATGGGATTTTCGATTACCAGGTGTTTGGACGGATTGACTAGTGATTGGACATGAATTGGGAGGCATGTAGAGACGGTATTGGACTAGTTGAGTGCAGTTTAAGATGTGTAGTATCCCAATTGAAATTTCTTGAGCATTTACTTACTTTTGACATTTGACTTTAGTGTTGTTTATTCCATTATTCTATTTCCTGATATGGTGTCGATATGGACGAATGTTGAGGCTCTCCCTCCGTGCCATCCCCTTGTGTATGTCCACTAGGCCATAACACGTGTTGCCAAAGATCTTGTTGGATAGTTCGACCCGAGGATCACGTTGGGGCACGTGTCGGTGCACCGTAGGTACTACGCCAGCCATCGAGCTGATCCAAATCCTGGCCTTGCTTGAGTGCTACTCACCGGCAGTGCTCTGTGGAAGAGTCTGAATTATGGTGCTAGTTTGACCCTAGGTTCTAAACACACAGTTCGAGTTTTACTATTATTTAAATCATGCGATGAGCAAAGTTGCCTGTTTTTATTTCTACATGTTTATTTAATAACTTATTTAAATTCCAGTATTTCCTTTCATGATTGCTCATTGAATTTCTTTGGGAATACTCACTCTGAACTCGTCATTTGCCCTTTTGTGATGGCTTGAGTGCAGATTCGAGTACGAGTCGCAACAAGGGAAAACTTGTTGATTATCTGTGATTCGGAGACGACAGATCGGACTCGTACGTTTGTATATATGTATTTATCGTTTAATTTTTTGGATTTGGGAATTATGAAACACGTATGGATGTGTATTTTGATATTTTGTGATATTTTATGACATTTTGAGGTTTATTATAGTTATATGATGACATATAGGTTTTTCACACTAAGAATATGATCAATTTGTCATGTTTTAAGTCTTCCGTTGTGGTTTGAGGTTTAAAATGATATCTAACAGATGACTTGAGTTCGGTAACAATTTAAACTGTAAATTGTTCATATATGATGATTAAATGATGATTTGAGTTTATGATGGTCGTGGGACACAGCTGGCAGTGATGTGGCTGGTTGTGGGCCCACGTGGCACTCGTGGCAATCCTTTGGAGATTTGGGCCGCTACAAAAATCGTAGTTTGATCATTAGTATCGCTGTTTGTACACGACAGTGCGAGTCATGGTACAAGTTGGGTACTAAAATGCCTGAGGAAACCAATTATTGGTAACTTGAAAAGATAAGACCAAAAGACCATGTCACCCAAGGGAGTCACAAAAGTAGTTGGATGGCCCAATTGTGAGTCACAAGATGCTCCTAGGGATAGACATGTGAGTCAAGATGAACAAATTGGTATAAAAAGGTCAAAAACTTGGTCAAATGACTAACTTTGCTCTCACTCAACATACAAATCCGAAAATTAGGCAAGAGTTAGAGTGTTTTGAGTAGACTTGTTCATGGGTCGAGCTTAGGCCGGACCGGGCCTGGCCTGGGCCTAAGTAGCTTGGCCCAAGTTCACTCCACCACCTATGTTTGAGCCTATATCTTAGCCCAAGCCTGACCCATGCAAAAAATACAAAACCCAAGCCCGACCTATCAAACCCACATATATTTTTTATTAATAAAAATAATTATATTTTTTAAAATTTTTTTAAAATTTTCTTCCATAAAATTAAAATAAAGTGTAGTATTTTATAGGGTTTATTGTTGTTGTTGTAGTATTTTATAAATTTTGTATATATTTATATTAACATACAAATAAAACTCAAAAGATGGATGTAGCATGTTGGTAAGGAACAATTATCAATGGAGAGGTTTTGAGTTCAAGCATTGTCTCCAACATTTTTTTTTTTTTAAATATAGACATTAATTTAGTGGCAGGCTGGACTTGGGCTTTACAAGTAAACCCAAGCCCGAAATAAATCGGGCTTAGGCGGGCTCAGACTTAAGCCCAAGCCCAAATTAAATCGGGCTTGTAAAGCCCAAGTCCGGCCCAAATAAAATCGGCCTTAGGCGGGCTTGGGCCTAAGAAAATTTGTCCAAGCCCTACCCAATAGTTACGGGCTTGGGCGGCCCGAGAAGATACCCAAGCCAATGAACATGTCTACTTTTGAGTAAGCTTTGGTGTGGGTCGAGGCGAATTCATCAACTAACAACGTTGCTTGAGGTAAGATCTCGGTAGATCTTTCAATTTCTTTCGTTTTGAGTCAAGATTTCGGGGTTTTGAATGGAAAACTTGTTGAACAGCAAGTCTCATTGGATTTTTGGGTTTTCATGGGTGTTTTTGAAGATGTTGTTGAGTAGTTATAGTGTATTGAATTATGTTTGTGAAGGTGGTTGAGGAAGTATTGAATTTTGGTCATTTTTGGATGGGTTTTTTTTATTAATTATGGAAATTGGATTTGTGGATTTGTTTAGAATGTTTGAAAGTGGAATATGGTGTTAATCAAGGTCCCGACGAGGATGGAATAGACTCGAAACTCGACGACGAAGTCAAAGTTTCGAAAAAACCTCAAAAAATGAACTGCCAGGATTGGCGTCGCCGGGGGCGTAGTAGACATTCTGTCCACAGCGCCAGCCACGGTGCAATCTGGGCCCCTGGACATATCCCCTTTTTTTGTCAACTTGACTTATCCCTTGGCTTTCCACAAGTTTAACTCTTTCGATTTTTTTTTCTAGTGAGGATCAATCTCTTCTGATATTGTTTTTTGGAATTCTATTCCGATTTTAAAGTGCATTTTTTTAGGCTTTTTTCAACGAGTTTTAATATGTGAATTTTTTGGTAACATTAAATATATTTGTTAAGAGTATTATGTATAGATATTTAACGTGCATTTTTTGGTAACAAACTTCATGTGCATTTTTTTAGCCTTCTTGACAATAATTTTGGTAACATTAAATATATCTAACGTATTTTCATATTAAAGCTAATATTTATATTTATTAATTATATAGATAACTATAAAGAAAGATAAAATGTGCATTACTAGTCGAGTTGAAATTAAACTAGATGATCGATACCATAATGAAATAAAATCAACATGAGATTTTCGTTAAAAAAACCAACATGAAATTAACAAACTTGATGAGTAGTTGTAGTTAAAATACGATATTACAATACGATAAGTCACAATACGATAAGTCACAATACGATACATCACAATCCGATACAAATAATATTCTAAATTATAAAATTGACAATTAGCCAAATCAGGGCCAATTATTATAACTAGCCAAATCAGGGCCAATTTTTATAAATATAATCTCATAATTGATTATAATAGTTAATAATGTTATTTATTGATAATATATTGATTTATTAATTTATATAATATGTTAAATAATATTATTACATATTTGTTTGTAGTTAGGAGTGGGTATATAAAAAAAAGGGAGAGAATTGTAAGTAATATATAAAGAATAGTGGTGAGAGAATATTCCTTTTTAGAAGAAAAATAGAGTTTGTGGTTGAAAAAGAAATAGAGTTTGGTGTGATAGAACTGCAAAATGGAGGAGAAAATAGAGGTTTGTAGTTGGAGATGGTCTTATAGGGAAGAAAATATGGCGACGAACTGAATGACAAACAATGTTTTTGATTTTTTGTTGGACACTCGTGTTATTAAGACTAGACAAAACATACTTTTTGGTCCTTGAACTTTGAGTCTTTTATGTTTTTAGTCCTTCAACTTTTATTAGTGTACATTTGGTCCTTTAACTTTTATTGTTGTACATTTGGTCTCTAAACTTTTGAGTTTTTATGCTTTTGGTCCCTAAACTTTGAGTTTTTTACGTTTTTGGGGTAGATTAAAAAAAAAATTCGACTTTTGTTGGTCGATGTGAGTCCCCCAGTTTAGTAATATAAAACACTTTACTCTTCTTGACTAGCCACGCGACACTTTTGTTACTCACGTTGACAGAATTTAACACTTTAAATGATGAAGGACTAAATATAAACTTTTGTGAAAGTTTAAAGACTAAATGTGTAATAAACAATATTCAGGAACCAAAAGCATAAAAAACACAAAGTTCAAGGAACAAATGAAATGTTTTGCCTTCAAACTATGCTCCCTGACTGACGATATTGTGGGTGTAATGTTCCCACGCATGTGTGCTTGGTGATTTGTATTCTTGGGTTTAATTCCCCCTTCAATCGAAAAAAAAAGATGCATTAGTTCGAGTACGAAAAAAATCACTATTTTGAAGTATTTTTGGATGTATAGAGAGACAAGGAGGACAATTTTTTTTTGCCTTCATTATTGTCCGCGAATCCGTGGCAAAGCCCGACTATTTCGTTCCTCATTATATTATCATTAGTATATAATAACTTCATTTTGGTGTGCATTCATGCGAATGCTTGTAAGAAAAAAAAAAAATATATATATATATATATATATATATATTTATCTTTGCTCGAATGTGTTTAAATATTAGTGGATGCATGCCATTCTTTCTTCATTTTTTTTTGATATTTGCATGCCATTCTTTTTTTTTTTTTGGTAGGATTGCATGCCATTCTTTTAGTCATAACGGTTTAGCTTTCATTTAAAAAAAAAAAAAAAAAAAGTCATTGGTTTTGTTTTACAAACGGAATCCACGCTCATCCCATAATACATCGATCACATTCAGAATTTTGCACTTTTTATGATTTTAAATCTGAATTTTGCATAACACGGTTGTCAAAAAAAGAAAAAAGAAGGAATTCGAATGCATTTTGGAAAAAAACAGTTGGTTGAATTCCAATGGTATGGTGTTTGAGAGTAAAAAGTCATAGGAGGAAGCAATTGTTTCTTTTTTATCAAAAAAAAATATATATATAAATGAATCTAGTTAAGATCTAACCAAGTTAATTAGTCAAGGTCCTAGGTCAAAAAAAAAGTTAGCTAATTTGATGAGAACTTGGAGAAGGGGGAGCTCTTGAAGGTGGTTTGCTTGTAAGCTATCTTCACATTCATGAAATCAACTATGATTCCTGGTCTTGTGATTTCAATTTCTTCCAAATTGTGTTCGTCGATGTTAAGCATCATTTTAACTGCTTTGGACATCTTTGGCCTAAGGCTTGGTCTCTCTTGCACACATAGTAGGCCCAGTAAAAGGAACTGCATTGCTTCCTTTTCAGGATAGCACACCTTCATTGCAGGGTCAATCAAGTTCAATAGCTTCCCATCCTTGTACATCTCCCATGCCTGCACCAAATTTATATAACATGTTAGACATGGATTTCCTCGCTTGTTTTCAATCGATATGTAAAATAATTAAGGGGATCTTATACACATTATAGACATGAGAGCGAGTGAAAGAGTGGGTGCGCGCTCAAGCGACGCATTATATGTTATCAATTTGAAAGTATATATGAACTTATGCATGCGCAATAGCATGACTCTAGCTTTTGGTTCTTCACATTACTAGGGAAGCGATGCTTCAGACGGAGTTAACATGTAAACAACTTCCATTTACAACAGAGAGTTGGATTTCTTGAGAAGACAATAATCATTAAAACGCTAATTACAATCATAAGAAAACTAGCTCAACTAACATTGTGCAAGCAGAAAACATTGAATGAAATTATACAAAATTGAAATATGTAGATGAATTCATGTTCGACGGACAGAAACATGTGCGCAAGTATTTTCATCTGAATCCAGCACATGCTTTCAGCAATCTGCAGGATAAAAGGAGCATTTCAAAGCGAAAAATAAAAATAAAACCATTTGGGTAGTAGCAGTAAATGCTGCTCTAGGCAAATTTTGTAAGATCAATGTAGTAGCCATAAGAGACTTAGCATGAGAATTAGAATTTGCTAACAAGGAAATACGAAGATCCTCCGTTGTGTATGTTCTAAACTTAGATCTTTCATTCAATGCCTAGCTTGCTCAAATGGAAAAACAACCCCTAGTTCATTAATCTTCCAATATAGGCCTAGCATCCACTTATTATTCTCAAAATAATAACTGCAAAACTCATGCCTTGATGCAGATGGCATAATTACCGAACAGAGAATTTACATATACCTTTTCAACAAGATAGTGTTCTCCAATATCAAGCTGGAAGTCCACAACACATCGTCCACTTAGAATTTCAAGTAGTAGTACTCCAAAACTGTAGACATCCGATTTTCGTGTCAAATGTCCACTAATTGCATATTCAGGAGCTAGGTAACCTCTATCACATTTGCAATTTAAGAGAGTTAGTAACTTGATGACGGCAACGACGCCGAAGCATCTCCCTAGAGAACATAATAGGCATCGAAGGAGTGGAAGCACGCTTACAATGTTCCAGCCACACGAGTACTAAGGTGAGTGGCGCTATCAGGAATTAACTTTGCAAGACCAAAATCTGAGACTTTCGGGGAGAAGTTGGAGTCAATTAGTATATTGCCAGGTTTGATATCCCGATGCACAATGTAGGGTTTAACCTCCTCATGAAGGTATGCGAGACACCTTGCGATCCCTAAGCAGATATCACGCCTTGCCTTCCATGTGAACTTAGACCTGCTCTGCTCTCCACCTGTGTCATTCAAAAGTAATGAAATTAGTCTCTTATATGAATCATATTTTTTTTTAGTTATGCATCAGAAGTGGTATCAAGTATGAACTCTGAAGATCCTATTTTTGTCACGCAACTGCGATGAATGTAGAATCTAAGTTGTTACAATCTTCACATATTTGACATTAATTTAAAGTTGAACAACAAAGTCCACTCCACTTCCTTCCATATGATCGATGTTTACTACTATTTCCGCCTTTGTTATGCCAAACTAGAAAATCTTATTTAGTACACTATGGTTAGAATTCTGCCAAAACATTGGAGTGAAAATTCTGCTAAATTGGTACATAGAATGAAAAAAATCTGCTAAAATGAATGCATAAAGGAAAGCGAGGAGCAATTTTAGTAATGGAATTAATGTACAAAAGACCAAAAAAATAAATCAATTACCAGATAAAATTTGTGTGAGGCTATTATTTTGCATAAGTTCATAAACCAGAATCCGCTTTGCTCCGTGTATACATCCACCATGAAGCTTAACAAGATTTTCATGTTGAACATTCAACAAGGCGGCTATCTCGGTCGTAAATTCTCTACTTCCTTGCCTTGATTCCATTGAAAGAACTTTGACAGCTACATCTGTTCCATCTTGTAGTTGCCCCTTCAAAATCCAACAAATTAACGGCATCAGAAAGTGCTACGATATATCCGTCATAGTTTTGACTGACAATCAATTGCAAAGAATAAGAACAAAAGTATTGATATTTGGCAAACAACTCAAGAACATACAAAGACATATTTTTAATATCAAGTTGACAAAACCTCAATGAGGCATAACATCAAATACCTTGTACACAGAACCAAAGCCCCCTTCACCAATCTTGTTAGAAGCACTGAAACCTTGAGTGGCACTCTTCAACTCCTCATATGAATACACATCAAAACATGGGTAGGATGGAAAACCCTCTAAACCTATTGAAATTTCAAAACCCATCATCAAAAACAAACAAGTTCAAACCAATTGTGTGATCAATCAATCCAAAACCAAAAACCCATATCAGAAATCCGATGTTCTACCTTCATTTGCACTTGTAATTGCCAAAGCTGGTGCAGAATAGCTCTTTCTACGCCAAATTGGAAAACAGGCCATTGTGTATTTGTAACGATTTTCAGTTTTTTGTGTCAAAAAAGAAACAGTTTTTCAATGTTCTATATTTTTGATACACATGCATGAGAGACTACTAAGAAATTGTACAATCTATTCAATTTTCAAATACAAGCCAACGTTGCTATGCAGATATTTATATAGGCAATAATATGTGTAGCACACTTTTGAAAACAAACATGTACATTAATTAATGTGAGAGGATGAACCTAGTGGAGCTACTGTATATGTCAGACCCTTGAAAGATATAATATGTATTGATTAGCTTAGTCAATGTGGATTTCTGCATTATTGGTTCATGAAATGGTGCTAAGAAGGGAGTAAAGCCAATTGAGTTCAAAAGAATTTCCACTTTGAACAGGAGAAGTGAAGATCATGGTAGAAGAGACAAAGCCCGGTCAAAGGGATTTTGATGGGTGGCTTAGTAATAATTGAAGTAGACTTTTTCTTAACTGCACGCCATCTACAAACTTATTGGTTTGTTCAAAGTTGGAGTACGTTCCTGGTGACTGTAGTACTGCAAAGAAGGGCACACTATTCTAGCAAAGAACCAAGAAGTAGGAAATTGGGCTCTATTATTGATGAATGGCTAATAATATCATATTATTTCCTGGTAGTGTTATTTTAAAAAAAAAAAACTAAGTGGCAGTGTTACTTTGTTTGATCCGTTTGAAATGTCTCAGCTACAAACTCACGAACAGCGATTAGAAGCTTATTATTAATATTTAACGGACAAACTTAATCGATTATAGTAGACATAAAAAATTTAGGGGAGTCCCAACAAATTTATAAAATTTAAGTGAGCTTACTAGGCTCAATAGACCGGCATAACTCTACTAAGATCTATTTGCCAAGATTCATTATAAACTCGGGCTAAATATCAATTAATGGTCTAGCATATATTATATATTTCATGATACTCAAACTTTAAGCTTGTTCTTTCTGGTAAAAATGCTAGCTAAACCTTTAGTCACCCTATTATAGGGTGGTTTGAATTTAGATTAGAGGTGGTATACATAAATGACACTTTTCATTTAAAAAGTATTTTTTTATAAATTTGATATCTATTAAAAAAAAATATTGAATGACCAACAAAAAGAGGATGGCTCACTGATTTGGTATGAGGTTACTTAAGTAAGAGGTTGGGAGTTTGGGCCTCGTAGTGTGTAAGTTATAGTTTCTTTCTTATAAGAAAATAAAATAAAATTGAATGGAAAACAATTTTTTTTTTTAGAAAAAGACAATTTCTATAAAAAGAAATTACATTTTCTTAATGCTTGCTTTCTCAAGGAGAAATTTCACTTCTACAAATTTTCCCACCATTGCCCCCATTTTTTTTTTACACTAACGTTTCAATTTTTTTTTTTCATTAAAAGGATAGCTTAATTATAAGCTTAATAATTACAACGTGAGTAGACGTGGAAAACAACTCTTGAGGATTCAATATTCAACTATTAAAATTAGTAAAAGCCCTAGTTATCAAAAGGCTATATTTAGAGAGGTCATGAGTTCAATTCCTACTAAAGTCGAAAAAGAAAACTAGTGCATCGATCACCCTTAGTTACCAAAATACCCCTAGTTATATATCTTTTCCGCTATATCTACAAAGTAAATTATTAAAATGCTCCTAATTAAAGATTATAATTTTGATCCTATCAATAAAAATATAGCCTTTTGCTATTAAATTCTCACGGTCCGCAACACACGCATACCCGTGGATCTCCTCCGCTAGTACCGATATTGTACCCAACTTAACCACAATCAACTTTATGTGTAGGATTTTATTTCAAAAGGCCTCGGTGCTAGTTAGAAGGAGTTAATCAATTATATACTTCTTTATAAAGCTATATTTAATTGATGTGGGGCAAACTCTCGTTCAACAAATCTTCAACACTCCCTTATTGTAAAAACCCTAAAAATTTAACATGTGCCACGTGTTAATACAGGTGATATGTGGGTCCACGCCGTGGTACAGTCATCAATTCTCGGACGTCGACTCCGAGATATGTTAGTTTTGTATGATGGTTGTATTTGTTGGATTTTGGGGTTCAAACGCAGCGGAGATTTCAAAACAATTTTGAGAAAAAAAACCCCAACAGGATCCGAATCTGATTCCATTAAAACACGTTTAGACTATGAAAACTTAATCATACCTCAGTCGCAATGTACCTTTCTGAAGGTTAATCGATCTCTAAGGCGCTGCCAACAACGAACGCCCTCTATCAGCTGTCCACGCACGAATGACGACCGAGATTCAAAGTGCTAGCTTCGAGAGAATTTCAAACTTTTGTTTCTCTCCAAAACGATCCAGAGGATACCAAAAACTCTAAGTTGTTTCTAAAACGAAAAATAGAGTTTTGGCCTTTTAATAATTCTTTCGTACTTGTATTCTAACTCAAAGCGTCTATTTATACAACCCTTGTATATAGACGGTTAAGTAAATTACACATATACCCCTACTTAAAGAAGTATAAGTGTAATACACTACAAGGACATTTCTGTCATGAATTTTATCATATAAAATTCATTTTTCTGAACCATCTTAAAATCTCGCAAAACCATTTTTAGTGTGCGACCCAATAGGCTCATACAACGTTGGCGGTGTACCAAAACACATTTTGGTATACAAGTCATAAGCGCCTCTAGCAAGACATTATGACTACCCAAGTTGTACGATTATCAAATCGATATAACCTAATCAATAGTATATATAACATCCTTTTGTCACACGATATCCTTTTGATCAAACATAAGGCATGGAATTGTCATCCAACATGTTCAATCGTACTAGTCTCGATTTCAAGGTAGATCGAAAACATCTAAGTGACATTGATCAATATCAATTCACTTAGACTAGGCCTTTTAACAAATCTAACATATCGAGATCCACTTGGATATCTCTCTTTATATGAGAGGACAAATTCTATCTCGATCACACAACTTCACCACATTATTCACACAATAACCAATCACAACCTTTATAATTGTTCTGTTAAAGACAACGTTTGATTGCGTCAAATCAACGTATTCCTAATGTTGAAGTCTCTGGTAATCTCAAGTCGAGGATTGAAAAATATACCTATCATGAGAAACAACTATGACTTAATCCATGTGATGTTCTCATAATGGGTCTGGGTCCAAGACTTTATTCTATAATAAGTACTCACGATCTTGATTCGTATTCCTATACGTATGATCATCGTATGATCATCAATCAAGACTCATACTAGTCTTAATTCATTATAGTTCCCAGTATAATAATCGACTAGGGACATTTAGGATATTTCTGTAAATACCCATGGATCTTATTATAATGTAAACATGCAAATCAATTATAATAAACAGCAAATAAAATCCTCTATTTTATTAACTAAAATGTATTCATAAAGACTGTTAATGGATTGACTTAGGGCACATTACCCAACAGTATTATATTATATTTCATTTATGCAATTTTAAGTTTTTAAACGGGTAAAGGCGTGTACGAGCGTTGGTAGTTCGGGGAACAAATTTAATTAGAAACACTGACAAAAATATTAAATAAATAATAATTAAAAGGTTTTAAAGTCCGTTTGTTACGTCGGTACGTCTGTGGTGACGCGACGAACAAAGTTAGTATTATAAGTCGGGTGCGAGAATACCCGAGGGAAACTTTGAGTGTTATGTAAAATGAATGAGATCAAAAGACCAAAAGTCAACTAAGTCACCTAAGTGAGTTATCAAAGTTGGTAGATGAAATTGTGAAAGGGCCAAAAGGGCAACAAAGTTGTAAAGGATATGGATAAGGATTAGGGGTATTTTGGTCATATTTTGGTCATTTGATGACCAAAATACCCAATTTCATCACACCACCGCCACCCATTCTCCATGGCCGATCAAAAAAAATGGGAGAAGAAGATGAATCGATAGAGAATGAGAGATCGAGGAGAGGAGAGCGACGATTCGCGGAGAGCGTGGGCTCGACGTCGAGGCGAAATCCAGGTAAGAAGTTGTTGATTTCGTTGTGGGTGTTGTCGTTGTGGTTGTTTTCGAATTTGTTGGCGAGGTTGTTGTTGAGGGGATGGTGGATTCAAATGGTGAAAATGGGGTTGATGATGGTGGTTAGGTGTATGTGATTGTTGTTGTGTGTTGTTGTTTTGTAAAAAAAAAAAAAAAAAAAAAAAGATGACATTGCTTGTGTTTGCTTTGGATTTTCCAAAGAAACACAAAGAACGGCAAGAAGAGAAATCGGGCCGGGTCAAGGTGACCCGACCCGGTTTGGGTCAGACCGGGTAAGACCAGGTTTGACCGGTCAAGCCGGGTCGGGTCAGACCAGACCCGCGACCCACCTATATATTATATTAATAAAAATTATTTATTTTGATTAAATATATTAAAATTGATTTTTATTGAAATAAATTATAGAAAAATAGAAAAAAAATTCAGGAAAAATTCTAGAAAATTATATTTTCATCAATTAAAGAGAAATTTGGGAATTTCTATGAAAAGTGAAATATTCGGAATTTTTGTGAGACGTTTTGTCGGGGTTTTACCTTGGAAAATGTGAAATTTGAAAAAAAATAGTTAGAAATTTGGAAAAATCATAGGAAATTAAGGAAATTGATATAAATTGCATTATCAGGATTATTGTACACATGGGGACCGTAAGGGCGTGTCGGAGTCCGTGTTAGCGCGAATTAGCTTGGATCGAGGTAAGTAAACCAGTGAGGAACACCATAGTATTTCTTAAGCTTTTAATTATTTATTGATATTGTTTCAATACTATCTTGTCATTCCATTCCTTTTGAGTTGTCCTAAGGCAAGTGTGTCAAGCGTGATCCTTACAGAATTTCGAGCTCGCGGTGTATTATACCGGAGTTTACGGCTGGGGATACGTGATTAGTTGTAATGACGTGTACGGGGTGAGAGTTCTCCACCAGATTGCTGGGGACTCTGCACTCGCGTAGGGGTCTTAGAGGAGATTCTGTCCTCGACTCCTAGCCTTTGAGGAAATTTTGTCCTCGGCTTAACGACTTTAATTGGTCGGGACCACTTGTGCCTTTCCCTTGTATTCCGGGACACTCAATTTCGATTTCTTATGTATTTATTCACAGTTTTTATATATTCATGCGCTCCCTGTCCTTTTCTTTCTATCTGCATGAATTGACTGTTTATTTATTTAATTCGAAATACTGTACTTATTGTTGTTCCTGCTTGGCGTTACTTACCTGGACTCGTCATTCTTGTGCTTGACCGAGTGCAGATCCGCAGTCCAGCAAAGAAAGGCCGTGCAGTTAGGTGATATACTTTGAGCGGCCCTCCTCTGCTGATATAGGTGATATTTTTTGGTGTATTAGCTACTTATATTGTTTTTTTGTACATGGGGTTATGGGTTGAGAGATCTTTTTGGACATTATGACTTATATGATTCTCTCCTTGCTTTACATGGTATATGTATGGTATACGGGGTTTCCACACCCTAGGTTTTTGTCCTAACTTAGAGATTTCGAAGTTGATTTATTAGTTGAGATTAATTGCTTCCACTTATTACTTTGATAACTCGCTAATTAATTGACTTCACTTTCAAATGATTAACAAATGATTGAATGGTAAGGATAGGCTCACTGCCCCGCGCGACTCGTTGGGATTGGCTCGGGGGTTCGCGCGGGTCCAGGCCGGGCGGCGCCCGATTCTAGGGTTGTGGAATTTGGGGTCGTCACACTCATAGACCGAGAGTCACATAATCCAAGGTTTTTTTTTCCCAAGTCTTATTCGAACCATGGGCTCTGATATATACCATGTTAAATTCTCACGATCACGCTTCACACGCATACGCAAACTCATAGATCTCATCCGCTATCACCGATATTATGCTAACTTAACCGCCTTCAACTTTAGGTATGGGGTTTTATTTCAAAAGGCCTTAGTGCCAGTTGGGAGGAATTAATCAATTATATAATTCTTTATGAAGTTATATTTAATTGATGTGGGATTAACTTTTGGTCCACACATTTTCAACATTTACCCTGCTGATTCGGGCACACCAAACCAACCAATTGGGTGACCTAATAGTTTAGTACGAGAATTGGGAGTAAAAATCATGAGGGCATACAAAGCAAGTTGTTTCTTTCTTTCAAACTTGCCGCAAAAGTTTTCCAGAGATTCAGAGAAATTAAACAAATTAAACGGTTCTTTCCCTTAGCTAACTGATCTACTTGACAGATCATCAGTAAAAGCCTAAAGGAATGCAACTTGAAGCATTATTGATGTCACAATTATGAAGTTTTGTTCATGTTTTAATGGGTGGAAGTGTGAAAACTCAAAATTATAAACCAGTTTGAGATCAAAAAATAAAAAATAAAAAATTATAAACCAGTAACACATAGAATAAGTCAAGGTCCGGATTAAGCTTAAGACCATTTTTAATTAATTTGATCATTTGGAGATAGTCTTTTCTGTTTTTTGTCTTTTCTCAATTTTTTGTTCCTTTGATATCCCTTAAAGTACTGTATTTCTGATCGAAGATTGCTGCTAGTAGTATAGAGTAGCAAAAGATCAGTCTTATAAGAATCAAATCAATCATATTTGTCCAAATCTATTTACACTACTTGACCATTGACTTTGATTAAGTCCAAAATTAAAACAATGAGACTATCTATGTATTTAATTTGTTCTTTATCTTGTAACGATACTATGAATGATGTTTGGGGATAGGTATATACATGATTCATTTGGTAATTATGCTGTGGAGCTGACTAGGCTAAAACTACTCTTTTGTTATAAATTAATTGAAACTAATTAAAAATCCCGAACAAAATTGTATATCATATACCCATGAAAGAGGAGATAAATGGTTTAAAAACTGCTGATAGATGGATAAGAAAATATTGTTGACAAATTGATCGAAAAAAATATATATTTTTGACAAACCCTCCGCTAGTGTTTTTGACGTTCTCGAAAATGTTGTAATTTCTATTCTTCGATTTCAAGAAGCGCACATATTGTAACAAATCTGTATGACGTTCAACCGTTCAGATAAATTTTTGTTTTCTTGTAGGAAAGGAGGCGTCCCGGGATTTTATTGATTGATAAAAAAAAGTTGTGACGTGATATGTGCACCCCGACATCTTATCAGGGCACTCCATTGATTAGGGCATTTCAGTAATTTATCAGGGCACCCCGAGACTTTTACAAAAATGTGCTTTCGTTTGAAGCACGAGCACCACATCACCAAATCGAATAAAACCCTTTCTCTCCTTCCCATCACACCATAAATGCCTCAATATACCAAATTCTCTCATTTTCTTGCTCATTTAAGGTAGATTTATAGTTTTTAGAATTGGGTGAGCATTTAACTTCAATCCCGTAGTGTTCAACTATACAGGGCCGTGATCTGTCTTTTGGTCTCGGATGTCCATTGTCGATGCAATTGCATAAATGTCGGCTAATATCAACCAACACCTAAGTGAGAAGGACTTCAAGACCACTTGGTTGTGTATCACTGAGACTCCTAGTTTGGTCTCAGTGACCTATTACCGAGACATCAAGTTATGTATCGATTACTTAAAACCGAGGTGTAATAAAAAACTACGTTTGGGATTAGATTCAGTTGGTAGTAACCGATATCTTTTGGTAGCTATCAGCTATAGGTTATCGAGACACTACAACATGTCTCGGTCTTGTGTGACCAATAAATTCCTGTTCGTGGTTCACGTTCGAAAATAGAAAAAAAAAACCCCACAAAAAATTATGAAAACTAACCTTGTCGTGTATGACGTCCGCCTCTCATTCATTTTCTTCAACCATCAGAATCTAAACACGCTTAAAACTCGCCAAATCTTTGACCGGCGACGAATCGACAAACGCGATCGACAAGGTTGGTGCACACTATTTGATCAACAAACGTGTTGTCCGGCTGGCGACGTATCGACTTGACTTGGTAAAAAAAAAAAGATTTTCAAGAGTGGGGTGACCTGAGAGGGCATTTGAATAGACATGTGAATCGTTGGGTCGAGAGGGCATTTTTGTCAATTTGTTATAAAACAAGTTTTAATTAAAAATATCGGGATGTCATGAGAGGATGTTAGGATTCACATAGCGTGACTCAAAAAGTTGTACAACCTAGTTAATTAGAGATATTGTGTACTCTCGACCAAGCCAAATACATGTTTCGATTTACGTAACCTTTAAGTACTCATTAGAATTAAAGGTGAACTCATGCTAAACCGGAACCGTAACTATCGTTAACAAAAAATATTTTTCAATTTAGCCATCTTATTAATTTTAACAATTTGTTTATTTATACATGTCAAATTCTCATCGACACGCTACACGTGAGCCCATGAACTTTCTCCACTAACATCGATATTATCCTTAATTTAACCACCTTTCAATTTTAGGTGTGGTTTATCGCAAAAGGCCTAGTTGACATGAGTTAATCAATTATATACTTCCTTATGAAGTTATATTTAATCAATATGGGACTAACTTTTGATCCACACATCTTCAATACTCCTCATGGACCGAAAGTCATATGATTCAGGGGGCTTTTATTCTTCAGGTCCATTCGAACCATGGGCTCTGTACCATGTCAAATTCTCATGGCTGCTCCGCACACGCGTGCACGAGCCCATCGATCTCCGCCGCTAGCACCAATAATACATTGGTCTTTTATTTTTTAAAAAAAACTGATTATTAATTCATATTTTTTTCCTATACATATATACATTGTTAATATCAACACACTTTTTTTCTTTATACAACTTTTTTTATAACAAATATGTGGTGTGCTTACAAGATTACCTCTAAGGGTAGCAAAAATTGTTCGGACTCGTTTGTCTACATTTGTTCAGACCCGCTTTTTATAGGTTCGGGTCCGGACACAATTTTTTTTAAAACAGGTACCCATTTAGCGATTAATTTGTAGGGGTATTTTATTAATTTGTTGCCTATTTTGAAAATTTTATGGTATTTGTATTGAACTCTAGACAATTTTGATGTTATTTTTTTTATGTAGAAAGTAAGGAAGCTTTAATACTTGAATTTCAAATGTATTATATGTCTTTTTTTTTTTGTAGCAAGTGAAGTGAATGTATAGTGACATAAAGTTGTATTTTTTTGTGAATGTTTTGGAAGAAAAAATTATTATTTTTAAATAAAAAGGGGATACGGACAAAAAATGGGTCTACTATGTTTTATAAACATACAAGTCCTAACAATAAAATGTGTCCGTTTCAAAAACAGGTACAGGTTCGGACATTAATTTTAGTCATTATTAGGGGGGGTTGTCCGGACCCGTTTTTTCACCACCCCTAATTACCTCTATAAGTCACCATCCATTTAGGTGACCTAATGGTTTGGTATGAATTATAGGAGCGAGACAACGTAAGTTCAAACCTTGATGGGTGCAAAGTTGTTTCTTTCTTATCAGGGAAAAAAAAGAGTACCTCTATAAGTAGGGCTGGAAATTTAGTATCCGGGTCCGCCGGTATGGTTATGTCTAGCTCAAAATAAAAAAGGTTCGGATAATACTTTAACAAATCCAATTCAGGTCTAGATAAAGACTTTTTGTCCGAATTTAAAATCGAGTCGGGTCAAAATAAGGCCTTGTAAACTCGGAACCAACCTAGACCTGGTTCAAATTTTAAATATAGTTAAAGATATCTTTAATAAAAAAGTATTTTAAACAATTACTGCTTGTTAAATAAATTAACAAGCATTAACCTACTCCAATGCATATAAAAATTAATGTATTAAAGATATATTTGATTCCAAAATGAGTTAAATTTTATTCTTTTGATACTTGAATAATTTTTATGGACATTAAATGTTTAATTACATGAATTTTACGTTACTTTTCCAAACTACATCACATGATATTATAATATGTGTATATTTTAACATTTGAAGAGACTTTCAATATAAGAAGTTAGTTTTCAAGTTTGTGACAAATTCGGACAATCGAACAATTCGAATTTTAGGCATAACGGGTCTAGACAAGCGAGTCTTGTCCAAATTTAAAACCGGACCAGGTCCAACCAATGACTATACTTCTTTATAGTAGGGGTTGTTCAAACCCTGACCCGTTTGAACCCAAAATTTTGTCACCCCTATCTATAAGGCTCTAACTATATATACATGTTAGAAGGCATCACGAGCAAACACCAATTACTCCCTAGTCCCAACCATGCATCAAGGCAAATACTTGGTTGTTTTATACACCTTTTGCGTAAATGTACGCTCAAAATAAAGAAAACAAAAAAATGTCATAATCAAAGTTTAGCTTTTTTTCATAAGAAAGAAACAACGTACCCCACCGATGTTTGAACCAATTATCTCTTACTTCCAAACCCTATATCAAATCATTGGGTCACTCAATTAATTAGTCGATATTTTTTTTATTTTAAGAGAGTCGAACTCAAGTCATTTCTAAATTGTCTTTTATTAGCAAGTGATGTCTCGACCATTTGATCACCAGAGATCAAGGTTGTCAGGATCTCGACTTGAATCTTGGGATCTTATGATCCTACGATTCAAATTATTGATAACGATCCAACTCCTAGTAGGATTGGATGTTGGGTAGAATCCCATCCCGATTCGATTCATGGGATCTTGTAGGATCTCGACTCTATCCATGAGATCTTGACGTCCAAATCTATTTCATTACAAGTTTTCTTACTTTCACATGGGTCACATTGAGCCCTCATGCTACCAACATCATCAAACAATTTGATGTTTAACACTTTATCGTTGAACACTTGTTTATCGTCATCCACTTGACACACCTATTAATTAATCATACATGAGATCATACAATCATTCATCTAAATTTTTATTTCTCATATCGTTGCTTACAAATCATTCCAAGCTTAATGCATAACATATTCGTTACAAAAGTTCACATACCCATTGCAATTTTTTAATACAATATACGTGTATATATGTGTTAGGTATGTAATTTACTTAAGAAATAGGATCATAAGATTCACGATCCGATCATATGAACTCAATCCTAAGGAACACTGAGTCAATCCTACTTGGACTTGATCCTAAACCTTGCCTGAGATGCTTTCGCAGAGGAATTAAAGTTTGTTTTAATTTATATTGGAGCCGGAATCAGAGTATGTTAAATATAGTTTTCCGTTGATTTTCTTTTGAGGCCCGCTATGTGCACCTCAATCATCACTCAGGACACCCCCAAATTGGATGAAAATGCCCTTGAACCCTTGGGCTGAGGCACCCCACCTATTTCAGGTTTAGCCTAGTACTGGTTTCCATTTTTTTGAAACCTCATTTCCCATAAATGCTCTCATTGCCATCGTGATTTGGAGGCGAAATCAACTAAATCTCATATTTTTCATCTCCCACATATTCCTGGTTTTTTCGAGTTGGACAAGTTTTTTTACCCAGTTGAAGTGGTTAGCGGCTAGGTACGAGTTCAAATTTGGGGTCATTGTGAAATCGAGAAGGAAAGTAAGGTATGTTTGGGTTTTTGTTCGATTTTATGTTCATTTGGTTCGTTTTCTTTGTAGTCGTCCATGAAAATGCTTCAATATCTGGGTTTTCTTGCAAACCCGTAATACTCGGCCACACAGGACCGTGATGTGGTCATTAATCTCGAAAATACCATACAGAGATTTATGAGCATTTCTCGTTTGTATCCAAACGACACTTAGCCCATATAAAATTTCATTACATCTCGGACACAAGTAACCGAGATTCTTGTTTTGGTCTCGGTGCCAATAAACTGAAGCTCGTATATTACTTATGCGTAGGTTTAGTCTTGGAGGATAAATGACGATACTTGATGATAGAACTCGGTTTCGTCATACCGAAATTTTGCCTTAGGTTTCGGTTATGTTATACCGACATTTTTGTTTTGCTATCGATTATGCCATACCGTTTCAGTGTTGAAAATACTTTTTTTGGGATTTTTTTGCTGCACAAGAGATTATATGCTTACAATGTCTTTCTCTATCAGATATGGCTCGAGGGAAATCTATTGTTTCTTGAGAGGATGTCGATGGAGAGCCCACGAGAGCACAACGAGCATCGGTCGTGGCTATTGCTCCTTCTGGTCCTTCTGCTAGAGAGGATGTCGATGGAGAGCCCACGAGAGCACAACAAGTGTCGATCGTGGCTGCTGCTCCTTCTGGTCCTTCTGCTCCTCCTGCTCCCTCTGATACTCCCTCTGCTCCTACTATCCTCGGTAAGAGGAAGGCACAGACTGCATCATATCGAAAGGCGAAAGTACAAGCTGGTGAGGGTGTACATGGATGCAGACCGGTGAGGGATAACGTTGAGGGATAACGTTGAGGATAAGACATCTCATGTTCCCGTGGGGAGAGTAATCACGGTGGTGCCGACGAGGATGAGGCTCGCAGGGCAGCAATGGAAGAAACCACCACATCCCAACCACAAGCAACTAGGAGTAGTAGCGGTGTTGTTAGTGGGAATGCTGTGGAGCCCGAAAATGACCCATCTGCTCCTTTCCCTAGCGTTCCTATTGACCGCTCTTTGTTGAAAAGTTGTAAGGATCATGTTGCGGTAACAATTTGGAATAATGAGGTATGTAGCCTTTTTTGGCAAAGTATCAATTCATTTTCAATCAAATTATTACTTTTGCTATTCATATACGATAATGTATTTCTGAATTATGTTTTTTTTTTTGTAGCATCGACCGTTACTTAAGTGCATAAACCACAGGGCTCAAATAGCTGAGTGGGATTTGCAGTCTTGTCACCCCGACACCTAGGGACTGCAAAGAATCATTCTAGGTGAGGTTGCAACCCAGATGGGTAAGCAATAGATTTGCAAATGGTTGTGTTAAGGATATCAACACATGGAGATAATGCTCGAATAATCAAAGTCGACACCGTAACAGGTGACAAGCATAAGAAAATTATGTGACATAAAGGTTTGCTTAAGCATGATGTCATTTTAAGTCAATCCCATGAGAAATCAGTTGATATTCTTATTTTCAAGAATCATTGAATTTGGAGAAAATGAAGAATATCATGAATGGCTCTGTGCTAAGTATAAGCAAGAAAATCATAATGTGACAACTCGCCCCCGACCTAGGGTCGGGTCGCCCGGCCCAGAATGCCATTTAGACCCGATACCTGAACCAGGCCCAAATAACGGTCTGGCACGCCTAAACAAATAAACCTGCGGAATACACATTGGCTAAACAAAGGATAATAATTGCGGAAAGAATATAAAAAGATATCCTAAGCCAATATATTTAAGTTCATAGAACATTTATAAAAAATTATACATCTGTTCATGCTCCTTTAAATTAAACAAGTTTATTATAATCTCTGAAATGGACCAACTAAAGATAACTAGGATTCAAGCTACCCAAAGATCCATTTTAATTTTAAACCCAAGTTGATAGTTTCAAAATCAAATATACATGATATATATACAAAGGCTCACATCAAGAGGAGACTTCAAGCTCGTCTCTCCTTTACCTCAACCTAGCACTGTCGTGGATACCTGAGATGTAAGTGGGGTGAGCTAAAAGAACCAACGGTGCTCAGTAATGCGGAAAACCCGCTCAACCATCAAATATGCAAGTAATACCTAATAAGCATGCAAAATCTAGCATGTATTTGGAAAGCAAACAAACAAGGATTCATTAAATAATAACTTATAGCAAGATTTCATAAGAGATAGATTTATAATGAATCATCAAATACTATCATGAACATAAGGTTTGTAAGCCACAAATAAATAGAATTTCATCATTTCATAACAAATATGACGTATTTTTAAGCCATCAAATTATAACAACAATAATCATGCATAGCATTAAAGAGATTGACTAATCATTTCTAAATTTCAGATTTTCATATAAATGAGGGGGTCGCGAGATTATGTATTATAAAATATAATAATACGATAAGTCGATGTTCCATTCAATGCATACTAGATATTGGCAAGAATCCGGTGACCGATTCTCCTACTCTCAAAGTGATGGAAACAACCAGCTAGCACACAGGCCTTATGTGCCCTCTCGTTTGTCCCATTAAATCAACAGTAGGTTCGTCCAAGCCATCACCGATGCACATCTCTATGTCTCAAGAGTACAAGAGAAGGTAACTCCAACTCATGTCCCTACGTGACATACTTATGAATTCAATTAGTCAAGTAAAACCCTCGGTGGTAAACTCCACACCCTGGGGTGTTAACGACCCTCGGTGGTAAAATCCACGCCCTGGGGTGTTAACGACCCTCGGTGGTAAACTCCACACCCTGGGGTGTTAACGGCCCTCGGTGGTAAACTCCACACCCAGGGCCATGAATAACAAGGTGCATTCACATTCCATAGATTCGTAGATTCGAGCCAATACCACGACGCAACCCATAAATCCCAAGTCTTTAATTCAAATTATGAATCCTAAGCATAACTAATAATCATGCCATATTTGATAATTGAACAAGCTCCCCACTTACCTTAAACTCGCCGCGAATCCTAGTATTGATCCTTTCTCATTAAGGCTCGATTTGAATGTTCAATCCGAACTTCTTTGATCTCTTTGACATCTCAAAACTCATTCTCACCATTTCAAACTGTCCTCCCTTAATCTCCTATTTTTTTCCAAATAGTGTAGAACAACAAGTCGTCGCTAGGTTTACTTAACTTTTCCTTTTATAGGCTAGGGTTAGGTTAGGTTACATACATCCTTTTGTATTAAAGACTAAAATGCCCTCCTACTTGGGCCTTAAATCTAACTCCCTATTTAATATATTTTAGGCCGTTTTCATTAATTTATCTTAATGAGCATTTTGACCAAGAACGTTTCCAAAAATCTTTTCTTAATTAATGGGATCTCATAAATTTTGAGATCTTACTCCTTTTGACTAGGAACGTTTCCACAAATCTTTCCTTAATTAATAGGATCTATTAAATTTGGAGATCTCGTTTTTTTATTTTTAACTTTCTTCCTGTTTAAGAAACGTTTTTCAAATCTTTATTTTCTTGTGAGTTTCCTTAATTAGAACGGACGTATATTCTGAAATCTCTTCAAACCGCATAAAATGTGCATCTCGAGGTGTAAGATATTCTACTATATCACTAATAATCCAATCCAAAGAAATTCTACACATATTTAGTATTTAAATTACTAAATTGCCCCTAAATCGAATCGGGGAAGATTCGGGTCGTTACAACATCCCCAATTTTAAGAACTTTCGTCCTCGAAAGTAAAGATAATTACATTCGCAGTTTGGTGTGTCCGTCCGTAATGATTTATTTTACCACCCATCCTTTAGTTGGTGCATTTTTGCCTGCGTATTCAGCCTGTACCCCACATGAAATAAAGTTTTACTCCTGAATTTAATATATTTCATTATTTTTATTTTCGTTTTACAAACTAAAATTCATAAAGGCTACCTCGAGTCGCCTTAGCTACATACTTTAATAGAGCTATCATACTTAGCTACATGCCAATTTCTCATATAGTTTCGCATTTCTGGGGTATTCCCTTATGATCTCCACCGAAGTCGCAAGGTGCACTCGAGTCATCCAAACGAAAGAACAATATTAAGATGTGATATGGTGTCTATCTGTGTTGAAAAGAGGTATATCTCTGCCCATCTGGCAATAAAACCATACCACCACCTGGTAGTAGGAACATGGATAGCTATCTCGCTATAATATGAACACTAGTACACCATCTCTCATCAACATCTTGGTTATATATATCAAAGAACGACTCATCATATCCTTGCGACTTATCTCAGTGAAGGTTACAATTAGGCAGACACAGTATTCCTTTACGGAATAATACCTTAATATTATTGTCATCATACATTTATTGACATTCATTATTGTAGGTTATGAATTTAAGTCAACTCTTGACTAACGGTCCACTTTGTAGCTCCTCTGTCACACTTAACTGTTAATTGATGTAAACAAGCTTCCACCTTTAAAATCTTGTGGAATATTTTTAACAACGTCATTATTTTTAAGTAGATTTCAGCATTCATCTGAATGCGCTCCATTGCATCACCATTTTTTTTTTTTCATACCAAGATCTCTTATCACTATATCTCGATTTTCAGGAGATCTATCGTAATGCGTCCTCGCACTGATCAATTCTCACGATCCTGGGTGACTATTTTAAACATTGTTGACTTAGTCATGACCCCTTTTTAGTATACAATGGTCCCTTCTCATCTTTCTAAGCTAACTCTTAGCTTTTATAATGTGTTTAGTACCTCACTCTCTGAGAAACGAAGGTGATTTAGCTTTCATGTTTCGAACTTGACATTCACGTCATTTCTTTATAAGAATAAAACTCATACTCCTGTCATTGTCATTAAGGACTCATATCTCAATACAATCCAGTTATTTCAAGATCATAATTCAAACTTGTATTTCAATTTATTACACTCGTGCATTACTATTGTCGCACTGCATATACATTTTGTTAGATACTTCAACCATAAAGTACAAATCTGTGTACATAAAACTCATATAGGTTTATCTTGTACGACTTGTTACTAAAGCTTTAATTCAAGGGCACTCAAACTCATATTTACACCTATTTCGAAAATTATCTTGCACTATTTAACTTATGATTCATTGCTTATATTTAGCACAAAACCATTCATAGTGTTCTTCTTTTTCTCCAAATTCAATGATTCTTGAAAATAAGAATATTAACTGATTTCTCATGGGGTTGATTTAAAATGACCTCATGCTTAGGGAAACCTTTATGTCGCATAATTTGCTTATGCTTGTCACCTGTCACGGTGTTGACCTTGATTATTCATGCATTATCTCCATGTGTTGATATCCTTAACACTTAACCAATTGCAAATCTATTGCTTACCTGTATGGGTTACAACCTCAAATTATCCTATGCCATCAAATTAGAGCTTTCACTTTTAAACTTATACTAAGCCCTCAGGTTTTCAAGTGTAAACTACACATTTTGTTCAACAATTATTAACGGTATGAAATTTAAGAAATTTGATCTTTACTCATATATTCATGTTTCATTGCTAGTTTAGGGTATTTCCTCTCCATCCTTAATTATTTCGTACCTATTGTACAGTATAAATCTTATTGGGGTTCGATCCTAACCTAGGATCCTCACTTTTAATAGTCGACCTATCACTGATAAGATCTTTCATCTTTCCTTTCAACCATTTAGTTTGGTAGTTTATATGTTTAATGAAATCTTTGACTTTTATCAAAAAATCACAAGTTACTTCCCACAAGTGATCAACATGATTCTTCGTGACGTCACCAATTCGATTACAAATTTTGTTCTTGAATATGGTACTATTGCAATACATATTGTCTCTCTTGAGTTCGCAATTCTTCTCATCACCAAATTACTTATTCGTTTTTCCATGGGTCGATCCTATTCTAGGATCCCCAATTTTAAGAACCAAGTCATTATTGACTAATGTTATGTAACAATCATTTGCCTCGATTACTCTTCAACTTTATTTTTTTCATTCAACCATTCCCTACCAATCTGGTTAGGTTTCATTTTGACTCAAAAGTTATGAATCCACACGTCTAATCATATCAGAAATATTTTTTTTATTAGTGTACCCTCGATTTTAATGATTCACTTATCATCGAGTTCATTATAATATCATTAACTGCGTCATACGCTCTTTACAGCCTACTAATATAACTCATACATATCGTTTAGTTTGTGGCTTCCTTTAATTATTCAGTCATGGTACTGCTATTACGTACTCTCCATTCATTTCGAACACAATTTATCAATTTCTGATATCCCCAACTTTATGAATCAACTCTCTTCTAATTATATTAGAATAATTTTTTTTTTAACCTCAAATCTTGAGTCTTTACAACATCTACAAATTTTCTACTTGGCAACACGATCTTCACACATGACTATTTCACTGAAATAGTCTTTGATTTTGGATTTCCAATTTTAGTAACTCACCCATCTCTAAGTGTACTAATTTGACATTTTGTATTCACTAGATTTTCTCATTGAGTAGTTTTCAATGTATTCTTTAATTTCTCATTCGATATCCCGTACATCACGTACTTATGTTTCGATGTTAACTCTCAGTTTGAGATCCTTATCTTTCATATTCAACCTATCAATAACTGATTTAGATTTAACTTTCTTTTACATATGTTCGATAATAAAAAAAACTTGAATGTTGTAATTCAATCAATTGAGAAGTCAAATTCGAATCAAAACCTTTTTTTTTAAAAAAAAACTATCAAGTTTTCATCAAAACCACTTTTCGAACCGAGCTAGGCTTAGTTTATAGAAATCAACTAAAATTCTTCTCGTATTTTCTAACAATTCATAAAACTCATTTCAAATCTATTTAGTCGATATAATTCAAAAGTAAACTATAGCGGTAAGTAAATTTTGTGTTTCAAACACACAATGGTGACATAGATCCAAAACATACGTTGCATTTTTTTATCAAATTAAAAACTTTAAAATTCAGTAAAACTCTTTATGTAAGGATCAAAATTACGACATCAAATTCTTGAAATGATTATGAGTCTATTCGTTTTATCTTTTGAATACCAAGGAAAATAAACGATTTTCTTTTTGTACTTGTTCGCCTTTTTAAAATTTTGTAAAAACACGTGGAATCCTTCCATAAAAACTTCAATAAAATGCGGCAAACATCAACTCAAAGACAATACAAAAATCATGGTCCAATATAGTCGAAAAAATCATTTTTCGATAAAAATAGATCACCTGAAACAACATAATTCGATCGATAGTAATAATCTTCAAATCGAATTTATAGACTAATGGTTCACACTCTTAATCGATCATTAGAAGTTTTAAGTCTATACGTGTCCACTATATTTTAAATTAAGTTCAGCCACCTGGCCAGACTAACTTACTTATCATTGTTTGAAATCAAATATTCATTTGCATCCTTACTAGGATCGCTAACTTCTATTTTCAACAAGATATCGTTAATTTTAATTATCATAATAGAGTTTTCGGCGTCAGAGTTACTTCTCTGAAATGTGACCACGTCACAATTCCATCTTGCGTATTTAGCGTGGCGTCTCATTGTCCTTTCAAGTCTGTCGATTCTTGCTTAAGTCTTTATTTGCCACTCTATCGTTAATTATAGGCGCATCTCGCCATACAATTTCCACTCTAAGTTTAGTCGTTCTATCAAAACTATTCTTTCAACAATCGTTGTAAACTTCCTTACAGCGCATGTGAAATCTTCTGAGGACTTCCCTTTGACTTTCTTGTGTCGTTAATTGCCATTCCCAACTCATGGAACCAAGGTTTCACGTCTTAAGGAAAGACATTTACCTATATATCTAACGATATATTTATATACACAAAGTAGCAAATAGTCATCACATTAAATCTTTATCAAATTTATTTTGTCCCATCCCATCCTAGGATTTATCATTATTGCGTGTTAAGTCGATTTTGAACCAATGTCCCATACCACTGATTTGTTCGACTTAACTTGACCTTTAAACTTAAAAGCCCTACATCTTAGGTTTCCCTAACCTAACGTTTCCCTAGGTTCTAATCCCTATGCTCTGATACCAACTGTGACAACTCGCCCCCGACCTAGGGTCGGTCGCCCGGCCCAGACTGCCATTTAGACCCGATACCTGAACCAGGCCCAAATAACGGTCTGGCACGCCTAAACAAATAAACTTGCGGAATACACATTGGCTAAACAAAGGATAATAATTGCGGAAAGAATATAAAAAGATATCCTAAGCCAATATATTTAAGTTCATAGAACATTTATAAAAAATTATACATCTGTTCATGCTCCTTTAAATTAAACAAGTTTATTATAATCTCTGAAATGGACCAACTAAAGATAACTAGGATTCAAGCTACCCAAAGATCCATTTTAATTTTAAACCCAAGTTGATAGTTTCAAAATCAAATATACATGATATATATACAAAAGGCTCACATCAAGAGGAGACTTCAAGCTCGTCTCTCCCTTGCCTCAACCTAGCGCTGTCGTGGATACCTGAGATGTAAGTGGGGTGAGCTAAAAGAACCAACGGTGCTCGGTAATGCGGAAAACCCGCTCAACCATCAAATATGCAAGTAATACCTAATAAGCATGCAAAATCTAGCATGTATTTGGAAAACAAACAAACAAGGATTCATTAAATAATAACTTATAGCAAGATTTCATAAGAGATAGATTTATAATGAATCATCAAATACTATCATGAACATAAGGTTTGTAAGCCACAAATAAATAGAATTTCATCCTTTCATAACAAATATGACGTATTTTTAAGCCATCAAATTATAACAACAATAATCATGCATAGCATTAAAGAGATTGACTAATCATTTCTAAATTTCAGACTTTCATATAAATGAGGGGGTCGCGAGATTATGTATTATAAAATATAATAATACGATAAGTCGATGTTCCATTCAATGCATACTAGATATTGGCAAGAATCCTAGTGTGACCGATTCTCCTACTCTCAAAGTGATGGAAACAACCAAATTAGCACACAGGCCTTATGTGCCCTCTCGTTTGTCCCATCAAATCAACAGTAGGTTCGTCCAAGCCATCACCGATGCACATCTCTATGTCTCAAGAGTACAAGAGAAGGTAACTCCAACTCATGTCCCTACGTGACATACTTATGAATTCAATTAGTCAAGTAAAACCCTCGGTGGTAAACTCCACACCCTGGGGTGTTAACGACCCTCGGTGGTAAAATCCACGTCCTGGGGTGTTAACGACCCTCGGTGGTAAACTCCACACCCTGGGGTGTTAACGACCCTCGGTGGTAAACTCCACACCCTGGGGCCATGAATAACAGTGCATTCACATTCCATAGATTCGTAGATTCGAGCCAATACCACGACGTAACCCATAAATCCCAAGTCTTTAATTCAAATTATGAATCCTAAGCATAACTAATAATCATGCCATATTTGATAATTGAACAAGCTCCCCACTTACCTTAAACTCGCCGCGAATCCTAGTATTGATCCTTTCTCATTAGGGCTCGATTTGAATGTTCAATCCGAACTTCTTTGATCTCTTTGACTTCTCAAAACTCATTCTCACCATTCCAAACTGTCCTCCCTTAATCTCCTATTTTTTCCAAATAGTGTAGAACAACAAGTCGTCGCTAGGTTTACTTAACTTTTCCTTTTATAGGCTAGGGTTAGGTTAGGTTACATACATCCTTTTGTATTAAAGACTAAAATGCCCTCCTACTTGGGCCTTAAATCTAACTCCCTATTTAATATATTTTAGGCCATTTTCATTAATTTATCTTAATGAGCATTTTGACCAAGAACGTTTCCAAAAAGCATTTTGACCAAGAACGTTTCCAAAAATCTTTTCTTAATTAATGGGATCTCATAAATTTTGAGATCTTACTCCTTTTGACTAGGAACGTTTCCACAAATCTTTCCTTAATTAATAGGATCTATTAAATTTGGAGATCTCGTTTTTTTTATAACTTTCTTCCTGTTTAAGAAACGTTTTTCAAATCTTTATTTTCTTGTGAGTTTCCTTAATTAGAACGGACGTATATTCTGAAATCTCTTCAAACCGCATAAAATGTGCATCTCGAGGTGTAAGATATTCTACTATATCACTAATAATCCAATCCAAAGAAATTCTACACATATTTAGTATTTAAATTACTAAATTGCCCTTAAATCGAATCGGGGAAGATTCGGGTCGTTACACATAAGCTAAACAGTATAAGAAAATTTTCGAAGCAAGTATAAACATGAATTTGGGTACCTTGAAGAAATCCTTTAATAGCAAATCATGCAAGGTAAACCTATGTGAATTCCACGTACACCGATCTGTACTTTATTATTGGAGTATCCAACAAAACATATATGAAGTGCGATAATAGTAACACATGAGTGATAAATTGAAATGTAAGGGTGAGTTATGAACTTGAAAATAATTGAGTCGTAGTGAGTTATGAGACCTTAATAACCATGCCAGAGATATAGGCTGGATAATCTCGAGGAATGACATGGATGCCAATTTTTTTAAAAATAAATAAATAAATAAATAATAAGTTAAAGAACTATATTCCTCTGTGAGTGGAAAACTTTAAATAATCTATAAGAGCTAAGAATTAGCTCTGAAATGTAACATTTAGTATTTGTGCACCAAAGGTGAACCTAACTGAGTCAAGATAATTTAAAACGCTCACTCAGAAATCGTGAAAGTCATACGCTACGTGGACACGATGCGAAAAGTCTCTCAGAAATAGAGTGATTGTGATATGAGACCTTAGTATGAAACAAAGATGACGATATGATATACCGCATATGAACGAGTGTTGAATTTCGCTTAGGGTTGGCAGTGATATCAAATGTTCCTCAAGATTACAAGGGTGGAAGTTTATTGCATAAGTTAATGGTCAAATGTGACAGAGGGGTTGCAAAGCGGACCATCAGTAAAGAGTTGACTTGAATTATGAATCCTACAAGAATGAATGTCGATAAATGTACAATGAAAAATGATGTTAATGCATATCTCCGAAAGGAATGCTAAATCTGCTCATTTGTAGCCTCCGCAGATAAGTTGCAATGACATGATGAGTCACACGTTGATATATATAAAGGAGATGGTGACTTAAATGGTGTGCTAGTGTTCTTGATATGATGGATGGTTATCCTTGTTTTTTTTCGTACTACCAGGTGGTGGTATGTTTGTATTGCCAGATAGGCAAAGATACTTCTTTTTGACACAGATAGGCACCATATCACATCTCAGTATTGTTTTTTTGTTGTGTGAATGACTCGAGTGCACATTATAGCTTCGGTGGAGCTTACAAAGGAATACCCCATAAATGCGTAGCGATATGAGGAATTGGCATGTAGTTAAGTATAAAAGCTTTATTGATGACCTACATGAGGTGGGCTTTATGAATTTTAGTTCGCAAGATGAAAATAAAAAAGAGATATATTAAAGTCAAGAGTAAAACTTTATTTCTCGCGGTGAAATGGACAGAGCATGCAGGTGAAGATGGCCTTAGTTAAACAATGGGTCGAAAAGAAATTATTATGGACAGACACCAAACTACGTTGTACTTTACTTTTACTTTCGAGGACGAAAGTTCTTAAAATTGGGGATATTGTAACAACCCAAATTCTCCACCACCCAACCTATGTGTATTTTGGAAATTTCATGATAAAAATATGTTGGGTGTTTGATGTTAAAATACAATATTAAATATGAGTGAGGGATTAAGTAAAGTTTTATTTTAAATAATAAAGCCCAATTGAGCTTAGAACCCAAAAGGGCATTTTAGACAAGTTGTAAATAATCATAACCCTAATCCCTAACCTTAATGTTATTTAAGCAAATCAAAGAAAACCCTAGCCGCAATCTTGTTAAACACCCACATGGAGAGGAGGAGAGCAAAAGGAGAGTTCAGGCTCAAGAGAGGTACAACCTCACTTTCCTCTTTGATTTCTTTATTGTTTATTATTTGGAGACCAAAGGGTCGATGGCATCGACAGCGGCAAGCATGCGAGGAAAATAGAGAAGAAAAGAAGAAAAGGAAAGATTTGATCTATGTTAGAATGCGATTTTGGAAAGGATTTGGAGTCAAAGACTCCATTGAAGGCATGGTGAGACTCTAATACTCTTTAGATTTATTGTCTTAGTGTTGGTATTGGCAATGAGAGTTGATGATTTTCAAAGTTTGTTCAATATTTCTTATATCTAGTCTTGAAATGGGTTATAAAAATTTTTAAGCTTTATGATAATGAGTATTAAGGATGAATCAATCTCGTTTGCCATAGTTTGACGGTACATGAAAGAGTTTCCCTATGATTTTAGCAAATTGAACGTGGTTGAAGTTTATTGATATGGATTTGGCATTTAAGTTTGAGTCGAGATTTAAAAAAGGACTTTGAATCTTTTCTTTGGGAAATAAACTTATTCGATAAATTTATGGACTTTGACTGAATATTGTTATTCGAGAATTTAAAGTCTAAATTGAGTCTTATATGGTGATTTGGGTTTTTTTTAAATATAATTAATCGAACGTCTTCGATTTTGGTTGGAAAAACTAAGTCTTAGCGGATTTTCCTTGTTTTACATTACCACATTCTTATTTTACTCAAATCATCGATTCTAATTTTAAGTGTCGATTTTAGAGGCGTGAATGACCTTTAGTGAAGTCAGCTATAAAATAGAGTGAATTTCTAAGGTCTAGACAATTGATGTTAAACTTGTATGGCTGTAGATACATAAAGTAATAATTCTTTCAAATTGTCTAGATTCGCGAGACGGTTCACATAGAGCCCAAATGCGAGAGGATCGAGATTAGGATTCGCAGTGAGTACAGGTAAGTGGGGAGCTTGCTCAATTATCAAATATGACATGATTATTAGTTATGTTTAGGATTCATAATTTGAATTAAAGACTTGGGATTTATGGGTTGTGTCTTGGTATTGGCTCGAATCTACGTATCTATGGAATGTGAATGCACTGTTTTTCTCATCTATGTTATTCAAGGCCCCAGAATGTTTGTGGAGTTCCACCGAGGGTCTTATTAGCAAGTAAATCTATAAAAATACCTCAGAATGTTGTGGTACCACCGAGGGTCATTAACACCCCAGGATGTGTGAAGTTTACCACCGAGGGCTTTACTTGACTAATTGAATTCATAAGTATGTCATGTAGGGACATGAGTTGGAGTTCCTTCTCTTGTACTCTTGGACATAGGGATGTGCATCGGTGATGGCTTGGACGAACCTACTGTTGATTTGATGGAACAAATGAAATACTTAGGTCGAGTTTGGCTCCACTCATAGATTGCTCCTATCGGAAGGCCAATAAGGAGGTGATATCAGCTTTTGTCGAGCGGTGGCAACTGGAGACCAATACATTTCACTTACCCTTTGGTGAAATGTCCATCACGCTCGAGGACGTGAGCATTTTATGAATATCCCAATGACGGGTAAGGTGGTGGCCGTTGAGAATTTTTCAAGGTACACAAAGGGGTCTCACAAGGATGCGATGGAGTTAGTTTTGAAACTGCTCGGGGTTTCTCGTGATGAAATAGAGGAAGAGGTTAACATTACGAAGGGTCTCACAGTGCGAGTATTTTGGCTGAAGAGTTATTTTTGCCCACCCAAGTCCAAGTCCACTATTTCCAGTACTTCCAGTTCTCCTACTACGTACCCTCCAGTGCAATGCACTGCACGTGCATACTTTTTGTACTTGCTCTCTTGCACCCTATTCGCCGATAAGAGTGGGTCACGAGTTTCAATTGTATTACTGGAGCTTCTGGAGAACTTGGATGAGGTCGAGACTTACACATGGGGTGTTGCTGCTCTAGCTTATCTTTACCGTCATCTTGAGTCAGCCACCAGGGTAGAAGTGTCGCAGATTGCAGGGTACCTAACTTTGATCGAGGTACATATTTCTTGCGCATTACTTGTGAATCGGCCAATACAAATCCACTACTTTTTTATTTTTGTTGATTCTTTTTTAGGGATGGGTATACGAGCACTTCCCACTCCAGTTTGTTGTGTCGAATGCGAAATACATGGACCACCTTTAGCCATGTGTCTTGAGGTGGGTACAGAAACACGAGACGGTAGCTAACGTGGACAAGCTAAGTAGTATTCATAGGACCCTTGATAGGTTACGGCCAAGTGAGGTACTTTGTTTCATTACTTTGAGTTTGGTATTCCAATTTATCAAACTTCATATTTTAATATAAATTGTTTGTTTCATTGGTGTAGGTGACATGGGATCCTTACAGTGACATCAGGACAGGCGGTATTGTTCTATCGATGGCCTTCTACTCTGGTTGTATGAAGTACATAGAAGTTGTGGAGCCATACCATCCGGTGAGGTTCCTTCGACATCTTGGCCACGTTCAAGGAATACCGTCATCTCCATATCACCCCCTCGAAGCAAACTGAGGCCGCACTGCAATGAAATACTCAGTTAAGTACTCATTCTAACCGGAGAATTGGGAAATGTGGCGTAGCCATTCACTCTCCGTTGAAGATCGAGGGGAGAAGGCAAGGTTCGAGTTCATGGCTGCACCAGAATATCTGTCATGGTTCATACGAGTTTCACATCCTACCATTGAGAACCCAGCGCACAGTGATGACTTCTCTGATATAGTTGCTGATAATGACTTATTGGAGGTAAAAGCCTTGCAACCATTTGAGTTTAAGTTGGTTTATCACATTTCTTTTGTATTATTTATTCATAGTTTCTCTATTGGTTTTGAACATCGTAATCGATGGGCATTGGATAACGTACTGGCATGGATAGACTTTCCGGCGGGTGTGGCCAAGATGGAGGCTGCTGAGAAAATGGCGAATGATGTCATGGACTACTTGACGGGTAGGGGTATTAGTACAGGTACCACCACCACCACGACCAACACTACAACACCGAGTGCACCTACTGCTCCTTTACAACATGACAGTACCCCAACCGAAAGTGTGCCCACCCCAAGTTCTATCGAGCCTTCGATGACAAAGAATGCCCCCTTGCCCACCCCAAGTTCTAGTCAACCGCCTAAGAGGAAGCCCCCGCAACAACATATGTTAGTCGCAAGGAGAAGAAAGAAAAAGGTCTCAAGTGAAAAACCATGTTGTTTGTCTTGTTCATTTGGTATTATTTAACTTGTTTGGTATTTGATGATGGATGATGTTTAACTTGTTCATTTGGTATTGTTTACCTTCTTTGGTATTGTTCTATTGAATTGATAATGTTTGACTTGTTGGTCATGTTTGAATTGATGTGTTCTACTACTACTATTTGTTGTTGTATTTTTGTCACTACCATGTTTGCAATAAGTTTCCACAGAGAAATCCACAGCCACGCAAGAACGAAAACTACTGAGAATTCTTGGTTATGCATGATCGTGATTGGTCCATTGAGCTCGGTCACCTCCATCCAAGCATTGCCAATTTTGCCAAATTTTATAGTCTCAGTCATGCATAACCGCAAGTAATGTCTAAATTATAGTCATGTGGTACCAAAACTTATGGTATGGTCTCGGTAGTTCATCACTGAAATTATTATGCAACGATTACACATAACAACTCGACCTCCAATTACCGCAATTTTGCAGATAAAATCGGTTACGTCACTTCGTAATTAAGGTATTAATCTCGGCGATGCACAACCGATTAATCAATAAGGGTCTCGGTTGCCTTTGGCCGATGCTCACATGCAAGGAACACACATTGAATCTGTCACATACTACCACAATTATTTGCAGTTAATCGGTTATATTGTTATGTTACTATGCTCTACTTTTTGGTCATCTGTCACCGTAATTTAGCACAAATCTCGATGTCATGTAACCAAAGTGTTTAGGGCACCCATTGTTAGCTGCTCACGAACTTTAATGACCGATATTCCAATGGGTGTCACAGTTCTGTATGTCCGAGACTTGGGGCTAGTTTTCGACCCTGTGTAATCTTAATTGAGAGTACAAACTTGGCATATCATGAATTTATCCATTCAACAAACATCAATTCAAGTTACATACATCAACAAAAGTACACAAAAGCATCATACCAAGTTTGGAAGACATAATATTCATTCAACAACATCAATTCAAGTTTGTCGAACATTACAAAAATAATTTGCTATGTGATTTGCTTAAGGTGACGCTAAGTCTACCACGAAGGGCATTTGTAGATGAGAAGATTGAACTAGGACTTATGCTTGAATGTTAATACCAAAATCTCACTCTTGAGCATCAACATTCGCGAAGGTCTTCCATACCAAGAATACAGGGGGAACCGGTGCATTGGGCTTGAATATGACCTGTCAAATGGAAAAGCAACATAAAAGAAAGAATAAGTAACTTACGTTGACATATTAACCAAAATTTGAAACAAACTTTAAAAATTTACCCTAACCCAATAAGTGTCGTTGACATTTGTAACGCCAATAACTACCCGATCTTTCATAGGCGGAGGGGCATTACGTAGATGAAGAACTGTCATGCAACACGTTGACAAGCACAACATTAAATGTTGTTGCAATTAGAAGTCTCATGTCTGGACCACTTGTCGAACCCGACATCCTTACCTTCAAAGAATTGCACAACTTCCTTAACTTGGTCGAAGTAACTTCCAAGCAAATCCTTCCAAAACACTTGATTCTCTTGTAGTTCATTAACCATAACTGCTCTAACCCTCTTCCAACCATCTATGTCTGAGAATCCAAGACCGGCGGCAACACAACGGAAGCCACAATTTCCATCGCTATCCACATTAACTGTAGTCTCAACATGTTGAATCCAATCCGGTTGTATAGTGTGAATGAATTCAATCTCAGATACTCCTATAGATGTCCCACGTGTTTGATGTACTTTATTCCTAACTTGTTTTCCTTTCTTTCGCGCACTGGCTGCCTTAGCGGGTGTAAGTACATACTCAAAGCCACTTGGATCTCTCGTCGTAGAAGTATCATCTTCCTTGGCTTTCCTTTTCATCCCTCTCTTCCTTTTCTTGATTTTCTTGCCCCCTATAACAAAATTACCAAAACTATCGAGACTCGGTCTCCCCCTTGTCCTCACTTTTGCCTGTGCTGCAATACATGGCGTCAAGGAAGGACAACTAATCTCTCTTAGTTGTTAAAAAGTCCTAACACGCGAATCCTCATTAATGAATGTTTCAAACTTAGACAAAACTCTTTGAAGCTCGTCATTCAAGTTATAGGCAGTCCGATTCACTAATGCATCGGGTACCATACTCAACTTCTGCCAATACACATGCATGTCTTCAAGTGGTATAGGTGATTCGGCCAAAATATGCACATTAAGCTCGTGTGCACACGGAAGCCCACAAGTGGTACGTTAGTCACAACCACATAAGCTCCGGTCAGTCCCAACATTCACCCCACGTTCAACCTCATTACAAATCAACTTAAGCACTTTCAGGGATACATAACCCCGCAAACGGCAATACAATCCATCCATATATCCATGTTGCACAACATTCAAATTAACCTCAAACGACGATTTGATCTTGTTATGTTGTATGTCTAGCATTCCATGAATTATACTCCACAACACCTCGAAGTTTGCAGTACATGTGCCGAGATGTTGTTTGAGAGTGGAATGTGCAGACTCAACCCGTTGCGTCGTGGTTTCTCCAAGATGAAAAAGTGGATTTGTTCATGCACGTATAAATCTATTCTTGTAATCCTGCAACCAAGTATCCTCCAAATGATTAAGCAGACCTTTCACATCTGCATACTCAACACATAAGGTAGCCAACATAAGCTCGAATTATACTTCGGTCATAGCATACATCAAATCCGTCCACCTCTTATTGAAGAGTTGAAAGTCCTCATCTCGTGCGAACATCTTTTTGGTGTTGGTCAATACCATTTTGTTGATATGCCACGTACAAAGCTGGTGGAAACATTGTGGAAAAACTTCTTCGAATGCATTAATAAGGCTCAATTCCCTATCAGTGACAAAAACACTAGGTGTAGGCCACCCGTCTAGTAAACCTCTCAAAATGTTCAATGCCCATGTGTAGTTGGACATAGTGTCCAAAGATAAAAAATAAAACCCAACCAAGAATGTAATGTCTGTCGAAATGACCTCAACAATCTCCAACAACGGCAATCGGTACCTATTGGTCTTATATGTGCCGTCTATTAGAAGAACGTACGGAAAAGACCTCAATAAGTTGATGGAGTCAGGATGGGACCAAAACAAGTCTGTAACTACATTCGATTCGGGGTCCTTCCTATGCCATGACAGATACATATTGTCTTCCAATAAATGTAAGAGTTGTTGCATTCGAGTTCTCCCACTAGTTTCTTTAATTCGATTCATTTGTCGTGCATTGTATATTGTCCGCAATATTGAAGCATTGTTCTTATCCCTTTGCCTCAAAGTATTTAGGATCTGTCGTGGCCTAACATTAGCCTTACTCATCTGATCCAAAATAGCAGCCTTATCCTGAGTCAATCTTCCAGCATATGAGTGCCATTCCAAGTAATTCGCAGAGTTGTGGTTGTGCATGCCACATACCACACTTACATACCAATATGAGTCTGGGTGTTCCTTGAGTTGAATAAGAAAATGACAGTGACATTTTTCTGTATCGGTGTTTGGTCATATATTGTCCTCTTTTTCCTCTCTGTTTGTCAACTTACGTGGTATCTTCTCAATTAGTTCAGCTTTAGCAATTCCAACTCTTTGGGAAATACCCCTATATGTTCCAGATCTCTCACACGCAATTGTGACCCTTCCCCTACGACCATTCCCTTCGGCATCAGACTTCTTTGTAACCAAGACAAACTTTCTAGCACGACCTGTCTCTTGAACCCATTCGAGTGCCTCTTTTTTAGTTTGAAATGGTGCCTCCCGTTTGAAAAGATAAGAGATATCTTCAAATGCACTTGTCGATGGTACTTCTTGCAAGAAAAAGTCAAATATATATCATAAGTACTCGATGTTAGAAGTTAGAAATCCTTAAAAACGCAATTCTCGGTAGTATAGGTCCAACATGTAAAGAATAGTTTCGGTAAGGTACAACCAAGACCATTCAAAATATCTCGGCACATGACCACCGAGTCCACTAGCAACCCATTACAAAAAATGTTCGGTTATCTACTACCGAGAATTAGGCTTAAGTCTCGGTTGTGTGTCACCAATATATTTACATCTCGGTCCTGTATGGTCGAAACAATCATGTACGTGGTACATTTGCATATTGGGAAACTCTAGACCTAAAAAAAAACTTTAAAACTCACCTCCAACTGCCTCGATTCATCCTCACTTGGGTTATGTTCATCCATTGTGCACTAAAATACCAAATGATTTACGCCAAACCCTAAGTAAAGGAAAATCATCAAACACCACCATTGTCAACACCAAATGCAAGATTTAAACCCCTCAAAAATTGAAAAATGGATGAGGATACCGACCTTGTATAAACTCTTTCAGTCAATAACGTCATGATTGATCGTTGACGGAATCAGGGTATAGGGATTGACCGAGCTCAAATACGGGGTGGGGTGCCTTGGTAATTCTGCTTTTTTGGTTTTTGTTGTAGATTTGGGTTGGAGAGCACATGAGTCATTACACATACAATTGGAAAAAAATGGGGGTGCCCTGAGTGATGACTGGGGTGCACATAGCTGGCCTGTTTCTTTTTACTACATAAAAATAAATGAAAAATACTTTTTTGATTTACTTTTATACGCGCTTAATTGACTGTTGACTTTTGCAGCATAGATGTGTGCTCATAAAAATAGATGTACAACCAAGGAACTTCCACGAGTGCCATGTTAATTCGGGTTAAATTATATAGCATGGACTCAAAGTAAATTATTAATTTATTACAGTAAACCAAAAAAAAAGAGTAATTATCAAAGGACAGATAAATAAATACAAAAAATCTGTTTAGACTCTTGGAGTCCGGACTTATAAGAAAGTTTTTAAAATTTTTACAAATATCAAAGAAGTGTTACAAGTTATTTTGAAGTCATTTATTGCTTGAGGATGACTTTGAAATAAAAAAAATTTAAAACCCCCCTAAATAGCACTACTCAAAGAAAATATATATAGCTAATATATATATATATATATATATATATATATATATATAATCTAGTTTCTTAGAGCCGCCGAGTAGTTGGGAATTGGTTGGTGATACATGAACTTCAGGTCATCCTAGCAATAAATATTACCTTAAGAAAAACAATGTTTTTTTAAGGCGTTCAAGAAAAAATAAGGTTGACACAATAAAGGAAAGGGTTGTAACCCAAAAAAAGAAGAGAAAAGGGTTGATTATCAATGGATAATACTACATTAAGATCTCGAGGGTATACAAGAATTTTTTTATTTTTTATTTTTTTATTTTTTTATTTTTTTATTTTTTTATTTTATTTTTTAGTACATACCTTATGTTCTCTTTTATTCCTCTAGTAGTAGTCTAGTATTCACACCGCATAGTTAACCTCTTTCGCTATGCAATTCTCCATCTTATATAATGTCCATCCCTATGCAAGTCTTTCTTATGCCCTACAGTCTATGGAGTCCTATTCACACTTTTTATTATTCTTTCTCGATACTAATTTTGGAATATTGATAAAAAAAAATAATAATTTGATATTTGTGTGTTGCATATTTTGTGATGTTATGCATTTGTATCATGCATATTATATATATAATGGCATTCAAATAATTTAAGTGATCTCAAAAAAAAATATATATATATATATATATCTAAAGCTTGGTGTTATTTTTTTCTTCTTTTGGTGTTACATTGTGTTTTTTTTAACTACAAAAAAACCTTGTGTAGCTAAACTATATTTACTTGTAAAGTTAAAAGACATACTAAAGAGAATAAAAAGGACACAATTCTCATTAAGCTCTGGAATGATTCAACTATAGTTAAATTTGGCTGCCACTACTCTCTCGAGCTGGCTCCACCACTCCCTGATTAATTGAAGTCTAATTGGAGTAAAAACTACGTACATATGTGAGTCAAATGTGGTTAAGTTGAAGATTTTTATAACAGTACTAGTTGGTTGAGATTTACGGATTCGCGCAAAATAACAAGTGCTGAATGAAATATGAATACATACATTTATCAAAAAGAGAAAAAGAAACTTATATCCCTCGTGCTTAAATACAAAACAACTTGATCCTCAACCTCATATCAAATCATTGAAGATAAACTATATTGATTAGTAAATACATATAAAATGGTTAGTGTCTAGTGAAATGAGCGAAGATTATCAACAGCTGAAATCCATGGCACGTAAACTCTATACACTAGAACAGTTTTGGTCTTTAATAGAGGTTTTAAAACCCTTATTAAAGATGAGTGTTATTAAATGCATGTAAGAAACATATTCGATGAATTGTGTTTTAATCACTAGAAAAGTATTGACATTTAATAACACCTAATTGATAAGTGTTTTAAGCAACCACTACGTAATACATGTATTAGCAATTAAAACACGACCCATCGAACATGTTTCTCATATGGCATTTAATAACACCCATCTTTAATAGGGGTTTTGAAACCTCTATTAAAGACCAAAATTGTTCTAGTGATATATGTTGAATGTCATGCATATCCAAATCAGCATATAATAATACACCAGGCCTAGGAAATTTTTGTTAATTTCAACCTGCAATTAGTTCTAGAGAATCGATCAGATCAAAGAATGTCCAGTGTTGTGTGAGAAGAACAATCTAATAACTCGAGACTGGGTCATGATCAATATGTTGGACTCACGTGTGGGAGTCAACTTTACTAGCTAATATATAGAAGCCTTTAAACACAAGCGGCAATGGAGGCAAAGAAAGTTAAAATCAATTTATTAAATTCTCTAAGTATATTCTAGCATTCTAGCGCCAATATATATATATATATATAGGGTAGGAAATATGTACTATATATTAATTAAATAAAGTTAGTATTTAAAACTTAGCTAGTGAAATGCCAGTGTGCTCCATGTCGGATACGCGCTTCATAATTAAATGCGTCTCGCACACACATCTTGAAGCACATCGACGAAACTCACTTGTCTAACCTGAGTGGACAAAGTGCGCGCACTCTAGCATTTTCTTTAAACTTAATATGGCCCATGAGATTGCAATATGTTGGCATTGAGTCTATTGACTTTTGAGGTCTTTTTCGAAGTTAAAATCCTTTATTCTGTACTGATTGTGGGCCATGATTTCGGGCCTAATGTTTGGGCTTGAACAGATCCATCAAAGTTAAAATATAACTCTAAACTAGTTAGGGATGACAATTTGGGTTATGAAATGTTTAATACGATATGAACACGATACGTAATAAACATGTCACGAGTTTGACATAAGTGAGTCTGAGTCATAAACAAATTAACCTATTTATACACGGTTAATAAATGAGTCATTAACATGTTAATCTGTTTGACTCGTTTATAACTCGCTTAACATGATTACAGAATGATCTATAAATAATAAATATGTAATAACAAATAAATTATTGCAAAATTCACCTATTTGAATATGTATTCACCTATTTGAATACATGTTAATAACATGATTTATTTTTTATTTGCAGCCATCCTTTTTCATACTTAACTTTATTTTTCAAGTAAATATTTATTTTACTTTAATATATTATTCAGGTTTAAAGTTTTATTAATAATTATTTATTAAAATTAAGAAAATTTACACATTTTTTGGAGGATTCTTGTTGTCTTGTATATATTATTTGTAACAAGTTATTTTCCTTTCATTATAAACACTAAAGAGTAAAGACTTGAATCAAAAAGTAAAGTAAAACTTAAGACTACATCTCTATTATATTTTATTGTCTATTTAATTATGTTCATTTAAATTTATTCATTTAGATATTTTTAAAAATATAGTAAACAAAATTATAAAAATTTAAATAAATTAAAAAGTTTAAATAAAATATTTAATAAGCATGTGACATGAATACTGACATGTTTATAACACGACCCACTTAGACACGAAAACGATTAACACGATTAATAAAATGTCATGTCATAAGTTTGCATTATATGAGTCATGACATATTTATGAAACGACGTATTTACGACTCACCGACACGAATTGTCACCCCTAAAATTGGTGCATCACTACTTTGCACACCGAACAATGGTGGTCTAATGGCAACCACATGAACATAAATTATGCCCAGTGGCGCCATTGTGAAATTGCTCAAATAAAAAAAAATAAAAATAAAAATAAAATAAAAAAAGAAAAAAGAAAAAAAAGACTGAAATGGATTCGAATGCCATATGTTTTTAATCAAATTTGGATACCCCATATATAAAAAATAAAAAATATATAAAAAAGATTCTTTGCATTTCAAACTCACATATTGCAAACATTTTCTACAACGTTCTCACTCAATAATAACTTAATGAGATTAGAGAAAAATAATTCGTATGATGAGATGAGAAAAAATGAGAAGGATATTTTTTGTTTTTGATAAAACAAATGGGTATTGGTTTGAACGATATATAGTATATAGTATTTTCTTAGTCCGTTTAAACGATATAATATTTGCAAAAAAGTAATGTGTAACCACAAAAAGACGTGCACTTGTTTATGACTTTAGATACACATTGAGATACTTGCACATGCACATTGATGTAAAAATTAAGGAACACTAACAAATATCACACCAATTAATAAAATCCTATCATGCAAAGTCCGCAAGATTTAAGAAATGACCTATTTTTCACAAAAAAAATAAAATTCTTGCGTCTAATCTAAATCTATATATATATAAAAGTGGGTCTATCTATGACATCAACTTGGTACATTTTATGTCCCAAAGCAACACTAGACGTCGAGAATTCCAAAGCTTAAGATCACTTTCGTTTCATCCACTAATGGTGCAACTCCCATTATTGGATGCTCATGATTGTTAGCTTGCAAAGAGTTTCACAGTTTCTATGTTTCCCAATATACCCTGCGCTTCCATCAATCGGTTCCACGCCTCCCTCGGGTTTGCTCTGGCATTTCTTTAGAAGTCGTTTTTGGTCAATACAAAAGTTCAATTGTGAAAGAATAGATACATATACTGTAGGAAACTACTGTTCATCTTTAAGTTGCTGGTGGAAGACGGGTGTACATGCAGTATGCACTCACCTTTTTTTTGTTAACAAAAAATAATTTCCTTCTAAAATTTTCATTTGATATCATATACTCCACCACGTCAAAATATACACGTGTTAAGGAAAGCATTAATCATACTAAAGCATATTTGAAGAGATAGACAAGATTAAAGAAATCATATGTTCGAATCCTATTAAAGTTAAAAAAAAAAAAAAACTCACCAACAAAAATTATGTTCTTGCTCATTAACACAAATAGAGAGTTAATACTTTATTTTATCGAAAAAAAGAAGAAGGAGAAGTGTTTTATTGTAATTAAATGTTTTTTAGTCTCATTCCTATAAAAAAAAAATTGTAATTAAATGTTTACATTAAAAGATGAGTGAAATAGATATAAGAGGCACAAAAGTTTTCTTATATTTTTTGAATAAGAGTTTTTATAGAATGTCATATATTTTTGACTGGAGGAGTAATTAACAAAACATTTGATGAAAATAGTTACTAACTAAACCATTCCCTAATCTACGATATATTTAAACCACGTATATTAGTCAAAGGTATATTATTCATTGAAGCACCTTATACATAATCGCAACTAAATCACTGTATTTTGCAAAAGAAAATATACTATTATCATTGTAGAACAGTTCTTTAAGCAAATAGATCTGCCCAATGATTCAAGCCCGTCTAGCTAATGAAGAAGTTTTATTGTTACTCTCACAATTAATTTGAACCCCAAGTGATGGTTGATGAAATTTAAAGAATAATGGAGTTACTTAGGTAAGAGATCAAAAGTTTGAGCCTCGTAATAGACAAGTTGTGATTTCTTTCATTAGAAAAAAATAATGAAAAAACAAACCTACCACTTATGAAGAATGTAAGTAACAAGTACCAAAAAAAGAAAATGTATGTAACGAAGCAGGTGAACCAAACCAGCAACTAAAACAAGCATCACAGATTCACAAGTCACAAGACTCGCAACTACAACAACATACCCAAAACTGTAAAATATATGTGCGCATATCACCCTTCGTGACCTTAACCAATAAACTCAAACTTTAGTGAAACTGGAATATATGTATATATTATATATTTATTAATATAAAATACTGTACAAAACAAATAAAAGCCAGTGAACTGACCCACTTCATGGGTAACGAATCCCTCTCACTATACATTACCACTATATGAATTTAATATATAAAAGAAAACATTTAAAATATCACAGAAGAACACAATTTATGCCAACCACCGCGCTATGCACCTCGAGATGGGTAAAATCATAGCTCGAGTTGAATTCAACGCTTCTTATAGGCCGTTGATTATTATGTTGTGGGTTTAAGTTGTCACTGTAGATGGATTCTACAATGCTAGGGTGATATTTTTTAGGTACGGACCGTTTCCACACAACTCTCTATGTCCTTTAAATTCATATAACGATGCACCAACACAAATCCCGACGCAAACTTAAAAGGCGCTGAACAACTGCGTTCCCAATCCACGTATCAAAAGTACGTCACCCAATCACTTTCCTATTATTATTCTGAGCCCCTTCAAAAACACGAGAATTTATCAAAAAAAAATTTAAAAAGCGGCTCACTTTAGCGTAAATCCTCTGTTGTGGCTGTTGCGAGAGAAGCCTCTGTAATCGAGTCGCGCATTGCGCACCACTCCTCATTCGATCCTTCCGATTCTCCGAAAACGGTTCTAGGGTTTGAGAATCTGAGAATTCTTCAATTCTCAAAGTATCTGTAAAGAAAAAAAAGAAAGCATTTTCTTGAATCCGAAACACAATTCAATATCGATCCCAACAACAAGAAACCCTAATACCCAATCGCTCTGAATGGGGAACATGGGGAGCAGCGGCGGCGGCGGCGGCGGCGGCGGAAATGGGAGCAATCGGCGGAGGAGTAGGAGACAGAGCGGCAACGCGCCACCGCCGCCGACGCCTTCTCCTCCGGTGCACCCGCCTCCGGCGGCGCTCACCGGGAACCGGTACGTGTTCACTCACTCTTCGATTTCGTCTCAATACCCGAATCCGAGTCCGCCGCAGTACTATCCCTATCCAGGGTACTACCCGCCGCTGCCGCTGCCGCTGCCGCCGCCGCCGCCGCCGTCCGCGGGCATGGTGGGAGCGTTTCCGGGGTTTTACGGAGGGGGCGGGGGCGGAGGGGAGTTGGGTCATGTTGATCCTGTGCACGGAAGTTGGATAATTGGGCGGTACCCTTGCGGCCCTGCTCCGGCGCCGTATGTGGAGCACCAGAAGGCTGTGACGATCAGGAATTATGTTAATTTGAAGAAGGAGAGTCTGAGGATGGAGGCTGATGAGGAGAATCCTGGGCAGTTCCTTGTTGCCTTCACTTTGGATGCTACTGTTAGTGGAAGGTATTGCTTGATTGAATTTCTTCGTTTGATTTTTTTTATTTTATTTATCCAAACCTTCAGTTTGACTAATCCCACGGGGTTAGTCGGGCGCCGCAACCCACAACCCATAGCCCAGGAGATAATAAGGGAATATAATGTAGTTATCGAGAATTGAATCCAAGACGTCTGCCTCTGTCAGAGTTTGGTGGTCCTTTTTTGGCCACTACACCACACCCCCCTAGGGGTATTGAATTTTGTTATTCTGCAAATCTTATCTTGTGTGAAATGAAGTTATTTGAATTCTAGATGTAGGGAATAAAATGTAAATGACTCAAATTTTTATGAAGTTGTTAGATGTTTATGTAGTTTTTTATTTTTTGTGTTGCTTGTTATTATGGTTTGTTTTTTATTGTACATGAGTTGATGATGCGTAGTTTATCTAGTCCTTACACTGACAAGAAGTAGATTTTTTTTTTTATTTTTATTTTGACTTCTTGCAGTATTTCCAGTTGACTTCAGGCATGACCATGGACTTATGGTCTTAATACTATTATTGGTTTTGTGTTTGAAGACTTTTTCCCCCTCTCAACTTGAGTCCTTTATTTGTCAAAAAAATAAAAATAAAAATTGAGTCATTTACATTTTTGAACTTTACACCTTAAAGAAGACTCTCTGATGATCTGATCTTTTTAAGTTTTTAATATTAGAATCGTGCTTAATTCTTACATGCTCAAGATTCAATTTCCATGATTTAATAACAACAACAACAACAATAATAATAATAAGAATAATAAGAATAATAATAATAATAATGATAATAATAATAATAATAATTTGTACTTCTTAATCTTCTCTTAGATTTTATTCATGTATACTTTAATGATATCAATTGACAAGAACATTTAGAGATCTAGAGATTGTCATGAAATGCTTTTCTATTGGAATGACTGAATGTGATGTACCGGCGCAATGGCCATATTTTTTCTTTAGAAAGTCTTCTCTTATGATAGGAAGGTGCATTGAGCTATTGGATATATCGACCTTACTTAAGCATTTAGGACCAGGCTAACAGCATAAATGAGCAATTAGAAAACAATGATTAAATCTGTCCTTAATGGTTGACATATCGAGTTTAGTTATGGCAACATGGCACATATAATTTAACTGCTATCGATAACAAGGCTTACCGTTATTTATATTTAAATTCCTTAGACTTGCCTAATTTCATGTCTGACTCGTATTTCTTTCTTAGTGAAATTTGCCGTTTCTTTCTTAGTTGTCAATTCATCTTATAAAACTTGACCACGATTTTATCTAAAAAAATTATATATACCGTAAGACTTGCATTGGTTAATGTCGTTGTTCATTTTGGTGTATGACAAACTTGAGTAAGAACTTAGCAGCATGGCCTAAACCTAGAAAGACAAGGAAAGTCCAGGTGAGACAAGAATAAAAGTTAATTTGATGAATGCGGCATTTGATATAAAGAAATCAACTTTTATGGTGAAGTTGACCTACTATTTCTTGCTTTTTTTTTTTAACAGAAGGCCTGTATCTTAATTCATGAATTTTCTGTTTGTAGCGATTAGAGTATCTATAATTTATTTTTCTGATATCATTAGTAATTTGAGTTGACAGTTCGCTTTTCTCCTATGACATCATCCACATGCATTAACTTTTTCCTTTAACTAGTACATCTTAATCTGCCCAATTCCTGAACCAGTTTGTTAAAGAATAGCCCATCCGTTTTTCAATTTGGAATCCATTCTACCCCTAGTAGTCCTCTCTCTCAGACCTGATATCTAGTATACTCTTTGTCCACACTCCTCACAAATCCTAAGATTCCTTTCCTTTCATGTGGCAAATGCCATACGTAGTTTGATCTTCTGTGCCTTGCTCCTGAGGTTGACAACCTTATGCTGGAATAACTGAGATGAAAGTGAAGGTCCTAATTTTCATTCTGGAAAGCTTTTCCCACCTGCTTCATATGCTCCTTGCAAACTGACAATCCAAGAATGCTTGCTCGATGTAATCGCCTTCGTTTCTTTTTTTTTTTTTTTTGCATTAATACGACATGATGATGGGATAGACACCTCTGGGAACATCTGTTTGCAAGAATGTTCAATGTTATGTTGTTATTTGTCATTTGTAACAGCTTCAAGGGCCTCTTGCCCTCTAAATATTTGCTTTTTGCAGTAGAAATAAACTCTCAAATTTTTGTTAAAAACATGTAGCTTCTATTGTAAACAGTCTCTTTTTTCAAACCCCAGACTGCAGTGCATCATCATAGGCTATTTGAATGATGAAAATCCCTTTCACCCAGACATAAATATCACTCAGTTCTTTTTAAGCTGTTACTATTGTATTGCTTTGGAGATAAAAGGAAGGACCTATTAATTCTGACTCACTATTGTATAGGATCTGAATCATAGGTGAACTGTTACCAATGTTACATGGGTTCTTGGTGTACCTATAAATTCATACTGTTGCATTGTGAGGTTCCATAAATTTATATTTCTGTAACTAATTGGAAAAGGATTCACATGGCCCAATTGGACAACATCCGTTTTAAGAATTCATCTTCGGTGTTGTTCAATTTCAAAAATGGTGTGTATTCCCTGCAAAATGATGGCATTTTGCTTATACTATGATTTTTCATTAGAACTTGTTCATCGTATTTCAGGATTTCATTCTTCCCTATTCTGTTGTGACCAGACACAACAACAATATGCGGTACTTTTTGTTTTCATAGGTTTGGAACTGAGGCTATGTTGTTGTTCAGGTGGCATTTCGTCATGATTTGCCAGATTTGGTGTTGGCGCAATTTTAGGCCTTTTATGTGTTTGTTATGTTATCCTTTACTGTTGTCTTTGTGGATGTTTGTAGGTCCATTGTACCTTGGTATTGATATGGCTCACAGTCAATGTTGTATGATATGATTGTCACTTATAAAGCTGGATACTTGTTATAGAAGATAATGCAATAGTTACAATTGCTAAGGAGTTAACATCTCAAGAATGCATTGCATGTGAAATATAGTCAAAACCATCCTAGATCATTTCAATGATAGAGGTTGCAATCCATTGGGTTGTGTCTGAAATACAAGGAAATAAGTTGGATGATATATGCATTATCCAAACCCAGATGGGTGGTAAGGGCAAAGGCTGGGCTTATGGGTTAGGCACAATGTCTCGAGTTCAATTCACCTCGACAGGCAAACGTCGCTCCATTGGTGGTCTCTTTCTGCAATTCCAAGGCTCATGGGACTAGTTAGACAAGTGTCTTGAATACCCATGGTTAATATATATATGCATTATCCAATTATACGTTTCATAATCTTGAAAAGATCACACCATTGATGTGCTTCTCCCTTGAAATTGGTCTTCCGTAGTATCTCATATCTGTCAAGATTCAATTGTTTATGACAAGTTCATTTTATATCTACTCTTATGTCATCTAGCTATTTTTATTTGGATTGTAGTATACTCGTTTGGAATAATATTTAACCCCACGATATCTGTAACTGCGGCTATTAGTTTTCTGTTCCCCAATTCAAACTGTGCTGACACATTTATATTTAATTATCGTATATTAGAGTTATAGGTAGTTTTAGTACTTCCTCTTTCGTTTATGCTTGTTGCTGTTTTCTCTTCCTGTCTCTCATATCCTTACTGGTAAAAAGCTAAGTCCTTACTCCTATTTATATTGGAAAACATCATGGGAAACTGGAAGAGTTTTGATGAACTTGTTCTTGAAATGGAAATCTAAGGAGCACTCACAAATATTGAATTGAATGATGAAGATAAACTTATTCCAATGATCAAATATTTCATTGATTTTTATTTTAACTGATGTAGTTGACCCGTGCAAGAAGTTGCAATTGGTGGCAGAAAAGGCTCTTCTAGAAATACTAATCACTAGATTCACTACTTATTCTTTTAGCTATGTGAAAGATTAAATGATTGTGTACCTAAATTATAAGCCACAGGTCTAAAAACAAAAATCTTACAACCCACAACTTGCCTACTTAGCCTCTACCATCATCCATCATTGAGCTTCTAAGAGTACCATATTCTCTCAGTTTAACGATTTATATTATGAATATTGATTACAAGATTTCCTTAAACCTTCGCATAGATTATTCGTAGTTATCAAGACAAAGGGGATGTGGTGTTTTCTTGAGGAATTGTTTCTAATTGTCGACCTACTACTATTTCAATGAAACAATAAGTTTTTGACCTTTTCTATTTTTCATACAAGTTTCTTTTTGACTTTCATTCAGGTGTTTGTTTTACTTATCAGATAGCAGATCGAGAGTAGTTTTTCTTACAATTCTCTGTCGTTTTTAATGAAGAACTGCGCCCAGCTTTCTTTGACAAGCACCATGGATGAAATCATGGAACACTAATGAATATATTGTGTATGAAGTCCTTTTCTTCATCAGGAGGGTAGTTTGAGAACCTTTTTTCGGTTGCCGTCTTCCATAGAGGGAGAGTGATGCTAAGTGCCTGTTTTTATTAATTCTTTGCTAATGTCAGAAATGTATTTCTGTAGAAAGTCCTAAAAATGATAATTTGCTTTCCTGAATCCTATCAGCGATAACAAAGTTAGGGAGTGATTTAGGCAGTAATGTCTTAGAGTTGTCTAAACTATGGAAGTCGAGAACAGGAAAAAATTAAAATAAAATTGGGTTTTGATTTAAAATCAACAAAAGAAAACTTTTGTATTGACAAATTTTTTAGAGCAAGTGTAATTAATAATGTTACGACATAAAAGTTGTTGAAAATCTGTGGCGGACTTTAAATCATTTAATTCAAAGTTCTATACTTATATGTCAAATTTCTACTTATTGTTGTAATTGAGGATTATAAGATTATCTTTAGTTTTTATCAAAGTATGCTGTGTTTCCTTTGTGATGAAATTCCAGGTTAAGAGTTTTGTTTTTGTTTTTTTTTTTTTTTCTTTTTAAAGGATCTATGTTTTGTTAAAATTCTGTCGCTTATTGGCTGGGTATTTATTATGTGTCTCATAGCATAATATGGTCTTAAGTAAACTGCTGCGTCACTTCTTTAAAATTTGAAAGTGCTTAAAACAGATATTCATCCTAACGTCTGGTTGACACTTTCATTATGGGAATAGAGATATACACTCAATATTTTTTGAGTTTTAGTGCATGAAAATTTGCATTTAGGTCATGAAGTTCCTTAAAACTTGTTCATTATTATATCAAGTGCATCCAGTTGCAACTTGTGCTTTTCTGTGATATTTTTTTTAAATAATTTTGAATCATTTGTCTAATTTGTGTGCATCTTTAATGCAGCATAACTATTATATTCTTTGCCAAAGAAGAGGCAGGCTGTAATTTTATTCCCATAAAGGAAACCCTTAAACCAATTACTGTATCATTCCAGCAAGGTCTTGGTCAGACTTTCAAGCAACCTTCCGGAACAGGAATCGACTTCTCAATGTTTGACGAGGAAAAGCTACTGAATGGAAGTGAATCAGAAGCGTATCCCCTCACTGTAAAAGCGGAGGCATCCCCAGTGGACCATAATGGGCAAGAAGGGGAAACTCCGGTTCTTAGAACCACCAATTCTCAGATCACACAGGCAGTGCTCGAGAAAAAGGAGAAGGGAGAATATCAAGTGAGAGTTGTGAAACAGATACTGTGGGTGAATGGGACGAGGTATGAACTACAGGAGATATATGGCATAGTAAATTCAGTTGACAATGAATTTGACGGAAATGACCCGGGCAAGGAATGTGTAATCTGCCTCTCTGAACCAAGAGATACAACAGTTCTCCCGTGTCGACACATGGTAAATCTTGCATCATTTTTCCCCATATTTTCTTTCTAGTTGAATCTTTACGTAGTAGTTTCGAAGGGCACAAGGAACGACGCCTTTTTCCTTGTCTCTCCTAGTTTACATGGCTAATTCTTTATCTGTTTGGACCATAATATGGATTTTGGTGGGAGTAATTGATTTAAATGAAAAGGCATAGATACAGAATAAGCTGATATGTTTTTTTATTGTTCATGATTTAAATATGAGGTTGGTTTTGTTTGGTACAGTGTATGTGCAATGGATGCGCCAAGGTTCTGAGGTTCCAGACTAACCGATGCCCAATATGCCGTCAGCCCGTTGAAAGACTACTGGAAATCAAGGTCAGTAACAAAGTCGATGACTGAGGGATGCCATGCGCCGTTTTCAGATACAAGTTTACAACAATATGCCTGTAAATTTCTTTCAGAAAAGTATAAAAAAAGGGTTCACATTCCCAGCTTTTAAATAACCAAAATTTGAATACTGCTCAGCAATGGTGGTAATGCTACTTGTGTATAGGATTGCACTGAAGAACCGTTACTGATAGATAACTTGTATTTAACACAGGCAAGCATGAGAGTTGATATTATTGTGAGAATTTAATCATCTATGTTGTGTGTTGTGTGTTCTGTGTCTGATTTTATGAACTTAAAATGTTAGGATGACAACCTTTCGATAGAGCCTTTTGCAACGCATAGTATATTTTGGAAATGGAAGAAATGGAGGGGGTGCAATAAGTGTGACATGTGATTGAAATATTCCTATTAAGTTAAAAAGGAAAATCTTATAGAGTGCAATTAAGCCAGCTATGTTTTATGAAAGTGAATGTTGGGTGGTAAAAAAATAATTACATAAAATGAATGTGGTTGAAATAAGGTTGATTAGGTGGTTGCATGGTAAAACTCATAATGAGAGAATAAGAAATAGAGAAATTCAGAGAAAAGTAGTAGACCAATTAACACAAATTAGGGAAGGGCGTTGCGGTGGTTTGAAAACTTCTAAAGATGGCCTACAAATGTCGGACTAAAAAACTCAACTTAATAGAAGAAATTTGACGATGTAGGGATAAATCAAAGCTAATATGTGATGTATTAATTAGGAGGGGTTAAATAATACGGAAAGTACGTCATGAATTACACTAAATCGAGTGCAATGAAAGAGTTTGATTCATGTCAATGACTCCAACTAATTTGGGAATAAGGTTATGTTGTTTTTGTTGACGTAGACGCATTTCTCATTTCGCTTCGGGCATAAAAAATGTCGAGATTATTGGCTCTCTCCTATAGTCATATGATATATATATGGGTATTTCTACCATGAGAACCAAATATATACCCATTTCATGGGTACACTATTTAGAACCATTGGATTTAAATCCAACACATTAATTGAGGTGACATAAATGCACAACACATTTTGAGGGGTTCCCATGGCATGGGTAAATATTTGGTCTCCATTGTAGAATTTTTCTATATATATATATATATATATCAACTATATAAAAGAGCGAATAGCCATTTTGTGAGTCGTAAGCAAATTTACTGTTTTATCCTCGTTTTTGTGTTTTATTACCCGTGTTCCGAAATTGCATTTCTTTGTTTTATCATGTGTTCCTAAAATTGTGTTTTTCGTTGTAACGACCCTAAATTCTAACTTGTGCCACGTGTCAATTTAGGTCATACGTGAGCCCGTTTGCCGTGATACAGAGTCCAATTCTCAGTCGTCGACGCCAAGGTATGTTATTTGTGTTCGATGTTTTGTACTATATTGTATTACCCGAATGTTTAATTCTAATATCCCAAACGTGCAAGGACGTTTGAGTGTGAGCGTTGGTACGAAGAGCGGTTCAGTTCGAACATTACGTGAAATAACAGGGTTTCGAGCTAATGCTGGTCGGGCAATTAGTGGTCCAGGCTTAAATGAATTAAAAACACTGATAAAATACAAAATAAATAATAATTAAAAGTTGTAAAACACGTTCGATACGTTAGTACGTTTGGGCGATGTGACGAATAAGTTTGGTGTTCGAAACGGGATCGGAAACATGAGTATTGTGCGAGAAATCAGCAAGTTAAGCGTGGGAATCATGTATTGGAGTCACCAAATGGGTGTTACAGTTTAGGGTGACCATTGGATTTGTCTCAGGATTCGTGTGTAGGGATAGATGAAAGGGGGTTAAAACCCATCCCTCATTACCTTTTCTCTCTCATTTCGTTTTCTCTCTCATCAACGATTTCAACATGAAGAACGACGGGGTTTCGGGGTATTTCGATGTGGTTTAACGCTACAGGATTGACTAATTGTGAATTCTAATGTGAGAGTTCGATTCTCCACGTCAGAATCTACGTTTTGGTAGTATCTTTATGGATTTTGTCGCGATAATTTCGGACAATGAATTTGGGAAATCAGTTTTATGGGATGTTTTGATTGATTGGGAGTCAATAGGGTAATAAAAACATGATTTGTGAAGTGGTTTTGAGGTTTAGGAATTTTCTGAATTTTTGGGAGATTTTTGGTGAATTTTGAATGATTTCGGTAAATCAACGGTTTGGTCGGGTTTTGACGCGAGCTGAGGGTGAATTGGTGTGTGTTTGGATGTTTAGTCGTAGTTGGGATAGGCTCGAAGCACGGCGACGTGAGTTGGGGTGTGAAAACTCCGTTTTCAGAGGTGTTATGCAAAAGACGTTGTGGAGACGTCATGAACGTTCCAACTCACAGCGTCACCCACGTACGTCTTTGGCAAGAACCTCAGGGGAACACGTTGTGAGGACGCCGTCACGACCAATGAGGTCACGGCGTCACTCACGTACGAGTTGGGTAGACGACCTAATCTCCACGCCGTGAAGACGCAGTCCAGGTAATTGGACTCCACGGCGTCCCGACAGTGTGTCACTGTTAACAGAGACCAATTTTTATAAAATTTTTGGAAACTTTCGGGGATTTCTCAGGTATTCCAATGGGTCCGAATACGACCTAATACCCGAGTAATTGACCCAAATGGGTGAACGAATAAATTATAGAAAATTAGTTAAAATGAGGGTTATTAATGAGAATTTCAATTTAAATGTATATTAGGGATTTTTGAACATTGATGAGACACGGGAAGTCATAGAAGACGTGTCAGGGATTCGTTGAGTGCGTAATAGTTGGATTTCAGGTAAGTAAACCAGTGATAACTTTTACAGTTATTTCTTGAGCTTTAATTTGTTGTTATTGCTCTGTTTATCATCATATCTGTTGGAATTTCTTTTGGTTGATTGGTCCACTACAAGGGAGGTATGGTTACTTTATTTGTAATATGAGCTCTTATCTAAACGCTGTTGATATCTCTCGGTTGAGTGTACGTTGGGTGTTCCTATCCGGGTCTATGGATATCTCATAGTCACAAGGGTTAAGGCTGGTAAGCTGTGTTCTCGTCCTGAACACAAGTCTTTTAGGTTTTACCTGGACTCAATGACTGTTGACGGGACTCCTTGTTATTCTATTTCATTACTCGGACACTCACATTTCGATTGGTCTATTTACAGTCTTATATATTTCATGCGTTCCTTATTCCTTTCTTTCTATCAACATAAATGTGGATTGACGTTTATTTATTTTGAAATGGTGTATTAATGTTCTGCTTGGCATTACTTACTTGGGTTCATCATTCTTGTATTTGACGGAGTGCAGATCTACAGTCCAGCAAGGGGAAGGCACCAGAGCTTAGGGATTTGCTTTGAGGATACTAGAGCACGTCCTTCCACTTAGCTGAGTAGGTGATTTTTGTATTATTACATATATATGTTGTTTTGAAATATGGGTTTGGGTATGTGAAAGATTCTGGGCATGTATATCTATTGGGTTGTTCTCCTCTGACTGATCATTTATGATGATATACATATGCGGAGTTTCCACACTCTAGGATGTCTTATTTTTACATGGTTGTGAATATTTGATTAGTTTGAGCTTTTGTTTCCGCTATTTTGATGATAACTTATTAATCAATATGATGAATTTGTAAATGAATGGTAATGTAAGGCTGGCTAGGCTTGCGTGACTCATCGAGATGTGCTCGGGGTTTCGTGTAAGTCTAGGCTGGGCGGGGCCCAGTTCAGGTTTGAAAACTGGGGTCGTCACAGTTGGTATCGGAGCCGAAGTTTAAAATACTCGACTTTTAATTTAAATCATAAGCCATTAAGACATTAATCAGCGGAAGTTAAGAATGGTTTACTTAGAGCGGAACCCTATGATCCTAACTTAAGTCTTAGTTGAGAAGTGAGGAGAGTTGGGGAAAATTAAAATTGGACTATGAGCTATTTGATTGTTATATATTATAGTATCGATAGCTATGTCCTGATCGTGAGAATCACTTTCTTTTCAGATAGTGATGGTCGATCAGCCTAGTACAGGCGAGACTAGTACGAATGACGTATAAGGCCAGTTGGATGGCATGTCACAGAGGATTTCATCGCATGATCAACAGTTACAGGAGATTCTCAAACTGCTAAGGGCTCAGGCGACAGGGTCACCTAGTACGTCAGCAACTCCAGTTGCTCAAGCTGGTAGTGTTCCGACCGTTCAGGATACGCCAGAAACACCCATACGTGTTGTAGTACCCGCAATGATTGAGGAGGCACCTGCACAGATAGAGATAGTTCCTCATACACCAGAGACACCGGCAGAGGATACGCCGAGCATACCGATTGATACTGGTGTTAGAGCGACGCCTGAGGCGAGGCAGGCTCGAGAGTTTATGAGACACCAGCCGGTGAAGTTCTATAAGGGAACTAATCTGGAGGCAGTGGAGAAGTTTATGAAGAGCCGCGAGAAGATCCCTGAGATTTTGGCTACACCAGTGCATATGCAGGCGAGTATTTCTTCAGTATGTCTGTTTGGCGAGGCTGATATTTGGTGGCGCACGACGATAGTGTCGAAGGGGAAGCCCAAGGACTAGGCTGAGTTCAGAGAGAGGTTTCACAAAAAGTACATTCCTCCTACGGTCCGTAATCGAAAAAGGGCTGAGTTTCAGACGATTAGACAACAGACAGGAAAGTCAGTTATGCAATATATGGATCGGTGCTTGAGTCTGATGAAGTATGCCGATGGCGCAGTCGATACTGATGCCGATCGGGCTTACTATTTCGTACACGGTCTACTGGATTCGATCAGTTCTGTGGTAGTGACGATAGCTCCGAGCACGTTACAGGATGCCTATGAACAGGCTATGGCTAGTTAAAGCTTTGGGAGCACACGCACTGAGGCACAGACGACGTCGTCAGCACCCTCGCAGTCAGTTGGAGGGTATAGAGGTGATAAGAGGAGGAAGAGAGCGAGACAGTGGAGGCAGGGTAATAGAGCTCAGAGCGTAGCATCAGTTGCGTCTTCACTGTCTACTGCGATTGTACCAACTGCTCCAGTGATGAGTTATACGAGTTCACCTCAGCAGCCAGTGTAGTCAGGTCCTCAACAACAGTTTTATCAAATGACTGACTGGACTAGGCTGAGTTCCACATCAGTGCGAGACAGGGGACAGAGGTCTAGTCAGGTACAGGAGCGGGGCAAGCAGACACAGTTTAGGTCAGGATCTCGAGAGGGCGTTGGGGAGTGTGGTCAGTTGGGACATTTTATCAGTGCGTGTCCACGACTGGGTCGAGGACAACAAAGAATAACGAACAGATAGCCGGAGAGCGAGTTCACACGGTTGCTACACCAAATTCGGCTGCCAGTCGTAGTCTTATTGATTCAGGCTCTACTGTATCTTTTATTTTGGGTCGCATGGTTGATGATTTGGGTTTGAGACCTATTAGACTAAAGAGACCCTTGATCCTTAGCACAACTGCTGGGGACAAGATTTATCCGAACTTGTGTGTTAACTATTCGGTAGAAATAGATGGTCATGTCATGCCATCGAACCTGAGAGCGTTGGAGTTCCTCGAGTTTGATGCATTACTAGGCATGGATTGGTTGGGTGCGTATCATGCACAGATCCACTGCTTCAGTAAGAGGGTTATATTTCAGATTTCAGAGCATCCCGAGTTTAGTTTTTAGGGGACTTTGACCAATTTACCTATTACTAGAGGTAGAGTCGCCACTAGCGTAGATATTGAGATGTTTGCTAGTGTATTGAGTACGATGGAGCGAGTTGTGACTAAGTTGGAGGAGGTACTAGTGTTATGCAAGTTTTCTGATGTTTTTCTAGCAATGTTACCAGGGTTACCACGGCCTAAGGAGATCGACTTTATTATCGACTTGGTCTTGGGGACCAAACCGATTTTGATTCCGCCATACCGGATGGCTCCGAAAGAGCTAGAGGAACTGATGAGTCAGCTAGATGAGTTACTGGAGTTGGGTTTCATCTACCCGAACATGTCACCCTGGGGAGCACCGGTTCTGTTTGTTAAGAGAAGGACGGTAGCCTGCGGTTGTGTATTGATTATCGGTAGTTGAACAGGGTGATAGTTAAGAGCAAGTATCTACTTCCGCTCATCGATGACTTGTTTGATCAGCTGACAGGAGCACAGTGGTTCTCAAAGATAGACTTGAGATTTGGGTACCATTAGCTGATGATTAAAGTGGGGATAGGGAGAAGACTGTTTTTTGCACTCGATACGGGCATTATAAGTTCACAGTCATACTTTTTGGGCTGACTAATGCACCTGCGATGTTTATGGACCTGATGCATCGAATGTTAAGACAGTTTCTGGATCGCTTTGTCATCGTATTCATCAACGATACATTGATCTACTCCAGGACTCGTGAGGATCACAAGGAGCATATCATATTGGTGTTGTAGATTCTGAGAGAACACAGATTGTACGCCAAATTCAGTAAGTGCGAGTTTTGGCTTGTGAAGATTGGATTTCAAGGACACATCATTGGAGCAGGCAGAGTGTCAGTGGACCCCGCTAAGGTCAGAACAGTGATAGATTGGCCTACACCGAGATCAGTGTCAGATATTCACAATTTTCTCGGCTTGGAGAGATATTACAGACAATTTGTACGTGGCTTCTCAAAGATTGCGGCACCTGATGCTGTTGACGAAGAAGGACGTGAGATTTCAGTGGGATGACAGTTGTGAGCAAGCATTTCAGACTTTGAAGGAACGTTTGACTATCGCACTAGTGCTTGTATTGCCTGAGTTAGGGAAGGGTTTTGAGGTGAACATCGATGCTTCAAAGGTCGGTTTGGGTTGTGTTTTGATGTAGGACGGTAGAGTGATTGCCTACGCGTCACGACAGCTGAAAGTTCACGAAAAGAACTACCCTACGCATGACTTAAAGTTGGCGACAGTGATGTTTTCACTAAAGATTTGGCGCTATTACCTCTGCAGAGAGAGGTTTGTGTTGTTTACTGACCATAAGAGTTTAAAGTACTTGTTTACTCAGAAGAACCTGAATATGAGACAGAGACGTTGGCTTAAGTACCTCAAGGATTATAATTTCTCTTTGGAGTACCTCTCGGAGAAGGCTAATGTGGTTACAGATGCATTGAGCCGTAGAGGGTCAGACTCAGAGGTTGTTACTTGCCACATGACATACGAATATGGTTTGCTCGAGGTAGTCTAGAGGATGTATTCTGTTGATATTCCAACTAGCATTAGAGTGTTGATTTGTGGCGAGTTGGGGTTCAGAATGTCTCTATTCAAAGTGTACTGGATGGTTAGCAGGTTGACGAGGAGTATGGCAGATGTTTGGAGTTCGCTTAGAGTTCAGATCATCCAGATTAGAGTTAGTTGATGGACTCATGCCTGAGGTTTAGAGGGCGACTGTGGATTCCATTAATGACTGAGATACGTGATGAGATACTTCATAAGGCACACCGCTCGCGTTTTACGGTTCATCGGGGCAGGACCAAGATGTATGTTGATGTGCGTCGTCTGTTTTGGTGGCTGAGGATGAAGACTGCCATTTCTGATTATGTTTGAGGGTGTGAGATTTGTTAGCAAGTTAAGGCTGAGCATCGCAGACCTAGCAGGTTACTACAGTCATTTCCCATTCCTCGGTGGAAGTAGGAGTATATAGTGATGGATTTTGTTAGTGGTTTACCTCGGTCTCAGCGCGGCATGATAGTATATGGGTGATTGTGGATAGGTTGACGAAGTTTGCGCACTTTTTATCGGTTTCAACCACATATCGGGTGGATAGGTTGGTTTTGTTGTACGAGCGCGAGATAGTTCGACTGCATGGTGTACCTATATCGATTGTGTCTGATAGGGGGCCACAGTTCACATAACAGATTTGGTAGAACAGTAAGCACAGATTCAAAGACGTTAGATTGGATCTCAGCTCCGCCTATCATCCACAAACTGATGGACAGTTAGAGCGTCTGATACAAATACTCGAGAATATGTTAAGGATGTGTGTGTTGGAGTACGGTGGTTCATGGGATGAGTATCTTCACTTGTATGAGTTTGCCTACAATAACAATTATCAGGTCGGTATTGGTATGGCGTTGTTTGAGGCATTATACAGGAAGCCGTACAGATCTTCATCTTGCTGGGCAGAGCCAGAAGATGTAGCAGCTATTGGGCCAGAGATTGTTGTGGATCACACATAGAAGATATGCATAATCAGATTGAGGCTGAAAGGTGCGTAGGAGAGGCAGAAGAGGTATTATGATTTGTATCACGGGGAGTTGGAGTACAAGGTCGAGGACTACGTGTACCTGAAGGTGTCTCCGATGAAGGGTCACAAGAGGTTCGGGATTAGAGTGAAGCTTGCGCCGAGATTTATTGATCCATTCAGAGTTGGGAAGCGGATAGACAAAGTTACACATGAGTTAGAGTTGCCACCTCAGTTATTTAGAGTTCACCCTGTATTTCACATATCGATGTTTAGATTTGATAGGTCGAGTGAGGGCAGAAGGCTGATGGTGGACCTGAGCCAAATAGATTTGAGGGAGGACATCACCTAGAATGAACAACCTATTCAGATACTGGACAATAAGGTAAAGAGTCTGAGGAATAAGGAGATCCCGTCAGTCCTTGTCAAGTGGCAACACCACGGTGATGAAGAGCTGACATGTAACATCCCTCGATTTTTAACCTGACTTGTGTGACACGTGTCAGGACCGTGACTCGGCCACGCGATACTGGACTGTATTTCGAACCTTGGGAGTCGACACCGAGGTAATTTTATGATTCTTTGATGTTTGTAATAATATTATAGTTTAAATGTGTATCACGGGCCGTTCAGGCAATTTTCAATGAGAGTGAGGTCCCGCCTAGGTAACCGGGGGAGAAAATACAGTAAAAAGATAATTAAGATAATTATTTAATAATTATATAGTTCAATTGTGTGAGATAAAAGTAAAAGTGTGCACGTGACAGGAAAATACGGACCGAGGAGGTGAGATGGGTCGGAGAAATGTTTGGAAAATATACGGGTGTTGGGTTAAAAGTTTTGCATAGTGACACAATCAAATAATGGGGAACATTTGGGTTTAACTTTGAGATGTGTGGGTTGGTAAAAATGGGTAGACACAATTATCATACCCATTTAAATATTTAAACACACACCTACCCCCCCCCCCCACCACTCACTCACCTCACACCCCACCCACTCCCATCACTCACCCACCTCACCCCATCACTCACGTCACTCTCTCACACACCACACTTAAACACTCCCTCATCTCACGTCACTCACCTCACCCTCTCCCATCTCATTTAAACACCTTTCACTTTTCACTCATCTTCCTCTCTCACGGCTCATCCCTCTCTTCACTCCCTAACGGTCTCTCTCACTCTCCCTCTTCTCACCAGCCTCTCCTCCTCGCCGGTGAACGGAGTTGAGACGCTGGAGGTAAGCACTCATCTTCTCTTCCTCGAACTCTCGGTTCTCTATCTCGGTTTGCTCTCTCTCTCCCTCCCTCTCGGTCCTTCTCTCACTCTCGGGTTGCTCTCACAACCACCGGCCCCGGCGGGACCCGGTGGTGGCGGGGTTCGCTCCTCACCGGAGGTCTCTCTCTGCCTCTCTATATCTCGATCTCTTCTTTTTCTCTCTCTCATTCCCTCTCTCGTTCTCACTGGTCTTCACGTTGTCCACCGCTGCCGCCTCGTCGTGCCGCGCTGGTGGTGACGATGGTCGAGGACGGACCCTCGTGGCCCACCGGAGTCCTCATATTTCTCGGGGAGACCTCTCGGTTCGTGATACATAGGGTGTTGCTTGCCCATATTTGATTTTATTGCATGTATTGATGTTTTGGTTGTTCTCGCCGGAAAACCACCTCACGGCGGCGCCACCGCCGGACCACCATGATCGGACGCTGTCGGGGACCCCACCAAACTCATACGTGGGTCCCACACCCTAAGAGTGGCCGCAACAGCTTCATTTCGAGTTAAAATGTTGTTATTTCATGTGTTTGGTGTGGTGGAACCTCACCGGAAACCGCCATCGCCGACGGTGCAGGTGCTACGGGGGACCACCACCAATGGAGGTTGTCGGGGATATCATCTAACATTGTTTGAAGTCTCGCAACCCTTGGTTAAGTTCGAAACAGTGTTATTAATGCGTTTTGACGTGATTTCATGCGTTGCCGTCGTCGAGTCGTCATTTGCGTGTGTTGACAAAACTTCCGAACTGGTGGAGGGTTTTTCGGCATTCCCATGCCACGATAACCCTTCCCTCGATGTCGGACAACACCAACGAGTTTCCATGCTCGTTGGTACATGTCGGTTCAGTTTTCATGTGAAGTTATGGTTAAGTATTGGTTGGTATTCAGACATCGCGTGGCGATGAATGGCTATGACGTCGTGGTCATGTCGCCGGTCCTCAAGACCATGACATGACCCACATACGACTGAGCCGAGCCCATGATTCGCGATGAGATTTATATATATTGTGTTTTCAAACCCAAGATAAAGATAGTATTCCTTTATCGATTAAATTGTCGTGTCGTTCGAGTCATTCAAAACATTGGGGAAAATGATAAGTTTAAACCTAGTTTTAGTAAATGACTTGACCTATTAATACGAGTTTCCAACTTGTCAGGTAACGGAAAACTCGGGGATACGCGTTAGGAGTTGCGGGAGTGTTATACGCGGATTTCGATAGATCAGGTAAGTACACTTGCCCTAAAAAAACATTTGTACGTTAGTAAGCCAGCCTAGAAAATATCATGTGATTCACTTTCTTTTCTTTGTGTTTGTTATTATCAAATTATTGGCATTCCATTCCATATTCCTTGTATGTGTGTTCTTGGCATAAGTGTGTGTCTCGAAAGTACATGCAGCCTGCACTAGAAGGGATAAAACGCGGGCACTCGAGCGCACGAGTGTTTGACCACCCCTAGTGATTGTGTGATACCATGTACTGGATTATTGTGGATTGTTGTGGATTGTTGTGGTATTGTTGTAGAATATAGACCACTTATTGCCTCTTTTGACTCGTAGGGCACACATGTTTCGATTGCGTTTGTTTTCCAGTCTGTCTATCATGCAACTTGTTTATTTAAATTCCCATCTTTCCATTCCCGCATGATATTTAGACTGTCTTGTTTGTTATTTCATGAATTACTGTTATATTCTTCTGGCTTTACTTTCGATTTCTTTCAGTTGCTCACCGTCTAGTTTGTGACGGTGGGTGCAGATAGGACGGAGAGCAGTAGGGGCAAGGGACCTTGCCTAGGAGACTTTTTGTGAGCTGCTGGACTTGAGGTACCGCGATGTAGGCTCATGTTTATTTCTTTTTGTATGACGATTATATATATGATCTTTTTGGGACTGGGAAATATGTTTTGAGGTGGATTCCATCAATCCATTTTGTTGACTTGAATATGGCTATATCGGGGTTTTCCACATTTATATAAATTCCTAATTTCCCTTTGATTGAGTTATTTCCCAATATTTGATTAGAATATGATTTTGCTTCCACTGTGTTATAATTGCAATAACTCTTTCATAAATCTTGAAATTTTGATAATTGTGAGGCTGACTAGGCTCGTCAGGTTCTCTGAGAAATTGACTCGGGACCCGCATGGCTCTAGGCCGGGCGTACCCAAATGCATTGGAAATTTGGGGCCGTCACATGACATGGGAGCTTGAGTCCTATATGCGAGTATTTTTCCCACCTCTTTTGATTCGGTAAGTTTTTCTGTTAGTTCTTTAATTTCGAGGACGAAATTTCAATTAGTTGGGAAGAATGTAACGACCCTAAATTCTAACTCGTGTCACGTGTCAATTTAGGTCGTATGTAGGCCTATTTGTCGTGATACAAAGTCCAATTCTCGGTCGTCGACAACGAGGTATGTTATTTATGTTCGGTGTTTGTACTATATTGTATTACCCGAATGTTTAATTCTAATGTCCCAAACGTACGAAGACGTTTTAGTGTAAGCGTTGGTACGGGGAGTGGTTCAGTTTGAGCATTACGTGAAATAATGGAATTTTGGGCGAACGCTAGTCGAGTAATTAGTGGTCTAGTGGACTTAAATGAATTAAAAACACTGACAAAATACAAAATAAATAATAATTAAAAGTTGTAAAATCGTTCGATACATTGGTACGTTCGGGGCGATGTGACGAACAAGTTTGGCTTCGAAACAGGACCGAAAATGCGAGTATTGTGCGAGAAATCACCAAGTTAAGTGTGGGAGTCACGTATTGGAGTCACCAAATGGGTGTTACAGTTGGTGGCTAGAGTGAAGGGTGACCATTGGATTTGTTTTGAGATCCGTGAGTAGGGATAGATGAGAGGGGGTATAAAACCCATTCCTCATCACCTTTTCTCTCTCATTTCGTTTTCTCTCTCATCAACGATTTCAACATGAAGAACAACGGGATTCCGGGATGTTTCGACGCGGTTTAACACTATGGGATCGACTAATCGCGAATTCTAAGGTGAGAGTTTGATTCCCCACGTCAGTATCTACGCTTTGACAGTATTTTTATGGGTTTTCGTCGTGATAATTTCGGACAATGAATTCGGGAAATCAGTTTTTATGAGATGTTTTAATTGATTGGGAGTCAATGGGGTGATCAAAACATGATTTGTGAAGTGATTTTGAAGTTTGAGAATTTTCTAAATTTTTGGGAGATTTTTGGTGAATTTTAGATGATTTCGGCAAATAAACAGGTTGGTCGGATTTTAACGCGGGCCGAGGGTGAATTGGTATGTATTTGGATGTTTAGTCGTAGTTGGGATCGACTCGAAGCACGTCAACGCAAGTTGGGGTGTGAAAAACCCCGATTTCAGAGGTGTTCTGCAAAAGATGTCGTGGAGACGCCATAAACGTTCCAACTCACGACGCCACCCATGTACGTCTTTAGCAGGAACCTTAGGGGAACACGTCGTGAGGACGTCGTCACGACCAATGAAGTCACGACGTCACTCACGTACGAATTGGGCAGACAAACTAATCTCCACGCCATGAAGACGCCGTTTAGGTCATTGGACTCCACGGCGTCCCGGCGATGTGTTATGTTCACAGGGACCAATTTTTATAAAATGATCAGAAACTTTCGGGATCTTTTGGTTATTCCAATGGGTCCGAATACGACCTAATACTTGGGTAATTGACCAAAATGGGTGAACGAATAAAATTATAGAAAATTAGTTAAAATGAGAGTTATTAATGGGAATTTCAATTAAAATGTATATTAGTGGTTTTTGAACATTGACTGGACACGGGAAGTCATAGGAGACATGTTAAGGATTCGTTGAGTGCGTAATAGTTGGATTACAGGTAAGTAAACCAGTGATAACTTTTACAATTATTTATTGAGATTTAATTTGTTGTTATTGCTATGTTTATCATCATATCTGTTGAAATCTTTTTTCTTGAATGGTCTACTGCAAGGAAATTATGGTTACTTTATCTGTGATATAAGCTCTTATCTAGACGCTATTGATATCTCCCGGTTGAGTGTACGCTGGGGGCTATTATTCGGGTTTATGGATTTCTCATAGTCACAAGGGATAGGGCTAGTAGGTTGTGTTCTCGTCCTAAACCTGAGTCTTGTAGGTTTTACCTAGACTCAACGGCTGTTGTCTAAACTGCTTGCTATTCTATTTCGTTACTCGGACACTCACATTTCGATTGGTCTATTTACAGTCTTATATATTTCATACGTTCCTTATTCCTTTCTTTCTATCAGCATGAATGTGGACTGATGTTTATTTATTGCGAAATGGTGTATTACTGTTCTGCTTGGTATTACTTACCTGGGCTCGTCATTCTTGTGTTTGACGGAGTACAGATTCACAGTCCAGTAAGGGGAAGGCACCAGAGCTTAGGGATTTACTTTGAGGATACTAGAGCACGTCCTTCCACTTAGCTGAGTAAGTGATTTTTGTACTATTGCATATATATGTTGTTTTGAAACATGGGTTTGGGTAGGTGAGAGATTTTGAGCATGTATATCTATTGGGTTGTTCTCCTCTGACTGATCATTTATATTGATATACATATGCGGGGTTTCCACACTTTAGGATGTCTTATTTTTACATGGTTGCGATACTTACTCTATTTTTATGATAACTCACTAATCAATATGATGAATTTGTAAATGAATGGTAATATAAGACTGATTAGGCTTACGTGACTCGTCAATATGGGCTTGAGGTTTCGCGTAAGTCTAAGCCTGGCGGTCCAGTTCAGGTTTGAAAACTCGGGCGGTAACACTCGTCTCCCACAATTCTTTCGATTTCTCAGCTCCTTCGTCATCACGAAACTCTCTATCTCTCTACTTCTACTCGAACTCTCTATCTTCATCAATCTCTCATCTTTTCAAGTCGTCTCCGATTCGTCTTCTATTTTCCAGACTTCCTCTTCTATCTTCGACTCTTCGATAACTCCCACCTTTTAATTTGTCCTTTTTTTTCTCGCTAAATCTTCCCCTTCGTTATGTCTATCTTCCCAATTTGTCTTTTGAGTTTGCATTCCAAAGCCCTAGCCCTAGAATTCTAAAGAAAAGCAAAAAACACGAAGGAATTAAAGTGCAATTAGTTCTTCAAAAGTGGGTCTTGTTTGTCTCCAAGAGATTTCTCTCAATTGAAAGGTTAGTTCTCAACAGGGGGTTTTGAAGAACTGATGGCACACATAGATGTCTACCTTGCATGTCCAAAGCATGTAAATTCAACTTGCTAATGCTACCTTTTATGTAGTATTTGTAAATCAAGATACCCCTACAAAAACTCTCAACTCTTAAACACCGACACCATTAGTTTATTTAGGGATTACTAAACAGTTTGAGAACAAAACATTTACTTTTTTTTTGTTAGCTTTTGTAATCCAAGTGTTTGATAAAATTTCTCAATGAATAATAAGAACAATAATCAATTTTTCTCATTTAGTTTGATATTTTAGTTACTTTTCTTTGTCAATGACTAATTCAATTTTTCTATTTGAGATTTTAGTTAATTTTCCTTCTCAGTTTGGTCTTAGAAATCTGTGATTTCTTTTCACCCACAACTTTTGAATTGTGGTGTATATTGTCAGCCTTCCTATTGTCTTTGTGTTGTTTTAAATGACTGTTTTTGTTTATAAGAAACCAACACATTCGACTCAAATGACTGGTATTTTTATTTGGTTATGAACATGAATGTATGCTGGGGATGTGTGGATCAATTATTTGAATGCCCATTTTTACTGTGTCAGCCTTGTTTTGATGATCGATTAATCAACATTAAAATGTTGTTATTTTTTTTTTTTTTCATCTTTAGGTGAAACACCTTTTGGACCTTTAGGATACAATGAAACAAAAGATATTTATTCATTGAGAGAAGTTAGGATATAAGAATAATGACATGAGCATATCAATGAGCTTGTGACTCTATTTACCTTAACGTTCGCTTGGCAATAGTACTCCCATTGATTTGTTTACTTTGTTTGGCAACATGAACTCTAATGGTTTTTCTTTTCTTCTTCCTAATTCATCTTAGTTTTTTCCTCGTGTATGGTCTAGGCTTTTAGAGGTCCCTTGTCTCAATTCCATGCATCACTTGTTATTGTTGTTGTGGTTCCTCTTTGATATTTCTTTGTTTTTATGAACTTCCAAAGTTGATTAGCTCTAGCACACCTAGCTTTCTTTTTCTTCAATGATCAAAGAAATTAGCAATGTTCAATAATTAAAAAGGAAAGCATTTAATTGGTAATTCATTGTTAAAATGCATAAGTTCTCTCCAAGATCACAAAAGCTCTTACAATATAGATAAATGTATTCACACAACTTCCTCGATATGCAGGAAAAAGATCAAAAAATATTTAGTAGTTCTGGTTTACAATCGCAAGGTATTGACTGCAAAGGCGTGTCTTTTCTCCTCTTATGATGATTCTATTTGTATTTAACATGTATACAAACCATTGTTGTGCATCTCAATCTATTTTTCCGTATCAGATTTGAATTAAGATGTTATTGTTGTTATCTTGTATCTGATGATTAATTAAATTTATTTTTATTGTCAGTTATAGGTATATTAGGTTTGGTGTTTTCTTTTTTGGAAGAGTCTACTTCAAATCTAGCAGTAAATTGGCATTATTCGCATCTCTCCTTTGTTTTTTTTTTTTTAATTAATCTAAATAGTATTAATGACTTGTGGAGTAATTTAGAATTTACACATAGAATTTCATGTGTCAATTTAACAAATTTTTTGTTGTGCAGTTGTTACAAGGGCAATAAGAAAATATGACTTGAGATTCGTCATTAGTCGGCGTTAAGAGAAATCATGATTTCAAAACTCATAATCATTGAAGTTCGGCGAGCGAAGCGAGCGGGCTCGATCGTACGAAACACGATCATGAAACTAGTATATATATATATATATATATATATATATTTACTTTGAGGCACTGTTCAATATACTTTACAGTTTGAGCATGTATATCCAAATTATTGTATTACTTGGCGGGTAACTTTTCTTTTTAGAGGAGTTTAGTGTCTAACTTTAACAAGGCATCATGGTATTGTGTTAGGAAAATGATAATGTAACACACTTTGGATACTCACTTTATTTTTTAACCATTTATAACTCTATCTGGTCTCTTCAAGCGTGGGTTCCACATTTGATAAAACACTATAAATAATTAAAAAACAAAATATGCACCCTAAAGTGTGCAGCAAAAGTGTGTTACATTATCATTTTCTATTGTGTTACTATTTATCAGAGACCCGCTACAGTTACTCAAATTTTAACTCACATTGGGTACTAACTTTATTGAAAGCCGGTCGTTTGACCTCGAGATATGTGCGCATCGCGAGGCCGAACAAACTGCTCCCGCTGAGGTCGGTGCCCAATATGAGTTAAAATCTAGGGAACTTTAACATTTTCCTATCTAGAATACAAGTTGTGCTTTACAACTTACAAGTCAACCGGCAAGTTTGTACCGCATGTGGTATAACACAGTTCCTTACCTACCACATTGTCATGTGCTTGTGATGCAGCGACTACTCCACGTGCATCATGTGGCGGATTATATTGTATACTTTTGAAGAAAAATTCGAGCCATGCAGCTCAATCAATGGCATGGGGAGCAATCCGACAATCGAGATAATACACATAGTTCGGCACCTATCCTTGACGTGCGTTAATTTGATGCTCGTGATGATTTTCCAGCTAGCCAATTTTTGTTGCAGATGTACTTGCATTATAGTCAAACACATTTGCATGCTCATATAGTAAATATCGTGATACGACTAGAAAATGTTTCCATGCAAAACAACCAAAAAGTGGAGTGCGAAAAATGTCAAGGCCTATTTGACAGCGTTGATTCTAATTTCATGAATTGAAAAGTTTTTTGTTAATATATATTCATGTAATAGAATGCCTAAACATGTACCGTGAAATGGACAAGATATCACTTGCTTAAAAGGGACGTGGGTTCAAGTCCTGAAGCCAAAACAACAACAACAACAACAACAACAACATAGCCACAGTCTGAAATTAATTAGAGTCTGCTACATGGATCAAACTCTTTTATTGTGTTTAATTTAGTGCGATTGATGGTGAACTTTCTAAACTATTTAAATCCCTTTTAACTAATGCATCCGAAGTTAACTCCAATCTATCTATATCTCGTTGAATTTTTTTAATTTTTATTAATTCAAACTTTTTAGTGAGTACATTTATAGGTCGTTTTGCTTCAACTTCCCTTCCCTGATAAATAGAAGCTCAAAAGAAATCAAGATAAATAAATAAATAAATAATAGATTGGCTTATTATGAATTTAAGAATTTGGTCAAATAGAAATGATATTCCGACCAATTGTAAAATAAAGAAATTATTTAAAAACCATTGGATGCATTTTGAGATACGTGCGTACATAACTAGAAGGGTAGGTGAGTGAATCGGGCAGCCATCCCACCAACCCCCTCCCCCCCTCTTTCTGTTCATAACAACACAACCAGGTCTTCTTCTCTACCGTTCAATTAGTTCTCACTGTGAGAGAGAGAGAGAGAGAGAGAGAGAGAGAGTTGAAGACCGATCGATCGATCGATCAATCGAATGGCTTCCTCTCTCTGTTCCAGAGTCTCTCTAAGCGCTCCGAGGACCTCCGAACCTTCAAGCCTCGGATTCTTCCGCTCGTCCGATCTCCACAAGCTCTCGCCTCCAATCGTCCGCTTCAATCGCTCTTCCAGAAAGTTCGGTGAGGACTTTCTGATCAAATCTGTGTTTTTTGTTTCATTTGATCGATCTCTTCACAGGAATCTGATTTGATTTCTGTGCTACTGAATTCTGATTCTGTTTCTGATTCTGATAACTGGCTCTTGCAACTTTGTTGATTTGCTTGGTACTGTTCATATGCTGCTCAGATCTCATAGAGATTTTGATTTTGTGTGCCTTATTGGAAACAGCTCCACTTATGGAAGAGAGTTGATTTTCATTGCTTGTGTTAGATGTTTCTATGCCTTCCATTCAAGTTCTACTTCTACTAAATGCGCTTCCTTGTCGGTTTAATTTCTTACATTTCCACTGTGATTAGGTCCGTGCTTTGAGATTTGCTTATCGTAATGAAAAGTGCAAATTTAATTGAAAGACAACTAGGTGATAGATCATCGGTGCTTCAAAACCAAATGTAGGGATAAAAAATAAGCAACAAGTTCTGTTTCTAGGGCTTGTGTGTTTTCGGAGTTGAGATACTATCACCACTTGGGATGGTGTGGTGATTTCATATCATGTCATTGATTAAGATACTGTGTAATGTTTGTTGATGGATTTAACCTGAAGAAGTTGTATATTAGGTGAGTATGAGATGTTTTACCTTCAAAAAATTATTTTCTTATGGATGTTATGTATTATTGGAGTGTCGTTAAAGACAAATGTTGGATAAAGGTGTCAAATTTTTAGTATCATATAATTGGATTGTCTGTGTCTGAATCTGAATACATTGTTTAATCACATCATGTGTTTTACTCCTCTCATTTAATTTGTGGATTTTGCTAGAAAATCACCTTTCAATGCCTTCATGATATGACAGGGTCTGTGTTGCGTTTAAAATTTTTATCCTTTTTTATGAGATTTTTCTTGAAAATACTTCTTCTAACTGTGGATTCATAACTTCATATGGAAACATCAAAGTTTATTCTTTTCTTCGTGCTAATTACCAGAGGTTCAAGCCGTTGGAAGTACTTTTGGAAACTACTTTCGTGTTACAACCTATGGAGAATCTCATGGAGGGGGTGTTGGTTGTATCGTTGATGGATGTCCTCCACGCATTCCCATCTCAGAAGCTGATATTCAAGTAGATCTTGATAGGAGGTAAATTATTCATAAAAGTTGTCTTTTTGAAATGTTTAAACGTCTTCATGCTCAAGATCATGTGTGTTGATCAAATGTGTTTTCTTTTTTTAATGTTTCAACCTCCTCATGTAAAATCGTTCCAACGTAAGCCTTGTGGAAGTGTAACACTGTTATTATGGAAGGTGGCTCAAGTTCATGATCAACGTGGAAAACATAAGTGTATTTGAGTTGGACTCAAATAAGAGACATCTTTGTATAGGCGTTAGTGCAAACATCAAGGTTTGAGTTAGTGTTTAAATGCACATATAGTACGTGGCTTATCATTGGAGTTAGACTCAACTTGTTATTTGAGTTAGGTTCAAACTCATCCATCCACTGCATTATGTGTTCGAGAATAAAACATGTTTCCATGAGTCGGTTTTGAGTTTTATTTGTTAGCCAAACTTTGTTTTGAGTTGGAATTTAATCAGTGGAGAAAGAACTTTGTGTTTGTGATAAACATAGTTCCGTATGTATTCGTATTATATGTAGTGGTGTCACTGTGTCGTGATACGTGCATAGTGTTATTTTTTTATTTTTTTGGAAAAATATGTGCATAGTGTGTTGGTTAATGCTGGGGGTGTGCCATGTGTGTGGTTGAATCTTGTTCTTGGGGGTTTAGCTAAAGGAGGCTTTGCCTTTGTGTACTAAATATTGGTAGTATAACTTCATCCTTTCTTCTTTAGTTTGTGTTTGGCAAATCTTTGTGATCAAGATGTCGGGAAAAATCTTTGCGCTCCTCACAACAAGTACACCAACTTTGAATCATTGTTTATGTCTCGCTTATTTAGAATGTTCCTTGTTTTAGTTCACATGTCTGATGATTGTTAGTCTGTTACTCACATTTATAGTAATTGATACCCTTAGGAGACCAGGTCAGAGCCGAATAACTACCCCCAGAAAGGAGACTGACACGTGCAAAATATATTCTGGAGTTTCTGATGGTAAGCCATAGTTTATTTTCATTTTGAATGTGGCCTCTTCTAATGTCCATTTGTCCAATTTTGGAGAGTGCACTATGGGTAGAATTTTTGGCCATAGGTTTTAATAATGTTTCTATAAACGGACTGCAGGTATAAGTACAGGGACTCCAATTCACATTAGTGTGCCAAATACTGATCAAAGAGGACATGTAAGTGCCTTGATTGTGGAACTTTATTCAGATTTTTGAACAAGAAAAATTGACATATGTTGAAGGCTATAGCAAATGGCCCATCACATCTGGTCAACAATGCTTATTTTTTTAACCATAAAAAATTGATTAGAGTGTAGGTAGAAAGGAAAACATGAAAGAAAGTAATTATTGATAAAGACTAGGTTTTGGTATTTGGAAACAGGTTGTGATCTGAAACAAACTTTGGAAAATGATCACTTAGCTTTTTTGCAAAAAGTCCTGATTTTCTGATAAATTTTTGAAAATCTGTTCTTTGGTTGGAATGAGTTTTGAGATTTTTAGGTATAAATATTTCCGACTCACAAGCAAAGGTTGCCTTAACTTTTGGGATAGTGTAAATCCATGAAGAGGACCTAGTTTGGTGACATATTCATATTGTAGTTGTATACTATTCTAATCAGCGTGTCTTCAGTGTAAGGCTGTACACTCCATTTCCTGTCTATTTGTTATTTTGCTCTAGGTTTGCACGCTCTAGTTTCAGAAATTATCTCTTCCGTCCTGTTTGTCCAGAGTAGTAATTGGAAACATACTTTTGACACTTGTATAAAAAAATATTTTTGATACACATTCGCTGCAAATTTCTTGGAGCCCGTTGAATACACATTAGGATGTGGATACTTTCATTTTGATGTATAACCCAGCAAAGTCAAGCAATAGCAGTGTCCCATTTTTCATATCTTAATAGTAAATCTCATGCTTCTCTATTTTGGGTATTATTTGAACGATCCTAGTTGTTTTTGAGCTTATTTATATTTCAGGCATGTGACATTCCCAGCTGGAACTTATTATTTTATTTCTTTCAGGACTATTCAGAAATGTCGATTGCTTACAGGCCCTCTCATGCAGATGCAACATATGACTTCAAATATGGAGTTAGATCAGTGCAGGTAACTTATCTTTCCATCGTCAGGGTAAAATATTTTCCTTATATTGCTGTAACTAATGTAAAAAGTTTATGAAGTTCAGTTTGGCTATGAGAGAAACATATGCACTCATCTGCTTTGATGCCCAGGATTTGATGTATATGTATCATCATAAAGTATATTTATGTGGACTAGAGTATATACTTAATATGGATGAAAGATTCAGTTCACCATTTTTTTTGAAATTCTGTGGACTCTTATCAAAAAAGAAATTATTTTGGGACACCTTTTTAAAAGCCAAATGGCATAACATTCCATCGGCAGTGGTCAAAGGTTTATAAAATAAAGTTATATGGATCAATCTCGTTATCTAATTTTCTGAAAACCAAATTCGAGGTCAAATTTTGATAAAATTATCCTATGTGAAGCTTGCTTTATTAAATCACATGTTGTTGGTTTTTGTAAAAATCACAAAAATCACATCTTTAAGCATCAAATAAAATGGAATGGAAGAGTTTGTTCCATGTTGCAGACCCCAACTAATTTGGGATTGAGGTTTGTTGCTTTTAAATTGCAAAAATATTGAATTGACTATATTTATGACCTCCTTATGGGATTTAAACATATCTATTCTTATTGAAACTGATATCTATTATATATAAGCAAGGTCACCGAATGTAAATATTGAATTGACTAATTTGTAGATTTGATTCAAACCGGGATTCTCACCGACATGCATAGTATTTCAGTGTATGGGACTGCTCTTTTGTTCTCACTTGTATCATTTTAATAAGCAAGGTCTCCAATTGTAAATATAGGGTGGTGGCAGATCTTCCGCTAGAGAAACAATCGGGAGAGTTGCAGCTGGAGCCATTGCAAAAACCATTCTGAAGTCGTTTGCAGGAACTGAGGTGTGTATTATATCATCTATGGATAAATGATTTACTCGTAATGTTTTATGTTTGTCATGTCTAGTAGAATATTTTTGAAGATAATTTTTGTATTTTGAATGGTCTGCTCTTTCAAACTCTAGTCTTGCCCATGTGTATATCTGGAGTGTTCTACTTGTTTGCAACTTAGCAAACACATACCTTGGAAGTAATAGTTGTTGCAATTGTAATTAAATGCAAGTATTCATCTAAGGTAGTTGATGAGCTATGAAAACTGATTAAATGCATGTATTGATCTTGCTTATGGGGAACTGAGTCCCTTAGACCTACCAGATGATTGTTATTCAACTACACTCTTTGATTTTTTGCATTGGAAGATTAGAATTAATTCAAGGATTCTCATTTTTTTTTTCTTTGTTTTGTCAATATAGGGTATCTCAAGTGATATAGCGATTTTTTTGTAAAATTTACCTGAATGTTGAAGTTATTCAACAATTTTTTAAAACACACTAAAAGCATTGTAAATCTAACAAAAAATTATGAAGGATTAGAGAGAGTGCTGAAGAAGATGGAAAAGGAACACGAGAGAGAGGGAGAGAGAAATTCTATTTGTTATAGAGAATGGCCTTAATTGATACTAATGTGTAGCCTTTTTACAATGATGGGAGGTCAATAGTTAGGTGATGTACATTGCCTTTATGTGCTTCAAAAAAGTGTTTAACATCCCTGCCTGTTTGCGGACAATGAACTATTATTTTAACATAATGCTCTTTCGCTGTCTTATTGTTTTCATTTTATTTTTAGTATTGTTTTCAATCTGCTATAATTGCATTTCAAGAAAACTGAAATTAATTTGATAGAATTTGACAAAGAAAAGTTTGATTAATCTCAAAGAACTTTTTTTTGGCTAAATAGACTAATCTATCTCAAACTTTGTTTGACAAAGAAAATTTTTTTCTCAGATCGTTCCCAAACAAAAGATTGTCTCTGATCTATTCCCAAAGTTCACTTTTGATCTCAGTTTTATCCCCACCCAAAATTGTAAAAAACTTGTGCTTATGTGGAAGAACAAATTGATAAAATGAGCCCAATCAAATATCAACATATGGAGGTGCTTCTAATTAATTTTAATAAAACTTATTGAGCTCTACATAAAAAAAAAAATCAAAATTTGTGCTCCATAAGCACAAATTCATTATAATTTTGGATGGGATAAAATTGAGACTAAAAAGTAAAGATCGGGATAAATCTGAAACTTCAAACAAAGTTTAGGATAGATTAGGCTATTTGGCCTTTTTTTCATTAGATTTTGATCCCACTTCAACTCCAACTCAGCTAGGCTAACTCAGAATTCCATTCCAAAGAATTTTGTGTTCCCTTTCCTATAATTTGAGAATTAAAACTAGAATACCCAAAATTCAGCTAATTAATTCAATTTTTCATTCCCATACAATGACATGTCAACTGTCAACCATCAGTGGTGATGATTTTGAAAGGATAATATGGAAAATAATATTATGAGATCACTTGTGATAGAACAAATTGGACCTTTGATGAGGTGTAGTAGAACAAGTATATTCATGAAGTTGGTCTCATTTACTCTGAAAAGGCACAACACTGAAAATATGCATGCATCTTTAATTAATTTTTTTGGTATGCTTACTGAATTTTTATGATATATTGATTGGGACGTTCATTCAAAAGTTTGAATAATGCACCCTAGCTTTTCTTGCGTTTCAGGTTCTAGCATATGTTTCCCAAGCACATAATGTTGTTCTTCCTGAGGACATGATAGACCACCACAGTTTGACTCTTGAAGAGGTGTGTTGGCGGACATTTTTTATTTTTGTTTATGTTTTTGTCATTTGTGACTTCGATCTTAGCTACTAGGGAAGTTGGAGCTAATTAATTAGCATTTAGCATAGGTTTGCCACCCGCTATCTCTGGATTACTTCAAATCTCTTCTAGACAGTGTAATATTAACGTGCCATTATTGGAGTTAGATCTCTTTTCTTTCGTTCGTCCTTTTTTTGTCTTGGTTTTTCCTTTTCTGCCAAGATGCAAAATTGCAATCCAACCTGACGTCACCCAAATAGGGTTCTTTTCCTTCAAGAATTTTGTATGTGCACTATGACCAGAGCCCGATCCTAAGTGTTTAGATGCCCGGGGCGAAATTATAATTTGGGCCCCGTTTTTCTTACTAAGGTGGGAGTTGAACCACGAACTCTCTAACCCTTGCGTTTTGGCAAATGATGTTTTTGCACCTCACCATAAATGTTTTGACTTGGGGCCCCTTAATTATAATTAAATACTTGATAAAAAAAAAATATGCACTTCACACAAAAAAATTACTTCAAATCAAGTAAAATTAACAATACTTCAAAAAAAAGTTAAGTGTAACAACACTTAAAACTCCCAAGCACACAAATTTTCTATAATATAGGAAATATAAAGGAGAAGACAAAATATCGACCGACGATTGGTTGGCGCAACTGGAAGCGGGTTGTCCCTTAACTAGGGGCTCAAGTTCGAGTCTTGTGGATGTAAACACTAATTTTGGGAGTTCCCTCTACCTATATGGTGCACGACTGTGGGCGAACTCAGAGTAGTCCGATAGCTCGAATACTTAGTGATTTAGACCAAGAAAAAAAGGGACAAATTACTAAGTGTCTAAGATGAGAAAATAAGTTGAAAGGGCTACCTGTTTTGAAGTGAAATTAATGACTCAATATTTGATAAAAAAATGAATGACTCAATAGAGGACCGGACATAAAGAACTTACCAACCAAGTGGGTGGCTCAATGATTTGCTATGTGGAATTGATGTAAGAGGTTGGATGTTCAAGTTCTAAAAAGAGGCAACATAAGTTAGTTTCTTTTTATAAAAAAAAGTATGCAAAAATCTTTATAAGTGGCATTGCATTACATAATCAATAATAATTTTTAAAATAAAACTTTTATTTGTATATATAATTAATATTTTTTTTAAAATGAGGCCCCAACAGGGGTCCGGGACGGTCGCCCCACTTGCCCCTATTGAGGGACGGTCCTGTCTATGACCCTTTGAGCAATCAAATCCATCGTCTTTAGGTAGAATGAATTGTCCCAGATTGTGCGGTGGCAACAAAGAGTAGAAGAATCTAATGCCATATTTCTTTGATTGTCACCAGATAGAGAAAAATATAGCTAGGTGCCCTGATCCAGAGTATGCTGAGAAGATGATTGCGGCCATTGATGCTGTACGTGTTAGAGGGGACTCCGTTGGTGGAGTTGTGACATGTATTGCAAGGAATGTGCCAAGGGTAAGAATCACCTTGGCAGTCTTGTTAAGATTTTTGCAGCTATCAATTATTATGCACTAATAAGTAACAATCAACTTACCGCTATGCCCAGGGACTTGGTTCGCCAGTCTTTGACAAGCTTGAAGCTGAGCTGGCAAAAGCTTGTATGTCATTGCCTGCGACAAAGGGTTTTGAGTTTGGGAGTGGTTTTGCAGGTTGGAAAACTTGGCATGAACATTATAGCTGTTTCATTTAAGAGATGTACTTGAAACTGAGAGATGAAACTCTCAGGGACTAGTGCTTCTTTTGTTGATCGGATGACATCAATGTTATAATCACCTTTCCTCGTATCCTTGCAGGCACACTTCTTACTGGTAGTGAACATAATGACGAGTTCTATACGGATGAGCATGGAAGAATTAGAACGAGAACTAATAGATCTGGTGGGATACAGGTAAAGTTTCTTCTCTTCTTGATTTAACCCAACTCCCACCCCAACGAGAGCAAGTAAAAAAAGAACGAGTGTTTTTGTAGCTTGGAGCATTCATTTTACTTTTTTCATTGTTGATCTCTAGGGAGGGATATCAAATGGTGAAATCATAAACATGAGAATTGCTTTCAAGCCGACATCGACAATTGGAGTAAGTTCAATTCGATACATTTATTATTGCACTTCATAAATTTTTCATGTCTTGTATCATTGGAACATTTAATCATATGTCATTATCTATTGCTTAAAAGATAATCTTTACTATATCTTTATTCTTCTCCTGTCAAATTTATGGCAAAGACAAAGTCACTGTATTGTTGCTCCTTGGAAATGAATGGACGTGAAAAGATGATTCTTTTTTTCCCAAAGCTGAATTGTGTCCTTGTTACATCCTTTTTTACTAAATGATAGTTCTACCTTTTTGTAGAGAAAACAAAATACTGTGACCAGAGACAAACACGAGATAGAACTCATAGCACGTGGTCGCCATGATCCTTGTGTTGTTCCTCGAGGTACGTGTCGTCTTCTACATCTTTGACAACTGATTACACCTTTTATTTAGCCGCCAACGTTCCTTTTTTTTTTTTGCTCCCCGTCTTTTTTTCTTCATCTATATTATCACTCTAAATGATTTTTTGACGGATTGAGGTTTCCTTCCAAGTAATTGCTCACACTTCAAATTTTGGTGCTGTAGCGGTGCCGATGGTGGAAGCGATGGTGGCTTTGGTGCTTGTCGATCAACTGATGGCACAATTTTCACAATGTCATATGTTCCCCCTCAATCAAGACATTCAAGAGCCCCTGAAGGCACCAAAGCTAGAGCCATCCGATGTGGCCGTATGAAGATCTCTTGCCGAAGCCATTTTTCGCCAGAGTTGAACCAAAGTGTTTTTGCAAGAATGACCTGTCCAAACGGTTTTTTACGGCAACAATCAAGTTCTCATTTCGACCATTCTATGTAACTTAATTTTTGTACCCATGAAAGTTAATTTGGTTGCTTTTCTTATTATTGTTAAGTTGTTTCGTGGGGATTAAACTCAGATGCTCAAGATTAAGCAGTGGAGGCAACTTTTTATGCTTTTTTATGGATGCGAAATCTGTGATATTTCAGGTTTGAATAATATATGGTGAGAAGATCTCAGAAAATTTGTAATATGTAATCCGAGTGAGTGAAGAATAAAGATGGACTTTAGACCCTTTTTTTTGATTTCTCATATGTTTCCACGCTTGGGCAGGCTCTCCCAATCTAGGTTTTTTAGTTTTTTTTTATCTACAAGACTCAAACTCAAGACCTTGTTTAAAGGAATTTGAGTCCAAAAAAATGGTGATTTATTCACCAAATAAAAAACAAAAAAACAACATGATTTTCTTTTAATGTTCTGTTTGGTACCGCGACAGAACTTGCTTTCAGTTGAGCTGGCTCTCAAACACATTACAAATCGGTTGGTGAACATCACATTCAGCTGACACATTATCCAGTACCTCATCCCTTGCATATTAAAATCTCAACGCCTTCAAGGCCATCAGATATAATGTGAGCAAAATCAGATGTACCCGACAAGGCCATCAGATGGGATTTTTTTTTCTTTAATTTCTTGATAACCAATTCTTATTCTTACACTAGAGAATAATAAGAAACATTTCACAGGTCATTTAAAGGGAGATTTACACTGCAGTCAAGTCTAGTTTTACTCATGTTAAAACAACACTGCGCCTTCACGAACGCAAAATCTACCGTCGAGAGAGCTTTACCCCTAGGTAGATCGACCCAGCTCGACTCGAAGTAGTCGATTAAGTCCAAATATCAAGTGGTCTAGATCAAAAAAAAAAAAAACTGCATGAAAACTAGAGATCAGATTAGAAAGATGTGGAAACAAGGGATTAGAGAAACAGTTTTTTTAAGCCTAAACAGTCCTTCGTTCCTAACTCAAATGGGGCTTATCTATCACGACATTTCAACTAGCGAAATTAAATAGATACTACACTTCGAAGGAGCGCAGTGAGTCATATTAGAAAATGAAAAGCATCTGCTTTTTTAAAGATCTGTAATCCTCATAATCAAGCAAGAACTCTATGCTAGCTGGCCTAGCTCATGATTCATAGGACTTGTTCCCCTTTTATACCCCGAGATCATGCTGCAAAGATAAATACACTGCCCTATAATTTCTTTAACAGCGATAGTTCCAAGAGTCACATGGAAAATCATCACAGAATCATCGAGTGTCAAAGGATTTCTTGAACTCCTACAAAAATTATATTTTTATACTTCAAGAATTGAAAAAACAAATCCCAAGAAGATACTGATATATAATATTTTTGTTGATAACCGTAGGTGTTTGAACTTTTTACGGCCCCTCCTTAGCTCGACTATTCCCTCAAAGGACCTATCAAGCACCCCAACTCCATAACCCGAGAGAAACCTGCTCCATAACCCGAAAGACACCAACATATTTGGAGTCGTGATACTAATATACAATATTAGTACGTTTTTTTGAAAGAATTATCCCACATTTTTGTCCAACCACCAATTCATAGCCAAAATGAAGAAACAGATTCATAAAGGTCTCAATTCCTGTCTTCCTAAAAGAAAAGGTAATAATTGTGGTGGCCTGGTGGGAGTTGAAAAGGACCATTCCACATGATGAGTTGCACAAAATTGGAGTGAGGTAACCTAACCGTAGGTCACATGTCTTTACTCACAATACTGAAGATTTCAAGCATTCAACATGATAGTAAAACTAAACATATCAGAGATGATGAATAAAAACTAAAGCACAACCACAACATTTATTTAATTATCCATAACCATACTACAAAGTATGGGGATTACACACAATAACTAAGCATAATGGAGTAGTAGATGTTTCTCCTAGGCCTAGTAGACATACTTAAACGAAGATGGTCTCATTTGATCAATCAAGACCAACAAACATTAAGATAATACTAGTAGTAGAGTCTTAGATTAAGTGAACAAGTTAAGGAAACCTCATCTTCATTGAGTCATTCATTCATCCAGCCATTGATGGGCAAAGACACCTCGGTTCCGCGCACTCTTCAGAATGTCCACGCAGTCTCCATGTATATCGCCGTTGCCATCAGTGCAGCGCAGAAAGAGCTCGTCAACAAGGCATATGGCTCCGCTTTCGAACAATTGATGAAGAAGCTTCAATTCTTCTCCCACAGCATTCATCTTCAGAATAACAAGGTCACCAGCTGCAACAGTCTTTCTAAACCAGACAATGAAATCAAATTCATGATCATCCACCAATGGTCCCAAATCGTCGGTATGATCGAGAATTTCGGTGGTTTTGTTTCCAGCCAGACCAGGGTGATAAACAAAAGTAATCCCAGGCCTTTTCACATAGGCAGAGAGAAACGAAGTGTCGTGATGAACAATGTAAACATCGAACGGTAGAGATTGCTTAGGATAGGAGGAAAGGAACCAATTGTCTGCTTTAGAATTCACTAGGTTCCCCGCCCCTATGTCGATGTAAACAGATCTTCTCCTTGAAGACACATTCGTAAACTTAGGTAGGTATGCAATCAAAGGTTTATATGTATATGGTTTTTGATCCAGAATAGGCTCTAATTCCTTCATCAAGGGCGTGTTATTCTTTATAGCCGGGCACTCGTCAGGAAGGCGGTAATGCTCAAATGGGCCAACACCGTGATTGAGCTTCTTCTTGAACACAACCAAAGAAGACGAATACACACTACGAGCATGAACAACATCAGAGCTTTTCAAGAAGGTCGAAATAGGAGTAGCCGCCTTAATCAAATTACCATGGTTATAAGAATTACCAACAGCTACAAGCATTGCCCCGAAACCCCCAGGCCTCAAAACGCGCTCAATTTCAAGCACAAGCAGAGCCGGGACTGAAACCGTATCAAGATCGTTCGAAAACACAAAATCAAATGCATCATCTTTGAACTCAAGTCGATCCGTGAAACGCTTCACCCGCTCCCCCAAGCACTGGGGAAACAATCCTCGCAATGCCGAGACGGACGACCCCGATCCGCCCCCAACAAAGAGAACTTTCGAACCGGATTTCAGCAATTTCTCAGCAATTAGCTCTCTCAACAGATTGACAGCGAGAATCTCATTCTCGCCGCAACAGCTACCCAATGTTGGGAGCAACAGAGGGAACAACAACACATCATCATCAGTGCTCTTAAATTTCAACAACTCCCCCAATTTTGTCAAACCATGCGAACTTCCATCGACCTCATTTTCCGCAAAAGGCGGAAGAAAGGGAACAACAGACATTGCCATCGCGAAGAGCAGCACGCGAATCAGTACGTGCTTGGTTACGGATCCGTTAAGGATGTGGCATTTCAAGATCTTAATGTTCGCCATTTTAGACATAAATATGTACCAAAAACAACAAAAAAAAGATTATGATGAAAATCGATCGAGAGGCGATACGGCGAGATTTTTAGCGAGTGCAAAACCTTGAGGAGGTGTGGTTTCCACCCACCAGGAGTCCTTGGGATTTTTGGAGCCCTAGCCAGACACTCTTGGGGATTCTCATCCTCGCCATCGTCGGATCAGAGCACATCGGAACCATCGAAATTCAGATCATGCGGAGGTTTACATCGCTAGCTACAGTCGCTCCTTCGTCAGATCTGGAGAGATCGAGAGAGAGAATGTGTATGTGTGTGTGTGTTTGTGCGGAACGAAATTAGGGTTAGGGTTTCAGTGCGAGTGTGAATGTGAAGAAGGTGAGGAGTGCGTGAGTGCAAGTGTGAGATGTATACTAATACTGGCGTCGTCTCTGTGTGCGTCTCCACGTACGGAGATTCGACACCTCATTATTGCTTTTTGGTGACACGTGTCGTTATATTAAGGTGTTTGGGTTAGTTACAGGCTTAAAAAGTTATAATTTTCAAAGATTAAAAGTGGGATTAAATTAATTATTACTACAGTAATTCCAGATTTCCAGTGGATTTCGAGTCTAATCACTTCTTGGCGTGCCACGTAAACACGCGTACAAATGTGGTTTCAACCTTTTGTAGTCGTGCTTTCATTTGCACTCTGAGCCAACTAGAAGCCAGAAACTTTTTTTTTTTTTTTTCCACGATGGATTCAACCTTTTCAACCGTTGTTGATCCTCTCTTTTGATTGACAATCTTCTTTTGCTTTTTATCTGCCAAATAAATTTTGAAATTATTCAGATCTGATAAGATAATTAGTTTCATCCATGTTGCGACCATCATAATTATTATTGGCAACAACTACTTTGAAGACTATGTGTGGACTTATGTTTATGGGGTTGATTATTTTCTATGTAGTTATTTATTTCTCTTGTTGAAAGGTTTAGATCGTCTTCCTTTATAACAAATTTTATTTTTTGTTATAGTGCGAGTAATGTAAATGTGTAATGTTTTGTCAAGATAATAGTCAATGATTGTCAAATTATGTCATTGTTACAATCACATTTCTTAAAAACCAATCATATGGCAGTTGAATGTTTTTTTGAACAACTAGGATTAATTAGCGAATCAATTTGCTACGTTGAGTGATTCTATGTCTCACCATGTTTCATTCAATGGGCTACAGCCCAGGGCAAGCTTGGTATTTTCATAATTTTTTACTTGTTAGTTGGCCCAAATTGGCGTTACAGCCCAGCACAAAAAAAAAAATATACAGCCCAGTCCAACAATTAAATATAAGAAAAAGAGAGAGCATACACGTGTTTGAAAGAAAAAAAAAAACGCGCATCTTGCTTTTGCCGTAAGTGGCACTACTTTTAATGATTTAATAACATAGAGTCCTTTTGTTCCATACATTTGCCACAAAATGGTTCGAATCTTCTTAAGATATATAGAGATGTGAATGCACACATCTTTATCCAAACTCTATAGGACTCAAACAACAATGTAAACTAATGTATGTGTCAAAACTTGCTACTCAATATTTGTCCTCTTCTTTGACTAACCAATTTATACCTTACAACTGCTCAAAAAAAAGGATACCTTACAATTTGGCTTGTATATGTACGTGTTGAAATGTGTTAATATTTTTCCTCTTCAACTACTAATTAACCAATTGATTCACTTTATCAAAAGTATTTTGTATTTGTGTTTTCGGAGTGCACGCTTGAACGCAGCTCAATATCTAAAATTAATCGACTACTTTGAATTTGATCCTTAATTAACTTATAAAAAGCTTTAGCTCTCTCGAGAAGGGGACTCCATCCATAAAGCTTTTTTTTCTTCTTTTTTTGAGATTTGTCTATAATGCTTTTATATAAATAGTCTAGTTACATACTGATTTGACGTTTCACAACGTGTATTTGTCTATTGTGCATGTATAATTAAAAGTGAATTTATTAAAGATTTTTTGTTACGGCCTTAATTTCATAACTCCAAAACTGTGCCCCACCCAGCCTTAGACTTACGTGAACCTTGAGCCAACCTCGCAAAGTCAACATAAATCTAGTCAGCCTTTCTTACCATTTACCGTTTATTTAACCATTTAAAAGTAGAGTTATTCAATTAGTGAGTTATCATAGTTATAGCAGAAGCAATTAAATCTCAAACTAATCAAATAACCTCAAAGACACTAGTCAGGACAACCTAGAGTGTGAAGACCCTGCAAATGTATACATCAAAAAGTATAACAAGTCAGAGGAGATTCAAATACTGTATACATGTCCCAAAATCTCACAAACTCATATCCCAATGTTTCAAATGTACAATAATACAAAGAACCTACACTGTAAACAAGAGGAGGTTACTTAGCTGTCCTCAACGTCAATCGTTTATTGCCGGTCTTTTCCCCTGTCAATCCTACAGTACGATGAGGCTGCATCCACCGTCATAAAAAGGACGGTGAGTACAGAAAATATAACAATAACAATCAAGTGAAGTCTCAATATAATTTCAAATGCCAAATAAACGGCTAAACTAGTATCATGCATGAATATCACAAAGATAATAACAGACATCATGATAATAAATTACTAAGATATCAACGACAAATGAGTGTCGAGAGCACAAAGCAAAAAGACATATAAGCGTTCCAAGTATATCAGATTGCAACACAAAGTACACAACCTGGCTTCCAAGACAGATTCTGGACCTAAACAAACCACCAACAGTTTAGTATGAATCGCAATGTCGTATCCCACACACAGTTCAACTCACGGTCAGATTTCAATCCTTAAACATGCGGGTTTAGGCACGTCCAGAATCTGTGTAATCACGGTAGTGAGAGAGATCACTAAGCAAACCCACCGAACCTGTGACCACCATATCGCCCACTTAGACCCAAAAGACAACTCATTCGAAATCCAAGAAAAACCAAACATATAATCCACAAAGGATAGATACCACAAATGGAATTCAAGAAATTATATTTCACCAAGAAATACTGCTCACGAAAGATAACAGTCTAATTTAAATGCACAAATGAAATAATATAAATACTCTCATTGGTTATACTCACGGTACTACGAGAAATTCCACGCTCGCAGCTCTCACACGTCGCAAAACCGATCACGTACGTTCGTCACCAGTCCACTAAGCACCTAGTATTAATTTAGATCTAATTTGGTTGTGTTAGAGTCTTATTTTATATTTAATTGTAATTTCTCGTTAATTTTTCCCATTTTTCAAACATTACCCATTTCCACTATTATGGGTCAATTTCCCGGGAATTGGGTCGTATTCAGACTTATTTGGATATCCGAGAGAAGACCTAAAGTTTTTGAAAATTTTCAAAAATTGGACCTTGTGAATAGTGCCACGTTGTAGGGGTCCAACCCTGGTGGCGCCATCTAAAGTGTGGGGCAGGACATCCCCTTCCCCAAACGTCGTGGCTGGCACCGTGGGGCCTTTGGCCCCATTACGTCCCTCACGGCGTCACAAACAGAATGTGACTACCGGGGTTTTTCGCAACCCCGGCTTGCGTCGCCGTGTTCCAAGCATATCCCAACCTCGTAAGGACCTTGATACCCATCCAAAACCACCCTTAAACCATAAAAATCAACCCATCAACAAGCCGACAATCGAACAAAAATACATAAAATCGATGCCAAAACGACGAGAAATGAACGGGGAGTCGAGATCTCACCTCCGTTTGCGTCATTATGCGATCCTTTGGCGTCGATCCATGTCGAAAATCCTCCTCCTGTATGTGTTCTTGTGAAGAGAGATAGAAGAAACGAAAGGAGAGAAATGAGTGAGATAAAAGAGTTGACCACCTTTATATAGTGGGAGTCCATCTTGGGTATTTACGTATCTCGAGGCACAACAAAAGGCTCTCATCTACAGCAGCCTCAACCACTTTTGTGACATACATTGAGACTTCCCCTTTGTTCCTATCCAATTTGACTAATAATTGGACATTTCTCAAGTGTTTCTGTGCTCGGCATGCACCACGACTCGCACCGTCACGCGCAAATGGAATTACTGACGACTTGAATACATTCTAATATTATTTAATTATTGTACTTTATTTTTCAGTCGTCCACAAAAATTATTTCCCGGACCCGTGTATTCGTATTTCGTTTGCTTGATACCCGTTCGACACGTTTTTCTAAGCAAACACTGTAACGACCCAAATTTAATTAATCATGATTAAGGTTAATCCTGGGGATTAACTGGTTAATTTGGGCATTACGTGGGCAGCTGGGGTGACTCAAATAGAAGGGCCCAGCATGTATATGCAATTTGTGCATGTCATATGCCTATTATTGCGGTGTTAAAGTTTATTAATATAAATACCATATCGCATACGTGTATGTTGATGACGGGCAAGGTTGAGTGACGGGGTTTTATCTCGTAGAATGTGCCAACGCGGGGTTTTCGATATTCGTTAGGCCGGGTCCCGGGTGTTGGGAATGGAATAAGGCAAATGATAATAATGTGATGTTGATTGAGAACTTAGGATAATTGGGTTAGTATAACTTTAGGCTAAGTAGATCAATTAGGTACACTAAGTGTGGGACTGCCTTGGGGTGCGTGTCGGGTGCGGGGCACAGAGTGCCGGGTAGTCGCGAAGTCAGTGTGAACATATTTACCATTTTATGGAATTTAATTGATGAGTTAGCTAGGTTATATAAATTAAATAAAATCAAATATAAAAAGTCTTATAGTTGTAATCAGATAAATCAACAATCATAGGATTATTCTCGAGAGACACAACAGGGTACATTGAGGACAGATATGTCATGATTTGGTGTTCAGGATTTGAGTGACACAAGCTAATCAAGGACCGTTAGATCAGCCTCGAGATGTGTGTGTGTGCCAGATTAGAACCCCAACTATAAATACCAACCGATTAGTGATAACATGCAAACCCAAGCATTTTCAACAAAAGTTCTGAGAGTCTGAGGGATGGAGTTCGTTATTTAAAGGGCAGATTCGTGTGATGTTAGGAATTCAACCACAAATCTGAGGTAAATCACTCACCCACAACTTGAGTTTTTTATGAAAAACTTGATGTTGTTGGGTATGTTGAGGTTCAAATGGATTTCTAACAAATTCACCACTTTTTTTGATGGATTTGTTGTTTGTGAGGTTGGTTTTGATGGATCATGTCGATTTGAATCGAATTTGTGCACAAATTGAGTGGTTTGGGTGATTTCGGATTCACACACATGCATACTTTAATCCTCTGTTGTGACGGCCCCTATTTTCATCTAGGGCATCGCCCGGCCTAATCCCGTAATTAAGCCCTAATCACGACACATAGTGTGGCGGCCCCAATTTCCACATTGGTCCGCCACGGGAGGCCACGCGGGCCCACAACTGACCACGTCACCGCCAGCTGTATCCCACGCCCAATTTTCCATTATTAATCAATTATCAATCAATTATCAGTTAACTTTGATGTTATAAATTTACTTTTATTCCTTTAATATCATTTAACCATAATTTACGCAGCGGAAGATTTACTATCAATGTAAAGATTCATCATGTATATTATGAGCAAAATGCCTAAGTGGAAACCATATCAACTGTACATCATATACATATCATCTAAGATCCTCAAAATATTAAAATATACAACCTATCTCTCAAGTCCCAAAACCCAACATAAAACAAGTAAATATAAACATACGTACGAGAAGAGCTAGAGCTATCAATCGATGTAGTCCTCAAGCTTGCCCTTTCCCCGGTTCGTACTAGGATCTGCACTCAGTCATCACAAAAAGACAGATGACGAGTCCAGAGTGAGTAATCCCAAGGAAATTCACCAAGTAATTACGGAAGTAAAAGTACTGAAATTTTAAATACTATAATTTAAACATGCGGAACAGAGAAATAATACAAACAACTGTAAAAGAAAGATCATCGCATGCATAAATATAGTGACGAAACAAAGTACGTGCACATAAAAATCAAACTAAATCATACTTCGGGTTTTTCCCCAGGCACGGCCCATGAAAACACATTAATGGGTTGGCCCTGGACCCTCTAGGTGGTCGGCGTAGACCCACGACGCACCCACACAAGCCTACCATACCCGGGTAGCCTATTCACCGGCGTATACCTTGACAAGTGCTATGATTTAGTGGACTCTATGGCCGTAACGAATAAGCACCAGGTGGGGAGTGATCTCAACACCGTAAAGACACCAGGTAGGAGTACACTCCACTACCGTAAAATCACCAGGTGAGAGTACTCAGCCACCGTAAAGCAATAACGAAATGGAATAAAGAATAAATAGAACTGAATTCAAATAAATCAAACGGTAAATACTTAAAGTGAAGTTCAATTGGGATACTACACACCTCAAATCGCACTCCTCGTCCCAAACCAAACCTCGCTCAGCTCCAATAGCACTCGACAATTCAAATTACCACCCGAATTATACCTATTACCATTTCTCTTTAAGTTAGCTTCAATTTAATATATTATGTCAATTTTTCGTTTTTCGAGGCTAAAACCCCGACTTTATCTCGCCAACATTCCGAGAAAATCCCAAAATTCCTTTATTTGATCAAAATATATTTTTTTTCTACATTTTTCCTATTTTATCTGAATTTTCTATGAATTTTCCAGATTTTTTTTTCCAAAACTGTTTTTTGTTTTTTTTTTTTTTTTTTTTTTTTTTTTTTTTTAGAGTTGGGTGAACCGGACTTGGTTCACCGGGCCCGGCTCGGCCTAACCGAACCGGCCAACCCGGGTCGGCTTTGACCCGCCAGACAAGGCGGGTCGGCCCGACCGGTTGGGTCTTCTTCTTCTTCTAAACAGAGCGCACGCGCCTCTTTTTTTTTTTTTTTTTTTTTCTTGAATCGGTAATGGGAGAGGGAGAGGGGAAACGACATGGGAGTCGTCTCCCTCCTCGGATGAACTGCTCTTGCAGTTCGTCCGAGCTCCCTTGCTCCACCCCGCCACCACCGAATCACCAAACCGCCACCACCACCACCATCCAAAAACATACAACAAAAACAACACATCACAACATCAACTCACCTCTTTGGTCTCTCCACCACAAGCTCAATTTCTCTTCCTCTTCCTCTCGATTTCTCTTCTCCTCTCGGTCTCCTCGATCGATCGAAATGTGGGAAAAAATGAGGAAATTGTGATGACGGTGGTGGTGTTTATCACATTTTGGGGTGAAATGACCCTTTTGCCCTTATCCATATCCATTTCCCTTCTTTCCTTCAATACCCTTTTTGGTAATTTCACTATTATTTATTTATTTTCTGAGTTTTTTAATATATATATTTATATATATATATATTAAATTACCTATATACATATATATATATAAATATATATTCGCCTATACTTTCGCGCCTAAAATTTCGTCGTGCGCGCCAACGGGCGTTCTCGGGCGTGCACACTATCGTACCACTCACGCGTGTCAAACACGACCCCGCGTGTCCCTAGGCGCCCAACAATTTACATATTTTATCACATTTAATTCATTTTATATGTAATATTTTTTTTCTCAACTTAAAATTTCATATTTAATCTACCCGGTACCCGCGTCGACACGCATATCGATGCGAATACACATCACACAATCTCCCACGTCAATTTAAAATATAATTACACACATCGCGATGTCGTTAACCTATTTTAACATAAACATCGCAAATTAGTCAAATCAACAAACAAAATAACTATTTACCTAATACGGCGGTACTTCAGCCTCACTGTGGGACCCACGAGCGTCCCCGCTAGCGTTCATGTCTGTAATGACGTCATAAAATAACGGCAAATATTAATTGGGCCGTTACAATTCTTCCCAACTAAATTGAAATTTCGTCCTGAAATTTAAGTTATAATCAACACTCACCAGCGAATAACTGAGGATATCTCTGTCTCATAGTCGACTCGAGCTCCCAGGTGAGTCCCTCAGTCCCGTGATGCTGCCATCGTACCAACACCTTCGGAATCTCCCTGTTCCTCAGAGTTTGAACTCAACGATCCATGATCTCAACGGGTTGCTCTTCGTATGAAACGTCAGGACGAACCTCAATCTGTCTAATATCCACCATCGGCCTCGGTCCTGACTTAGCTAACCTCAACATAGACACGTGAAACACTGGATGAACGCCTGCTAACTCTGCTGGCAACTCCAATCTATATGCTACTGTCCCAACACGTGTTATAACTCTAAACGGTCCAATATATCTCGGTGCTAGTTTCCCCTTGATTCCAAACCTCTGATGTCCTTTCCAGGGCGAAACTTTCAGATATACCAAGTCATCCACATCATAACTCAAACCCTCAAGATACCTATCAGCATACTTCTTTTGCCTATCTTGAGCTGCTTGCAATCTCAATCTAATTTGCCGAATTTTCTCGGTATGATCAACAACTTCAGGTCCAATCACTGCCACATCCTCGGTGCTGCCCAACAAGCTTGGTGATCTGCAAGGTCTACCATACAAAGCCTCAAATGGTGGCATACCAATACTCGCCTGATAGCTGTTGTTGTACACGAACTCGCACAACGACAAATACTCTTCCCAAGCACCTCCAAACTGCAAAATGGATGCTCTGAGCATGTCCTCCAATATCCGTATCAATCTCTCTGACTGACCATCTATCTGAGGATGATAAGCCGTACTGAACTGTAGTCTCGTCCCAAACTACTCTTGCATGCTCTCCCACAACTTCGAAGTCAACCTGGAATCTCTGTCAAACACAATAGATAGCGGTACTCCATGTAATCTAACAATCTCTCTCTCAAAAATGATACTCAACTGAGGAAATGAATACTTCATCGATATAGGAATGAAGTGTGCAGACTTCGTCAATCTGTCAATAACAACCCACACAGCATCATGACGTCTCGCAGTCTGTGGTAACCCGCTCACAAAATCCATCGTAACATGCTCCCATTTCCACTTTGGAATTGGTAGTGGCTGTAACAATCCAGCTGGTCTCCTGTGCTCGGCCTTAACCTGCTGACAAATATGACAAGCTCTCACATATGCACCCACATCGGCCTTCATCCCAGGCCACCAAAATAAACGTCGCAAATCATGATACATCTTGGTCTGCCGGATGAATCGTATACCGCGAACGGTGTGCATCCTCAAGAATGCTATCACTAGTTCCCGCACCTCGGTATCCACAACTTTGCCCCATGTCTCAAGCACTGGTCCGAACCACTGACCAATCTGTGCAACCCGGATCCTGAGCCAGACAAATTGAAGCGAGCAAAATGTCCGTCGACCCTTTGCCACTCACGACCCTCTCTAACGACACAACAGAACACGCATCCGGCAACAGATATGAACATCGAAAAGCATCCGACAAACACAACACCGTCACAGCCCTCCAAAGAATCCATGCTCATGTGTCATCTCGCCGCAAAGATCGACTCTCTACACCACTCCGGCTCAATGCATCGGCAACTACATTCGCCTTCCCAGGATGGTACTTCAGTAACTCGAGCCACCATCTTTGCCGCATATTCAGATCCTTCTGAGTGAACAGATACCTCAAATTCTGATGATCCGTGAACAACATAAACCGCTCCCCATAAAGATAATGTCGCCAAGCCTTGAGCGCAAACACAACTGCAACTAGCTCTAAATCATGTACCGGATAATTCTCCTCGTGGGGTCTCAATCGCCTCGATAAATATGCAACTGGGTGTCCTTCCTGCATCAACACACATCCCAATCCACTCCCGGAAGCATCTGTGTAGACCGAGAAACCTTTCCCTGTTTCAAGTAGAGCCAACACTGGCGCCGAAGTCAACTTCCTCTTCAATTCTAAAAATGTTGCCTCACGGTCTTCAGACCACTCAAACTTGACATCCTTCTTGGTCAACCTCGTCATCGGCACTGCAATCAACGAAAAATCCTGCACAAATCACCGGTAATAGCCCGCAAGGCCCAAGAAACTACGAATGTCTGAAACTGTCTCAGGTGTCCTCCAATCAATTATCGCTCGAATCTTGTCTCCATCAACCAGATATTCCTTGACTACCAATGACATGTCCGAGAAATTTCACCTCTTTCAGCCAAAAAGCGCACTTGCTAAACTTAGCGTATAATCTATGCTCCCTCAACGTCATCAAAACATCTCTGAGGTGTCTCTCGTGCTCCTCACTAGTCTTACTGTATATCAAGATATCATCGATGAATACAATCACATAACGATCCAAAAATGGTCGTAGTACTCGATGCATCAAATCCATAAAGATAGCCGGCGCATTAGTCACCCCAAATGGCATGACTGTGAACTCGAACAATCCTCAACTGATGATATCCAGATCGTAAATCAATATTCGAGAAAAACTTAGCACCCGCCAACTGATCGAATAGATCATCAATCCTAGGAAGTGGGTAACGATTCCGAATCGTCACTTGATTCAGCTTCCTGTAATCTACGCACATCCTCAAAGAACCATCCTTTTTCTTAACAAATAGCACTGGTGCGCCCCAAGGAGACATACTGGGATGAATAAAACCCTTCTGCAACAACTCCTCTAATTGGGACCTCAACTCTCCCTACTCCGACGCTGACATCCGTACGGTCGGCTGTACATCGGCTGCGTCCCGGAACCAACTCAATCATAAACTCAACTGACCTAGGAAGTGGTAAACCTGGCAAATCGTCGGGGAATACCTCAGGAAACTCACACACTACTGGGACATCCTCTACTCTAACCTCTAGTCTCAGGTCTGGCTCAACCACCGTCCTAAACGCCTCCATCTCTTGTGTCGTAGCTAATCGACCTCTGGTAATTGGTAAGTCTGACGCCGTACCAACAAAAGTAAATACTGGAATACCCTCAATATCAAATACTACCATCTTACCGAAGCAATCAATGTGTGCGCGATATGTCGATAACCAATCCATACCCAATAAAGCATCAAACTCTAAATACTCTAGGACACGGAAGTCGACAGGTAACTGGTGTCCCTCAATCTCTACCATACAATTTCGGCATATCCGGTTAGGGTAAATCTTATCCCCAGCAGCCGTACTGAGGACAAGATGTGGGTCTAAAGTCTCAACAGATAACCCTAGCTGTCCAACCCTACGTCCCGATAAAACGACAAAGTACTACCGGAATCAAATAATACATGCATAGAAACATCGCATATAGATAACATACCCTCGACAAGCTGACGAGTCGCACCTCGATCCGGTCGACGACGTAGGTGTACTAGCGAAGCAAGATGAACTCTCTCCCTAGCTGCCTCAATCTGCGGTCGTGATGACGAAGCTGACATCGGACAATTAATCTGTATATGTCCGACCTGATGACATCTAAAACATCGTCGTGTATCCTGCCAATCTGATTGTGATACTATATGTACCTGAGCTCTGACACGACCCCGACCTCTCTGTCCTCTACCACGACCTCCTCCATCTCGCACACACCGTCATGGTCGCTCAAATGGTGCGGGTGCGAAAGCAACGTACACTACTCTCGCCTCTCATCTCCTCTCTCTTCGCTCGAAACGCCTATCTCATCGACCACGATCATGTCTCTGTCTGTCTAATCGATCTCTCGGTCTCTTCGGTCTCGATCGACCGAGAACTCTGTCCGCACTGTCTCTAAGCTCACCCCGGTGTCGTAGATATGTCTCGCGAGCTAATGCTCTATCATACACAATGTAGCGTCTCTCGCACCGGTCGCGACTATCACCCCACCAATCCTCTCATCCAGACCTCTGATGAAATAATAAATCTGTAATCTCTCCGTGCTAGCCACATCCATAGCATACATCATGAGATACCGGAATCGGTCCATGTACTGCGAAACTGACATGGTACCCTGTCGCAAACTCAAGAACTGCTCCCTCAATCGTATCTGCACCTCTCTGGGAATATACTCGTCTAGAAATAACTGTCTAAACTCTCCCCACGTCGCTGGCGTACCATGTATATCAGTGTAGGTGGTCCACCAAACTGCAGCCTGACCTCTCAAACAATAGCCTGAAATACGCGCCTGATCTATCTCGGGTACCTCCAACAACTGGTGTTGTCGTCTGTGAGTCATCAACCAACGTCCTGCAACCTCAGGATCACTGACTCCTGCAACCTCATAAAATCCTTCACCATCTTCGCTGCCTCTGACATCCTACTCCTAGCAGTCGAAGTCCCTACTTGCTGCTCTGTAGTGGAGGGTGTCACCACCGTAGTCTCTGCTGGTACTACCATAGGCTCAACCCTCTCTATAACTGTCTCAGACCCAGCCGCTTGTGTAGCAACAACTGGGGCTAATGCTGTCTAAGTGGTAGTAAGTGCAGCACGCTCAGCTGTCGGTGCTACTGCTGGCGTCCTCGAACTCCGAATGTACTCCATCAACTCGCCCATCGAGCTCGTTGTAATAATGCTTCTTGCTCTGCGCTGAATCAATCTTCTTTCGGTCAGTCTCTGCATCATAGCTCGCAAATCAGCCACGTCACTAGTGGTGTGATCACTAGTCTCTCCAACCTCCTGCTGAGTAGTCGGCGGAGTAGTAGGAGTCTGTCTGTCCATCATAAACAACACAACCAACGTGCATTGGATCAGACTCAGTACATACGCATATAATATATAGTACACAATCAAAACATACGCATATGTAATTTCCTAAATTTACCTGCCTCACATCACTTCCCAACTAAGCCTTTAATCATTCACTTGTGGTTTCCACATCTAAGATTTATTCATTGAATTTATACTATTGTTCAATCTCCAATTCTCAAAGTTTGACCTCGCTCTGATACCAAAATGTGGCGGTATCAGAGTTAACTATCATCAACGTTTCATCCTTTAGGTTCCTCAAACCTAAGCTCTGATACTAAAATGTGGCAGCCCCAATTTCCACATTGGTCCGCCACGGGAGGCCACGCGGGCCCACAACTGACCACGTCACCACCAGCTGTGTCCCACGCCCAATTTTCCATTATTAATCAATTATCAATCAATTATCAGTTAACTTTGATGTTATGAATTTACTTTTATTCCTTTAATATCATTTAACCATAATTTACGCAGCGGAAGATTTACTATCAATATAAAGATTCATCATGTATATTATGAGCAAAATGCCTAAGTGGAAACCATATCAACTGTACATCATATACATATCATCTAAGATCCTCAAAATATCAAAATATACAACATAGCTCTCAAGTCCCAAAACCCAACATAAAACAAGTAAATATAAACATACGTACGAGAAAGAGCTAGAGCTATCAATCGATGTAGTCCTCAAGCTTGCCCTTTCCCCGGCTCGTACTAGAATCTGCACTCAGCCATCACAAAAAGACAGATGACGAGTCCAGAGTGAGTAATCCCAAGGAAATTCACCAAGTAATTACGGAAGTAAAAGTACTGGAATTTTAAATACTATAATTTAAACATGCGGAACAGAGAAATAATACAAAAAACTGTAAAAGAAAGATCATCGCATGCATAAATATAGTGACGAAACAAAGTACGTGCACATAAAAATCAAACTAAATCATACTTTGGGTTTTTCCCCAGGCACGGCCCATGAAAACACACTAATGGGTTGGCCCTGGACCATCTAGGTGGTCGGCGTAGACCCATGACGCACCCACACAAGCCTACCATACCCGGGTAGCCTATTCACCGACGTATACCTAGACAAGTACTATGATTTAGTGGACTCTATGGCCGTAACGAATAAGCACCAGGTGGGGAGTGATCTCAACACCGTAAAGACACCAGGTAGGAGTACACTCCACTACCGTAAAGTCACCAGGTGAGAGTACTCAGCCACCGTAAAGCAATAACGAAATGGAATAAAGAATAAATAAAACTGAATTCAAATAAATCAAACGGTAAATACTTAAAGTGAAGTTCAATTGGGATACTACACACCTCAAATCGCACTCCTCGTCCCAAACCAAACCTCGCTCAGCTCCAATAGCACTCGACAATTCAAATTACCACCGGAATTATACCTATTACCATTTGTCATTAAGTTAGCTTCAATTTAATATATTATGTCAATTTTTCATTTTTCGAGGCTAAAACCCCGACTTTATCTCGCCAACATTTCGAGAAAATCCCAAAATTCCTTTATTTGATCAAAATATATTTTTTTCTACATTTTTCCTATTTTATCTGAATTTTCTATGAATTTTCCAAAAAAATTTTTCCAAAACTGTTTTCTTTTTTTTTTTTTTTTTTTTTTTTTTTTTTTTTTTTAGAGTTGGGGTGAACCGGACCGGTTCACCCGGCCCGGTTCGCCCAACCGAACCGGCCAACCGGTCGGCTCGACCCGACCCAGACAGGTCGGGTCGGCCCGACCCGGTTGGGTCTTCTTCTTCCTAAATAGAGGCGCACGGCGCCTCTGTTTTTTTTTTTTTTTTTTTTTTTTTTCTTGAATCGGTAATGGGAGAGGGAGAGGGAAACGACATGGGAGTCGTCTCCCTCATCGGACGAATCGCTCTTGCGGTTCGTCCGAGCTCCCTTGCTCCACCCCGCCACCACCGAATCACCAAACCGCCACCACCACCATCCAAAAACATACAACAACAACAACAAAAACAACACAACACAACATCAACTCACCTCTTTGGTCTCTCCACCACAAGCTCAATTTCTCTTCCTCTTCCTCTCGATTTCTCTTCTCCTCTCGGTCTCCTCGATTGATCGAAATGTGGGAAAAAATGAGGAAATTGTGATGACGGTGGTGGTGTTTATCACATTTTGGGGTGAAATGACCCTTTTGCCCTTATCCATATCCATTTCCCTTCTTTCCTTCAATACCCTTTTTGGTAATTTCACTATTATTTATTTATTTTCTGATTTTTTTAATATATATATTTATATATATATATTAAATTACCTATATACATATATATATAAATATATATTCGCCTATACTTTCGCGCCTAAAATTTCGTCGTGCGCGCCAACGAGCGTACTCGGGCGTGCACCCCATCGTACCACCCACGCGTGTCGACCATGACCCCGCGTGTCCCTAGGCGCCCAACAATTTACATATTTTATCACATTTAATTCATTTTATATGTAATATTTTTTTTCTCAACTTAAAATTTCATATTTAATCTACCCGGTACCCGCGTCGACACGCATATCGATGCGAATACACATCACACAATCTCCCACGTCAATTTAAAATATAATTACACACATCGCGATGTCGTTAACCTATTTTAACATAAACATCGCAAATTTGTCAAATCAACAAACAAAATAACTATTTACCTAATACGGCGGTACTTCAGCCTCACTGTGGGACCTACGAGCGTCCCCGCTGGCGTCCATGTCTGTAATGACGTCATAAAATAACGGCAAATATTAATTGGGCCGTTACACATAGGACCCAATTACGAATTAGTCAGCCTTTACTACCTATTTTTCTCTATATTTAACAATTAATTTAATTAGCGGAAGTCTTTATAAATTTAATGCGGAATTCTTAAATATTTTAGTGGCAGTAAATCTTATAATTATAAGTGTGGAAACCAGGAAATAACAATCACCATATATATATATATGCATATAATGACGAACATATATATAACAAAGTGAAAGCCAAAAGTCGGGTAATCTAACACTCATCCCAATAACATCCTAAAAGGTAAAGACATAAGTAAACGTAATACAAAAAGTACCCTACATGCACGGGCAGCTACGCGCTTGGAGCTCAGAGGTAGTCGTCGATCTTCTCCTTGCCTGGCCTGGTGCTGCTCGATGGACCTACACCCACCGTCACAAACTAGACGGTGAGTATAGTGATATTTAAGTGATAACTGGAGAAATCTAATACTACATTTCCAATTTAACTAGAGGTATTTAAAAGCATATGTAGCTGAAGAAATGCTGAATAAATAATGCAAGTAAATACCAACGTTAACAGATACACATAACTGACATAGGTTAAGTCGAGATGATCTACGTCCGGTCGGCGGTGAGAACTATCACCTAGCCTTTTCCACTACTGTATGGAGCTGTGCTCAACATATAATAATAATCTCTCTCTCTCTCTTTTTTTCTTTCCTAATAACCTCAAGTGGCGGAGCTGTGCTCTGCGTATATAAATCATTTATACTTGCCGACAACCCCGTGTCCCATGCCACATGTGCCGCCCAAGTGTAGTGGCGAGTGCCGGAGACCCCGAAAGATCGAAATCCTCGTGAATCCGCGCATCTCGTATGCAATGGACACTAGATAATCCCTACTTTAGATTTCAAGAATATATATCCTACAATGCTATGATTTCAACGCAAGTTAGGCTACAAAGGCCCAAAGGAAATAGAACACAAGTCCAACATAACAGATAACCCTATAGCATGCATTTTCTAAATATATACATTAGCCATATTTCAAGACAAACATTGAGCATATAAGGAAGCATGGAGTCAATGATATATCAAACAAAGGCATCATGCTATATCGATATTCAATATGAATAGAAACAAGGAAAGCATGATGTGGGAAATAAATTAGCTAGTCTTGAAATAGACTGAAAATTTATAAATGACTGGAATGAAATAAAGTAAAGAGTTCCCACAGTTTCACTTACCAGTCACAGCATAGCTATGGCTATCCGACCTCGCGACACTCCGACTAGTGCTCTCGAAATCCCGTAACACCCCTAGGTCCCTGAAAGGTCACTTCATATCATTTATTTATTTATTTATTTTTAATACTTTTATTACATAGATATATTTTATATTATTATCATTATTATTATTTGTGTATGTATACATATATGTGTATGTGTATATATATAAATGTATACACATATATAAATATATATATGTGTATATTATTTATTTTTTTATTTTTATTTTTATTTTTTCTAAATTCCTAGCTAATTTCTATAATTTTTGTATATGAGCATTATTATTTATATAGGTCCCTATGCATGTGGGCTTTTGGCACACATTAAAGGCCCACATTTTATTGCACATGAATGTGACTGTGCACAACAAAAGCCCACCACCGTACACATTTTAGGTCCCAAACCCATATACATGGACTTGGCCCATGTACATGAACTTGGCCCATGTACATGCTTGAACGTACATGAGTGCTTTTGCCACTTTTTTTTTTTGGGATGGCCCAAGTCCATGTATATGATATGGGCTTGGGCCTTCACCATCACCTCCTAACTTGTGCGTTCAAGCACAAGCTTTCCTGTTTGTGCTGAACGCACATAAGGAATGGATGGTTCGGCCAGCAACTCATGTTGACCGAACTAGCACCTTGTTGGTGCTGCTCGCGATCCTCCCGTGTCCTCGAATAGATCAAAATGTCGTCGATGAAGACTACTACAAACTGGTCAAGAAATGGCCTGAATACTCGGTGCATAAGGTGCATAAACACGGCGGGGGCGTTGGTCAGCCCGAACGGCATAACCGTAAACTGGTAGTGTCCATATCTGGTGCGGAATGCTGTCTTAGACTGGTCCTCGTCCCTGATCCTAAGCTGATGATACCCTGATCTCAGGTCTATCTTGGAGAAGAACTGTGCTCCTCTCAGCTGCTCAAACAAATCATCAATCCTCGGTAGCGGGTACTTGTTCTTGATTGTAACCTTATTCAGTTGCCTGTAGTCGATGCACAGTCGTAGGCTACCATCCTTCTTTTTCACAAAAAATATTGGCGCTCCCCATGGCGACATGGAAGGTGTGATGAATCCCTTATCCCCCATGTCCTTAAGCTGAGCCCTCAACTCCTCTAGCTCCTTCGGGGCCATGCGGTAAGGTGGTATCGCGATCGGTTTGGTGCCGAGTACTAACTCGAAGATGAAGTCTACCTCTCGCGGCGGCGGCAGTCCTGGCAACTCCTCAGGAGAGAGGTCAGAAAACTCTCTAACGATCGGTATGTCCTCAATTCGGGGTCCCTGACTCTCTGTTATAGTATACAAGGCTACTAGAGTCTCCATCATTGTTGTCAGTCCTAGTATGCCTAACATGCGTCCAGAAATGAAGGAAATAGTGGAACCCGAATCAAATAAAACATAAGACTCTCTACCAGCGATAGAAATCGTACCCTCGATGAGACTTCGCGTAGCGTTAGTATCCGGCTGTGCCACCATGTGAGTTGCCTCTCGACTCTGTGGTGGATACACTGCTGCTGGCTGTGGACACTCCTTCACCAAATGTCCCACCTGTCCGCACCTGTAACATGAAACCTGTATATGCTGACCGGACTGTGGCTGTCCCAGAACTGGAGTCTGTCTATGTCCCTAACGGGGTCCCTCTCGGCCTCTACCCCCGCTCGACCTCTACCACCCCGCTTGCGATACGTCGTGGTGCGATGGTCTTTGGGAAAGTAAGTCTCTTTGGCGCTGGTAATGCTGGCCTAATCGATGGTGGTGGTAAGGAACGTCCTCTCCCTGAGCTCTGTGCTGACGCGACATAAGACACCTGAGGTACCACCGATGTGAAACGTGAAGTCATCCCCGATCCATGGAAGCCTCTATCCCATGTCCCGGGTGCCTTGCCACTCCGCCGCCTCTCTCGAAATCTGCGCGCCGCTTTAATGTCAATCTCTCGCCCTAAGCACATACATGTCGGCTATTACACCAAGGTAGTAGGTCTCGTGGGAAAGTGCACGCTCGTATATCTCGGTGAGTATCCTAACGCCCGTGCTGACTACGTGATAGCCAATGTCTGCTCTCAGACCTTTGAAAATGATACACATCTCCCAACTCATCTCGGACCAAATCCCCCGCAAACTGCCTCAAATACCTGTATCTGTCTCTGTACTCCATAACTGACTCATCTGCTCTCTGCTTCAAACTCATAAACTTTCTCCTCAACCTCATCATGACTGCAGGCGGGAAGTACTGCTGATAAAACATGGCCTTAAAGGTCGTCCATGACTCAAAATCTCCATCGGTAGCTATGGTGGTACGCCACCAGACGTCGGCGTCCCTCTGAAGTGTATAAGACGACAAATCTGGGCGTACTCTATCCTCGATCCCCAAAATTCGATGTAGCTTCTCCTATGATAATATCCATCCCTCATTCTTCTCGAAGTTTCTTTCCCCGTCGAAGTACACTGGCTGAAGGCGGAGAAAATCCTTCACCAGTTGAATCCCTACTGATGAGCCTGAAGGTGTGGGTGTGGGAGTCGGAGTCATCACTGCTACCTCTGCCGTAGAAACGGTCACTACCGAAGAGTCGACGTCGCTACCGTGCCCTGAATAATAGGAGTGTCTGGTACGGACGCAGTCGCCGGGATGGTGGATGGTGCAGTAGTAGGTCCGGTCGTCGGAAGGGTAGTAGTCGCAGGAGTAGCGGCGACAACACGAGTAAGTGCGGTGACCTGTGTTGTCATGAAGGTCATGAAATCAACCATCTGCTGTCCCTGTGCATCTACTCTATCCGCCAACCTCTGATAGTCGTCGTCTGATGTAGTAGGAGGCTGACTACTACTAGCACCCAAATCGCCTGTCTCGCGTGCATCCGTCATCGTCGTCTGCATGTGGATAACGATTTCCTATCAACTATTAGGAAGTCTACCACGTATATACGTATACATATTGAAAAAGATAGCATATATATACAAATTCCCAACTCACTTTCACTCAATTCCCAACAAAATAATTCCTAGGCAAGGTTCATCTGGTTTCCACTTCTAGGGTGTGTATTTTATTCAAATTTATGCTTTACTCCTTGATAAATGATCTTTGATACCAATCAGGAAATTGGTACCAAAATCCTTATTCAACACTATGCTTTGTCCCTGAGGTTCTAAAGCCTAAGCTCTGATACCAACTGCGACGGCCCCTATTTTCATCTAGGGCACCGCCTAGCCTAATCCCGTAATTAAGCCCTAATCACGACACATAGGACCCAATTACGAATTAGTCAGCCTTTACTACCTTTTTTCTCTATATTTAACAATTAATTTAATTAGCGGAAGTCTTTATAAATTTAATGCGAAATTCTTAAATATTTTAGTGGAAGTAAATCTTATAATTATAAGTGTGGAAACCAGGAAATAACAATCAACATATATATATGCATATAACGGCGAACATATATATAACAAAGTGAAAGCCAAAAGTCGGGTAATCTAACGCTTATCCCAATAACATCCCAAAAGGTAAAGACATAAGTAAACATAATACAAAAAGTACCCTACATGCACGGGCAGCTACGCGTTTGGAGCTCAGAGGTAGTCGCCGATCTTCTCCTTGCCCGGCCTGGTGCTGCTCGATGGACCTACACCCACCGTCACAAACTAGACGGTGAGTATAGTGATATTTAAGTGAAACTGTGGGAACTCTTTACTTTATTTCATTCCAGTCCTTTATAAATTTTCAGTCTATTTGTAGACTAGCTAATTTATTTCCCACGTCATGCTTTCCTTGTTTCTATTCATATTGAATATCGATATAGCATGATGCCTTTGTTTGATATATCATTGACTCCATGCTTCCTTATATGCTCAATGTTTGTCTTGAAATATGGCTAATGTATATTTAGAAAATGCATGCTATAGGGTTATCTGTTATGTTGGACTTGTGTTTTATTTCCTTTGGGGCTTTGTAGCCTAACTTGTGTTGAAATCATAGCATTGTAGGATATATATTCTTGAAATCTAAAGTAGGGATTATCTAGTGTCCATTGCACATGAGATGCGCGGATTCACGAGGATTTCGGTCTTTCGGGGTCTCCGGCACTCGCCACTACACTTGGGCGGCACACGTGGCATGGGACACGGGGTTGTCGGCAAGTATAAATGATTTATATACGCAGAGCACAGCTCCGCCACTTGAGGTTATTAGGAAAGAAAAAAAAAAGAGAAATTATTATTATATGTTGAGCACAGCTCCATACAGTAGTGGAAAAGGCTAGGTGATAGTTCTCATCGCCGACCGGACGTAGATCATCTCGACTTAACCTGTGTTAGTTATGTGTATCTGTTAACGTTGGTATTTACTTGCATTATTTATTCAGCATTTCTTCAGCTACATATGCTTTTAAATACCTCTTGTTAAATTGGAAATGTGGTATTAGATTTCTCCAGTTATCACTTAAATATCACTATACTCACCGTCTAGTTTGTGACGGTGGGTGTAGGTCCATCGAGCAGCACCAAGCCGGGCAAGGAGAAGATCGGCGACTACCTCTGAGCTCCAAGCGCGTAGCTGCCCGTGCATGTAGGGTACTTTTTGTATTATGTTTACTTATGTCTTTACCTTTTGGGATGTTATTGGGATGAGCGTTAGATTACCCGACTTTTGGCTTTCACTTTGTTATATATATGTTCGCCGTTATATGCATATATATATGGTGATTGTTATTTCCTGGTTTCCACACTTATAATTATAAGATTTACTTCCACTAAAATATTTAAGAATTCCGCATTAAATTTATAAAGACTTCCGCTAATTAAATTAATTGTTAAATATAGAGAAAAATAGGTAGTAAAGGCTGACTAATTCGTAATTGGGTCCTATGTGTCGTGATTAGGGCTTAATTACGGGATTAGGCCGGGCGGTGCCCTAGATGAAAATAGGGGCCGTCACATCTGTTTTGGGTGAAAAGCTTATTTGATCGATGTTTTGGAGAGGAATTTGATGCGGTTGGAGTGTGTAAGTTGTTTCTATGATGTCTGGGAGGTTTTAGGAACCCAGAAAAACCTAGAATTCATAGCTAGAATTATGGGCAGAGCGCATCTAGCGCGCTGAGTGATGAACAGCAGCACGCTGGGCACGCTGGGGAAGATGATGATATTCGTGCATGAACAGTGCACGACGAATCACCCAGCGCGCTAGCCACCCTGCCTAGCGCGCTGGGGACCAGAACCCATAAACTTCTAAGTCTTTAACCAAGCCTAATTGATAATAAACCCACTTAATTAACCATTAAACACCAGTAATCGATCTCAAGAGTCACAGGACAGTATTCGGAGTCGAGGACTAGTTAAGGGGTCAGATCGAGGGGTGTTTCGGGGTTATTAAGCGCAGTTTGAGGTATGTAAAACCCAATTGAACACCATTACTGCATTTACTTATTGTCTATTCATTTGAGCTGTTATTTCTTGGAAATCTGTGAGTCTATTCTGACTAAGTTGGTTGAGGTTACTCCCGCCTATGTATCCGGTGGTTATTGGCATTTACTTATTGTCTATTCATTTGAGCTGTTATTTCTTGGAAATCAGTGAGTCTATTCTGACTAAGTTGGTTGAGGTTACTCCCGCCTATGTATCCGGTGGTTGTTGTGGTCACTTGTTAAGTGTGTAGCGCGTGTTCGCGACCTCAGTAGATGTTATCTCGAGTTGACTACCGGTTCACATGTTCGATGTACGCCCATAGGGTTAATGCCGCTAGGACACAGTCGGAGGGATGGGTAGATTCCACATCCAAGGGCTCCTGGTCCGAAGTACATACTTAGTCAGCTGTGTTCACACCCATTTGTAGTTATGTGTGTTTATTTACATGCGATGAGCTTTGAGTAGTTGCCTGCATATTTCCTTCTTCCCGCATGCTTATTTAACACTATTCTTTAGCTCCATTATTTATTTCTTGAATTATAATGCACGATGGTTTTCATTGGGATTTTACTTATTGGGCTCGTCATCTGCCTCTTGCGATGGCTTGAGCACAGATCTTGTGTATTAGTAGGGGCAGGGAGATCACAGGTGACACACCTTCACTTGTCCACTGTCGAAGACCTGCTGATATGTGTATTAGTATTAAATAGTTTTATTTATTATTATTGGGGACTTGTGACTACATCTTTTTCAGTACTGGTATATAAATATTCACTGATGGCAATTGTCTATATACTGAGTACTTTTGGGTTTTCCACTATTTGTGTAACATGTTTAAATTATTCATCCTCAGTTATGATAATCAAAAGCTTTCGCACATTCAATATATTAATAATTAACTTGACAATTAGGAAATTATAGTGACTAGTTAGCTGTGTGACTCAGCTAGCAGCTGTGGCGGACCAATGTGGTTTTGGGGCAGTCACAAACACTACTCGTAACTCAACGCCACAATCCTGTCACACAGACACAAGTATAAATAGGTAATACACGTCTTCATACAGACATCATATTTTTCGAGTCGTTACATTTTTTAATATAAAAAGAAATTTTTATGCTATTTTTTTTGAAAAAATACAAATGTTACTAGTTTAACACAGCAAAGGGCAACTTAATTTCCTAGGTCCGTCACTGCACACAACCCTAAACTCACACGAATTGAATTTAATGCATTGAATTTAATGCGTTGATTGTATAAAGCTCTCAAAAAGGCACTACACATAGACATCTGGATCGCACAAGTACAAATGTTTTCGATTTAGCCTATATTTTTAAGGCACTTGACTAGTCCCAAAAAAGGCTAATCAATTAGTGTGGTCAATCGTTACAAAGATGAGTCTATCGCACAAGTAAATATGCTTCAACTCAATAACTAAGGGTAGTCAATCTAGTATACATGTGACGGTCTTTTCACAAACAAATAAATCTAACCCTAGATTCAAATCAGTGCTAAAGGAAAAAGAATACAAAAGAAGAACAAAAGAATATAGATTAGATAGATCTCACAATAAATCCACGAAACCTATGACTTGTTCAATCCGCCTTGGGCCTAAATCAAGGGTTTTAGCCGGACATGATTGGGCAAAATGCAAGTTCTCTTCAAGTTATTCGATAAAAAAAGATAAGAAAACGCAAACCAAATTAGTTCCTATTAATATGAAACCCCCAAAGTAGGTTTCAACCTAAAAAATATGGAAAAAATAGTAAATTTTGGAGTTCCTGCAATCTGCGCCACGAGAGGCTTATGTGAGTATACTTCTTAAAGTGTGGGCTACGACGTAGAAATCAGTGAGTTTCTGTTTTAGGCGTTGTGGGTCACTCTGTGTGAGAATTTGTATTGGCGGCATGACCCACGACGTGAATTTTGCAGTTTATCTTGCACTGCGATTTCAAGTCACTTAAAGGTTGAATTTGATGATGCTCATGATAAAAACGTCCGGCTTTGAGTCTAGTTTCCAACGAAATAAACGGAAAGTCATTAAGATGAGAATTGAAGGAGTTATATCCTTTACATTGAAGTTGGGACGATATGAAACTCGACCGAATTTTGGCCAACTTGGTGTAACGCAATCACAAACTTCACATTTCTTCCTTGAGCCCCGGTTTCGCTTCATATTCACGTTCTAAGTCCCAAAAGCCTGAAATTATCAAAAGTGAGAGTTTGTCACTATAATAAAAAGAATTGGAGTCCGATAATAAGTTAAACACTAGACTAAATAATGTGTAATTATACACTTAACAGGGGGCCACCTACCCCCATTATATGTGTATGCATATCATAGATGCATGAGACCCAAAACTCTTTTAGCCCTACTCACTTTACTTTTGAATAATTATATCATATTGAATATCAAAAATCTTCATCAGTTTTGAGTTTTTCAACTTAAGAAATGTATATTGTTGTAAATTGTTTTATAATTAGAATTGTTTCATAAAATGATTACTAAAGGGAGCATCATCTAATGTAAGAGCATCTCCAATAGAATGTTGATTGAATGTCAACGTATGCTACCTAAGATTAAATTGACATTGAGATGAAAAAAGGTCTTTCATGGGAATGTAGAATGTCATGTTAATGTGGCATAAAAAAATCTGACATTGTCAATTTTGGATGTAAACTCTAGACATTCAAATTGACAACCATAAAAGATTCCATTTTTTTTGGGTTGGTTGGAATCAATCTCTTTTTAAATTGAAAAAGAAATGTCACCTCATCAATTGACGTTCAATCCACATCTACCATTGGAGATCAATTTTGGAGTCCAATGTCTATTTGAGCCACACGGGATGACATCCTCTTCACGTTGATGATATGCCAAGAATCCACACCTACAATCCACATTCACCATTGGAGATGCTCTAACAAACCCAAATTGGCTCTCCTTTATTCACATAAACAAAATTTGGCCTCCCCTCTCGCCCAAGGTTGGGTCCACACCTGGTCCTCGTCCTTTATTAAAAAATAAAGTCTGAGGAGGCCATGACTTAGACTTCACTTAAGTTAAAAAAATCATATACAATTTTCATTCACCAAAAGCATATCTGACGAGGTGGTAGAGGCATCACTTGTCGAAAGGCAAAGTTTGGAAAAATCGGGCGATTCCCACTCAGCCACTCAAGTAATAGAACATATACAATCATTATAAAAGCATTGTTAATGATAATATACAATACTATATAATCCACCATTAATATGATATAAATCGATGAAATTCATATCATATATGCTTCAATTTCTTAAAAAAAATATTTGAGAATAATGGACACCGACACGATCAACGGTTGAAAACAGGTAGTACTGTCAGTGACATATTGTGGTATGTTGCACTTTAATGTTATAGCTGTTAAGCTGTATGACGAATAATTTAGGGCACCAATAAATATGCTACAGTAACCGTCACATGCATTATGGGACAGGTTCCTAGATCTATATTAATAACCCATATGGCCATCCTCTTAATTAATTTCACATTTTTTCTTATCAAGAAAAAAAAATAATTTCACATTTTTTTAAAAACTCATAAATCCTCCACTCCCAAAAAAAAAGACAAATCCATATAGATATATTGTTGATATATATAATATTTGTATAACACATAGTTTTCAAATAAGTGTGACTTATTTATATATATTTAATTAGCTATATGTCATTCCTTGTACAAAAAAAAATAGCTAGATGTCATTCAACTCTGTTCGTGGATCTTATAGCCAAACTATTAGTAGTACATTTTTACTCTTTAACTTCATCATATAGTTTTTTTACGGTTCACGTGTTTCTGGAAGATAGAGTACTTGTGAAATTTTATTGAAACTTTGCAACAAAACAAGGAAGTACTTGATCTGTGATAAAGAAATGACATGATAAATGGGGGTCCGTTGGTTGGGGCGTAGGTTTGTTCTGGTTCAGGTTCATTTGGCTTGGCCCTACATTCCCATCAAATAATTTCGTGAAAGAAGAAAAAAAAAAAAAAAAAGTGTTGTACGTACTCTCTCTAGTGTTTTATTAGGTAGGTAGGGACTATTAGGTAGGTAGGGACTAGACACTCAAATTTTTTTTTTTTTTTTTTTTTTTGGAAGATGATAATCTAACACACTTTATTTTTTAGTCATTTATAACTCTTTTTTGTCTCCTCAAGCGTGACCCCACATCTGACAAAACACTATAAATAGCTAATGTGTCAAAAGTGTGTTAGATTATCATTTTTTTTTTGATAATTAATTGTGCTCCAAAACTTTTTTTTAGCCCTTTTGTGCTTAGGTCTGAGTCACTTGACTAATTTTAAAAGAGTTAATCGAAGGCACCATAACCATATAGTACCAATATTATCCCAACTTAACCACATTTGACTCATAAATGTGAACTTTATCTCAAAAGGTATCGCCATTTGACTCATAAATGTGAACTTTATCTCAAAAGGCATCGGTATTAATTTAGAAGAGATCATCACTTATATATTTTTTTATGAAGTTGTATTTAATCGATGTGGGACTAAACTTTTTGATCTACACATGTTCAACACATACATTTTGCTTAGATAATAATTAAGGAATATGTAAAAGGTTGTGAATTCAATCACTTGTTTGATGCTCCAACATATTGGTGGATACTTATGTAGATAATAGATATATTCAAAGCTATAAAGTGACTCTGTTGGAGTGTTCATTAGTTGCTTGTGTGCAGGGGCAGAGGAACATGTTATTTTATTTTATTGGCAACAAGTTTTTATTTTATTTTTGTCAAATTTTATGTTGTTACACAAAACATAATTACCGTGGTAGCGCTACTTACAATTAAGCCTTATTTGGTAAGAGGAAAGTTGGATCAAGTTCACTTTCATGAAAGTCAATACTTTTTATTTTTATTTTTTTGATTAACAAATACCAAATTTGGTCTAGGTTCATTTATAACTACAGGATATCCTGCTCCAACAACATGAAAAATTGATTGGCGTATGTTTCCAAATCTTAAAATCAACATTATTCTGAAAAACTTCCTTAGTCATGTGGTATGCACAGATATTATTCTCTCGAAATGTGTGGCTGAAAACTCCACTCCACTCCTTGCCCGTCTCCCTTATAATATCATGAATCAATAGATCTCAAAATTGGCCCTATGATGAGTCTAAAATAAGATCAATTGCTTCCTGCGAGTCTAGTTCCACAACGAGTTTCCTACATCCTTTATCCCACGTCAATTGTAAATCATGTTTAACTCCTCATGGTTCGACGCAAATAGGTGAACACCGACTCAACTTTGCTTGAAATACTGTTCGAAAATTGCCTTTCATCCACCCCATCACAATTTATTTTCAACCAACCATCCTCTGGTGCTACCCAATGACAATATTTTATTTTTGCTAGAGCTTGGCTCGAGGTCGACCACAAACCTTCCGAACGAAGGATTTCATTAATTATGTAAATAATGGATCGCCTTACCTCATATCCTATATCAAATCGATTCCCAAATATAGTGTTATTTCTCCAGGACCACAACTTCCAACAGGAGACACCAAACATTATCTTCTTGAGATGATCTTTCTGACTGAGGTTCGACACTAGCCAATCCATCAATGTTGATGTATAGAATAGTGGAGATGATATCATTTGGGGTAGGGATTCCCAAATCAGGCGAGTTAGTTGACAATCCCTTAAAACATGTAGAGTGGATTCGTCATCTCTTCAAATTCTCTAAAAGTTGTCATCCCTTCCCAACCTCATCCATATAAGTAAAAATAACTTGTTCGGGGGTAAAAAATTATACTCCTCAAGGGAAGTTACTGAGTTATAAGTTACTAGTTTTAGACTCGGATATTGTCTCAAAATACTATGAATCTATATTTATTTTTTTATAAATACAAATTATTTAAAAATTAAATATATAATATATGACAAATGATGTAATAAAGTTGTTGTGTAAAAAAAGAAAAGAAAAAGAACAAAAAAGTGAAAATAATGTACTTAGGCTATTAATTTCAAATCTATGTAAAGTTGACATGTGTCATCATGTACATACCTTTCTTATAGATATATAGATGATATAATCACCTCTTATTAAATCCTCTCACTCCCTTAATAAATATTTATGTCAATTCTAATATTTTATCATTTTTAACATAAGTTATGCTATGTTGTTGTTGCTGGTTATGCTTAACGGAAGCAATTTCTCGATAACTTTAAAGTTGAACCAAAAAAAAAAAAATATTTGAGTGAAGTATTACACAAAGCTCCTTAAAAGTTTGTAAAATCAACCAAACAAGGCCTTATACTGGGGACTTGCGCTCGCCATGGGCTAGGGTTAGGCTACAGACATTCTGCTTTTTTGGTCGAGACCACGCAATATCTAAATTAACCGACCAATGAGCTCGCTCAAATTTTCTAACATTGAGTACGCAATTTGATGTCTGGGCCTTAAGCCCAGTTAACCTAGGGGGCCAGGACCGGCCCAACCAGGCCGGACTCACGGCCACATATCCATCGGGCCACGGGCCTGCATCCTGAGACGCAGATCATCATCGATAGACGAACTGTTTTTTTGGGGGTTTAGGGTTCTGCTTTCCAACTTCGAAGCTCCATCAATGGCGAACCCTCCCGAAAATCACACCCAATCCGCCACCGACAACTCATCAAATCCCTCTCAAGAAGCAGAGGAAACAACGATGGCGCCGGAGGAGGAAGAACCGAAGCAAGAACTCATCAATCAAGACATTCTTGAACAATCGATTCCTCACTCGGAAGACACTCGCGATCCAGTCGAAAAGCGAAAGCGAGACGAAGAAGAAGAAGGAGAAGAAGAGGAGGAAGAAGAAGACGAAGCCAATGGTGATGGTGAGAAAAGCAATGATCTTCATCCGATGTGGAAAACGAGCCTCTGTTCGTACTTCAGACGGGAATCGGCGTCCTGCAGCCACGGCGAAGCGTGCCGGTACGCGCACGGGGAGGCCGAGCTGCGCCCCCGGCCTGATAACACATGGGATCCTACTTCTGAGAGGGCGAAGAAGCTTTTGAAATTGGAGAGTGGCGAAAAGGTTGAAGCTTTGGATGCTAGAGAGGAGGTTCTTGTGACGGATGCGTTTGGGGACTTGTCGGATTCGTCGTTGCGAAAGTGCGTCACGAATCTGCCGAGGAAATGGCATTCGGATAGCTTGAGGAAGTTTCTCAATGAGCAGGCAAGGCAATTTTATGATTCTGCATTGCGATTTGAGTTTTCAATACTGTGTATGTAGTGATAATTACTTGTTAGATTAGAAGGAATGCAATTTGTGTCACTTATTTTTTTCTGAGTCGGTGGGAGCTTCCAACGTTGGTTTTTCCATTCGAAGGACTCGAACACTAGTTAGTATTTAAGGGACAACAACTCGCTTCTAGTTGTGCCAATGAGCTGTTGGTTTGTGGTCACTTATTTGCTTGAACACGTACTGCATGACTTAAAAAAATGGCCTTGTTATAGAGAGCAAGGGCACCTGATTAGATTGAATAACCAGGGTGCCTTTACGAATTCAGTTGCCGACATTTCAAATTACTTCTCCTTAAAAAGATTGCTTGTTTGAACTTCTAATGGTTTGAATCAATGTTTGGCGAGGCGGTGAAAGGTGTTTTAGCACTGGGTGGACAAAACATATTTACTTAGGCCTCACTAAGAAAAAAATTTAATTTATTTAGAGACCCCTCAATAATATGGGGCATATTTTTGCACCTACACATCTCATCAACATGTCTTTACCTCCACACTTTTCCACGCATTTTGAAATAAAAAATATTTTTAAACAAATGAAATGATAAAATAATAAAACAAGTTCTGAAAATTACAGAGACCTCCCTGGTTTAAATAATTGAAAATTTGATCCTCATATTCGTGAAGGATGTTGGTGTCCTTTGGGTTTTGCTTGCTTTTGAAAGGCATTATTTTACTAGTGGATATGCTGAGTTTAGTTGACATACTGGCATGGTGTTCTTCCTTCGTTAGTTGACGTTCCTGGTGTTTTTGATCCTCTAAGAATGTAATTAGGATTCTTGTTAATTTAAGTCCCTTGATTCATTATTGAGTAGGTGTTGAAAGTATTCTTGATATAAAAACCTTTTCAATTGTGAAAATTTTAACAATGCATTGTGAGAATTTTCAAACGGGAGTTGGTGATTTGTATAGATTGTTGAGTTCACATTGCTTTGTTGACTACTACTCATATTATTATGAATTATTATATATGCATAGATAAATACAGTCTTGCATCATCTTCTATGCTTGATAGCTTCTTTTGAACATAAGGAGCTTATCGACATGTGCGATTTATGAGCCTTTTCATGATAATCTATTGATTAAAATACTAGTCAATTTATATCAAGCACAAGGTCATTGGTCGTGGACTAGCTTTTTTTGCGATAATTTTTATTTATACATGAAAATATCTCAATATTACTGTTCAAAATAAAACAATGATTAGATTTTTTTTTAACTTAATGTTAGTAAATGTTAAACACGGTTGATAATTAATATGAGCGCACCAAATATGTAGAGTAAAATATATGTTATTGTTGTAGTTAAATTTATTACAGAGTCTGTGACGGTGTCAATGTGAACTTCTTGCCATATGGTGAGAGGAAAGATGCTCTGTAACAGTGTAACTATCCAATTCCATATGTGTGAAGTGTTAAGTGTTAACTATCACTCTTTGAAACGAATCCAAATATTTTATTGCACCTTGAAGCTTTTGAAGTAATCTGAAACCTTTGTGAGTCCTTGTTCACATTCTTAACATTAATGCTGATAATTGATATCAAGCTTCTTGTGAATATAATGTATGAAGCAATGTCCTTTCTATTTAAAGGCATACTACTTAAGTACTGATAGAGTCCTGATGCATAGGAGGCATTTCTTTTCAAGATTTGAGATGTGCTAACCGTCTATGTTTTAGGTTTTATATGGTTGCGTTTATTCTACTTTTTCCCTCTTATTAGCACATAGATTTCAGTTTCGTCCTATATCTGACGAACTTGTACTTCTTTGGCATTTAACAGAAGCAAGGCACCTTTTGATTGTAGACTGACTAATTTATTGTACTTCGACAGGAAGTTCTCTTTGGTTCTGCCAACAAGAAGAAGGGAATGACTGTAGGTTTTGTGACCTTTGAGACTGCGGAGCAGGTTGAGAAGGCTATTGAGGTATTAATGTACCATATACCTTTCATAATTTGTGGGAACTTTTTGTCATCTTATAGATCTTGAAAAATGTAGGAGCTAAATGGAAAGCCCATGGGAAACAAGCACTTAAAAGTTGCAGATGTCCTCCCACGATCATTTGAGAAGAAAGCTCAATCACTTCTCTCCGATGTCCAATGTGCAACGCAGTCTGTTGAAACAGTGTTAGCTGATGAAGACACAAGTATTTCTCTTCCGGTCGATGGTGGTGTTGCTTTGGGAGACAATCTCACAAGCAGCAGTGTAGTCTTAAAGACTAGAAGTGCTCGTGACTCAGTGACTCCCCTTGCTCATTTGCCATATGGTGAACAGTTGGAGCAAAAGAAGAAGTCATTGGAGCAAATTCTTAAAAAACTTGTGAGACATGAATCCTTTTGTCATCCTCGAGTTTTATGCTTTTTTTTTTGAAATTGAAATTGAAATTTATTTCTTTGCACAAACTGACTTCACCCCTTTGAAGACACGAAATGCACGTAAAGCTTGTCCTGATGCTGTTCCTTTTCCTGAATGGATTCACAAGTCCAAGGCAATTGGTAATGCTCTTTTTGCCTCCTTAATTGATACCTCAAAATCCAGTCACATTTTCCTAGAATTTCTGGATCATAAAGATGGAAAATGGACATTGCATAGGTGCATTGTGTTTTCTCTCTGGAATGAATCTCCATATTTGTTTTAAATTAATTTGTAAGAACTGCTACTTTAAATGCAAATCTACTATCTTTTGTTGTTTTGTGCGTAAAAAGCTTATTTTTGCTGGCCATATACCATTTCATTTCTTCGGCTGGCAAACTTCTGATCTACACGTATAACATGTTCAATATTTCATTTCCCCGAACGATTTCTGTTGAATATTTATACATTTGAAAAAATAAAAATTAAGTGTACTGATACTATGAGGCTGTTCTTGACCCTGTACTTATTGGAAAGGTCCTGTTTTTAGTGTGAGTATTGTAAGCCTTCAACGTTTTGGCTGCACTTCCACAAACAATCTAGTTGTTTGGCTGTTTATACTATTAGTCTGTTGCAAAAATGTGTGATACTGATTGGTATAGTGTTTCAACATCATAATCTATAAATGGAATGATATAGAGATAATAACTTGTTCTGCAATCTGTTTACTTTGTCTCTTCTAGGTGGCCTTCCATGCAAATTTGAAGGCATCGTTGAATCACCAGTTGTTGATGAATACCGCAATAAGTGTGAGTTCTCAATTGGGTTCTCTACGCAAGGAATGCCAACAGTAGGATTTATGGTGGGAAACTTTAGGTTGGTGATGATCCATCTCCATTTCTATGAGGTGCAATTTCACCAATTTCCAGCCCAAGCATTTTGGAGTTTAATAAATTTAGCAAAAAGTGCTTGGTATTTCAGTAAAGGTGTAATCGAGCTTGAATAATTTACAGACTGGTCAAATATTTCAAGAATCACTTTGATATGTACTTAACCCTTCAAAGAGATTTGAGCCTTTCTTTTTGGCAGATAAGCATGTACCTGTGCATTAATTACCAAAAAGTCTAAAATGTGGTATTTCAGGGAGGGTGTGACAGCGGTTGAGGAGCCCATTGACTGCCTGAATGTTTCTAAAATTGCTTGCAAATATGCTTTCATCTTTCAAGAGTTTCTACAGCGGTCAAGCTTGCCAATATGGAATAGACTAAACAATACTGGCTACTGGCGTCAACTAACGGTACACTACGTTTATAGTTAAAAAACTTGAAGAATTAGCAACTTTGGATCATTTCACTCTCATACTATTTTATACCTGTTATTTTTAGCTTCGTTGGATTTACTTTTCATAGATCTAAAGATCTTCTTGATTCTTATTTGATGTTAGGTTCGGGAAGGAAGGAACCCACATGAGGCTGTTGACGCTAAAGATCTTCAAAGCAATATCTCTGAAGTCATGCTTATAGTACAGGTATGTGTTTTTTAGATTTTGAGAAAACTTTAATGGTCTTCTACTAAAATAATTGCCATGCTAACCAATAAGTGTTGGTCGAGTTGCTCGGGTTCTCAACTTAGAAATTGAGGTCATGGGTTTTGCACTTGCTATCCTCGTGCACTAGTGTAATAATTCTCCTAAACAACATGTCAATTTTGTATGGGATTAATGAGTGAAGTTTTATTTTTTATTTTCCTAAAACTCAAGGTTATCAAAGAGAAACAAGATAGATAGATATTAGTATTTAACAACAACATAGCTTAATCCCAAATTAGTTAGGGTCGGCTACATGCTCAATGTAATGCAATTGATGGTGAGCTTTCCAAACCATTAGAATCCCTAACTCGTCAAATTTCTTTAGATTCTTGTTTGAGTTTTCTAGTAGGGCCATTTGTAGGCCGCCTTTGGAGTTGTCCAAACCATCGCATCCGCCCTTCCATAATATTTGTGTTAATTGGTGCTACTCTTATTTTTCTTTGAATTTTTGTATTTCTTATTTTGTTTTTATAAGTTTTACCACACATCTTCCTAAGCTTCATCATTTCCGTTACGTTCATTTTATGTACTTGTTTCTTTACTTCCATAGAGCATAGCTGGCCTAATTTTACCACTCCATTATCTTGACATGAATTGATCATAGGTCACACTTGTTGCACTCCATTTCTTCTATCAAGCTTGAATTCTATGTATGACATCATTCTCAATACTACCATCATTCTGTATGATCGATCCTAGACATCAAACGTGGTTCACCTTAGAAACTTCTATTTCCCCTAATTTTACCACTCCATTATCTCTATGTCTAGTATTTCTAAACTCACAATGCATATCAAAGTTAAGGAGCGTTTCGATACTATTAGTCTTGTGCTTACACTTGGGCCAAGCGAATTCGAAGTTAAGGAAAGTTTCGATGTTTCTAAAATCGGGATGAATTGATATACCATATATGAAGCAAAATCAAGAAAACATCACAGTAATGGCATTTTCTGAACTTAGACCCTTCATTAAAATTTATTCTCTCCAAGGTTCACTGTCCTTTAATAGGAAAACGAGAAGAAAGAAATAAAAGACATTGCTAGGAATCCTCCCAACTTTCACTATCTTCAGCTTTTAGTTTGACTTAAATGTGACTCATTTCTCTTTGAAAATTGGGTTCTGATGATCGGATTTGCAGGTTTGCTCAGTTAGCTTCGATGATAAAGTAACAAGAAGCGAGCTCCAACAAATGGCTGAAGCTTTTGCCAACGGTGCTAGTGCAAGTTCTCCTCCTTTACCGCTGACGTCATTGGTAGTTCAGGTGCATTACCTCAGTTTTTGTAACACTCTTCGTGATTAGCTTCTGGAATCTATTCTTCTGTACTCTCTTATGATTTTGTTTGTGGATTTAGGTTTTATTGGTACTTTATTCATTTACCAGATTGTTTAGAGTTGGATGCTGAACCAATCAGGATCTTCCTTCAATATAATGTACTGCACTTTTTATTGTGCTATTTCTGGAATTTACCACATAATTCATGAATCCTTTTTTAACAAGGAAGTTTCACTTGGGAAATGTAATGGCTAGTTAATTTTAGCATTTCTTGCTTCCTATTTTCTTGTGTTTGATCGCGTATTTTTATGTTATCTTTACCACCATATTAATAGTCTAAAATTTGCTTCTCTTGCCGAATGAACTTATGCAGGACCACAGAGGAATATCAAATGCAGCTCCAGCAGATGCCCCATTGTATCCTATATCTATACCGAAGGCTCAAAGTGATCATGCACCAGAGGGTGAAAGTAACTGCGAAGAAGCAAGGATTCATGATTACATATGTAATCTTCAATTCTCTATTTCTCCAACTGCATTTTTTCAGGTGAGAGATTTTCTTGTTGCACAAGTCATGCTTTAAAGCCTAATTGTGAATGTTGAATATGGAAGAAAGCATGTATTGACACACATTTTCAGTGTGGTTTTTCTCATCAAAATTTTCAAAAAGAAGTAGAGCCTCAAACTACTGAGGAAAAAAATCTTTAGCTTCTATTGGTCTAGAATCAAAATAGTTTATTTTTTCGGTTTTGAAAAAAATCTGAGAATATGGGATATGTGTTTGGTAATATGAGATCTAGAAATTTTTCTCATAACCCAAAAATCTCAGAAAGCAACAAAAAATGTTTTCCTGTATTTTGAGCGGAATTTAAGGCAAAGTTTGGTTTCATTTCAGAAAACTTTATCCAACAAATTCTCTGTCTGCATTGCTGCAAAAAAACTGAAGATGATCTTTGTTGGTTTTGGAGATTCGCTTTAGGGATGCAAGTGGGGTGGAAATGGGGTGGGGAATGAAATCCTTGCCTCCATCCCCACTTATGGTAGGGCGGGGATTCCCCACTTGTAATTCCCCATTAAAGAAATTTCGACCCCCACTCCCGCCTTGCGGGGATTCCCATTCCGCAGGGATTTCCCACCCTCACTACTTTTTCACATGATATCTAAAAAAAGAAGGTTAAAATACATTATTAAAAATGCATCGTAGTTGATCTAGGTCATAAAATTGTTATATTTTATATTATTTAGTGCTATATCATGCAAAGTTTAAATTTATTGTATTATACTTCTAAATCTATGATTAATTGATATGATTATTTGATTGTAACAATTATATGCAGATTTAGGTCTTGTACATTAATTAACTATTATACATGGTAAGATAAAGCATCAACGTAATCTCAAGAAAAAAGAAAGTAACAACATAATCTTTACATATCAAAATGTATTTATAAATATAATTTTGGCTTAAGTACACAACAACGGGATTGCCTTGATGATTAATAAGTTAATATGTGGTTATGTGAATTCTCACAGGTCAAAGTTTGTTTTCCTTGCATTCACTTTTTTAGAAACTAAAACTTAAATTAGAATAGTTGATTATGTGGATTCTCGTAGAGAATATTACGGCTTCTCCATGGGGGGAATCCCCACAAGGTGGGCAGGGAGGGGTAACTCCACCCCGCCCCTTCCCGCATGGCGGGGATGAAATTTCCCCCGTTCTCCACCCTGTGGGGGCTAGTTGGTGGGGAATCCCTGCCCCACTTGCATTCCTATTCCCATGTCTACAAGATATTTTCAAGAGATAGAATTCAAAAGCTAGTTTCTTAATTTTTTCTTTTTGCCAAACAAACTCATCATCTGAAGTAATTGAGCAGAATGGAAGGGTTGGGCCCATCTAGCCGACCCCAAATAGTTTGGTTTGTGGTTTTTTCTTCTTGTTATTGTGTTCTTGCCAAACGAAATGTCATCCTTCTACTGTTTCACTGCCAACCAAATCCTACCCAAGGATTGGAGGGAAATCACACAACCATCATTTTTCATATCCTCTGCTGGTGGCCACCTTTTATTTTTCGGTTAGTTATTGTCCTTTTGCAATTATGTGGTTGGCGGCATTTTTGTATGGAAGGAAGTTTTGCTAAAAAAATGATATATTCATATGTATTTTTTTTTCTTTATTTAGCATTCTCTTCCAAACTTTCTAGTAAGTACAAACTCTATACACGTTATATATTATTGCTTCCAATTCAAGAATGGTGGAAGCTTTAATAAAGTATTTATAATTCATTTAAAATTTTGAATTGGATGCTTGCATAACATGTTTTCTTTTTTGGAAACGAAAACATATTCTGCACTCTACAGTTTGGTCTCTTACAAAATCTCCATCTTGAGCTCAGAGATTCGTTAGTAAAATTGAATGCTTATTACCTATGATGATCTTCTTTTTTTAATTTTGACCAAACTACAGGTTAACACACTTGCTGCCGAGAAGCTCTACTCCCTGGCGGGGGATTGGGCTGGCCTGGGACCAGATACGCTGCTCTTCGATATTTGCTGTGGGACTGGTACCATTGGTTTGACTTTAGCACATCGTGTTGGTATGGTAATATCCAGAAGCCTATTCTTTCCACTGTTTTGTGCATTTTCTTTCCCGTTAAGAAACAAATTTTGTATTAGGGAAAGGGTTTTACCATCACGAAAGGGTAAACAAAATTTTGGATTGGTTCCAAGAAAATAGCCTCAGATGCCCAAAATGTTAGTTAGCCTATCATCCTGCAATTAAGTGGAAATTGGATTCTCTTTATTTAATGCAATTTATGATGTGATTTGATAACCTTCTAAATTCCTTGTAATTAATGCAGTTGTGAAAGCAAAGATGACATCAAGAAGTAGGAAAACAAACATAGCAATTAAGTGGAAGTTGGAATTTGATATAGTCATGTAGAATGCAAGTGACATCTTGAATCTACAAAATTCCTTAAATTAATGAGAAGAAAAATTAAATTGTCTTTTGAATGCATCTCTTGTTCCTAAAGAGGAATCAATTAGCTTAATTTTTGTAATTAGTTACTTGTTGGTTTTGGTGATTGGTTTCATCTGACAATGTGTTTTCACTTTTCATTAGGTGGTTGGTGTTGAAATGAATGCTTCAGCGGTGAGTGACGCTCGGAGGAATGCAGAAATTAATGGCATAAAGAATTGTCAGTTCGTCTGTGCAAAGGTGAATACCTGAATTTAATATGTTTTAAAGAAATAAATGTTTGAAACCAATAATTCTATGTTAGAGATAAATGATGATGACAGAACAACATGTGAACTCTAGGATCCAGCCAGTAAACTGGGGAAAATATGGTTATTACCTAAAATAGTTCTTGGTAAATGAAAATCTACTTCCAGGAAGGAGCATCTCTCCATCTGTTGGCTTACGTTTTGAAAGATTAAAAATGAAAAAGTTTTCTATCCTTAAAACATTTGAAATCATTGTTTGGTGTAACGTCTAGAATAAAAAATCCTAAAGTTGCTTTAATCTCTTCTTAAAAATGCTTGACATGATAGATTGAAAGCTTTTAAAATATAAATTTCCCTATCCTTGCAAATACTTGATGTTGCTGTGATGTATAATGAGTAAGAACAACAAAAACCTCGAAGTTGCTCTAATTTCCAGAAGTAAACTAAACTAGAGGTAAACACTAACAAAGGTTTCATAGGAGTTGAAGGACTCCTAAGTTCAAATTCTGATTTGAAAGTCTCTAGAAGATGGTGGAGCCACCTATGACATTTATGGAGCGTAATATTAATTAGATTGGGGGAACTGAAGGGTGGTGAAGGCCTTAATAGAGGATCCAAGAGCTGGTTATATAAGCCTTTCAGCATACTTGGCTCTCCTGGACATACTTGCTTTTCGTATCCAATTCTTCATTTTCGTAGAGGTTGAGAATTCTATTTTCCAATTATCAGTTGATTATTTTTACTTGTGTTTTGTCCTTGGAAGTCTTTAAATAGGACATATTTTCCTTCTTGAATCAAGGAGGAAATTCAGTCTTCAATATGATGGAAGAATCCTTCAGTAGCATTCTTAGTTCTCCTGGACATATTTGCTTTTTGTATCCAATTCTTCATTTTCGTAGAGGTTGAGAGTTCTATTTTCCAATTATCAGTTGATTATTTTTACTTGTGTTTTGTCCTTGGAAGTCTTTAAATAGGACATGTTTTCCTTCTTGAATCAAGGAAGAAATTCAGTCTTCAATATGATGGAAGAATCCTTCAGTATAATTGCAAAAAAATTGTTGGAGCTAGTACCATATCTTTTACTTTTCTCTGACATCCCATTGTTTCAAAGAAGGACTCCTGCTTCTTGAGACTGTTTCTTGGCAATTAATCTGATCGCATGTTGGTTTCTAGGTTCTGCTTATTCTCTTATTCTTATGAACATAGATGAAAAGACAGCTTTGTCTCCAATAACTAGAAACAGTAAATGTAAACTACGGATCAATAGCATTATCATCAAAGCTTCAATCCCAAATTTGTTGGAGTCTTCTACATTGATCAAATACTTTCACTCTGCTCGATTTAATGCAGCACTTATAAAGTAAGTTCAGCAAATGAATGAAACAGCAAATTTTGGTTGCCTCTAGATGAAGCATTATGTTGGTTTGTTGTTTTATGAATGTGGTCCTGCTTTACATTAAGTACATCATTAGGGGAATTGATCTTTTTTTTTGGTGGCCATACAAGATTTTGTTGAATAATTAGTTATGTTTTTTCATTTTAACCTTTTTTTTGCCATTCTACTTATTGGTCCTGTGCCCACGATTACAACTGCATCATTCATTGATTCTATAGAGAGTTATCTGTTTGGATTGGTGCAAGCAATGCCAATCTTGATTCTTGACACGCTCTTTTGAAAGGGCTATCTTGTTTTGTTGTTGTTGCTGATTTTTCTTTTTTTTTTGGAGCGTATGCTGATGTTTCTTTTTTCTATGTACTATTTCTTTTTCAAAAGGAAAACTATAGTTGTTGGGTGAAAGGGTGAGCTGATTGTGAGTGGCAACCTCTTCTCCTATGCATGGTTATATTGTTAGTAATGCTGCCATTTGTATTCTGTTTTATTCTCTACACAGTTTTTATGATTCATCTGATCAGAACACATGTTCAAACAGTTTTATTGTGCTATGCAAACTAGACATTCTCCAACAGTTATGTGGGAGAGATGATCCTTTAAAGTAATTTATTATAATTCAAGTTACTATAGAAGGTATAGGAAGATAAGAGGAGACACGACGCCTTGAAACCCTTGATCATTTTTAAGCTTTGATGTCAAACTTCTTTCTTTCGATTAGGAGCACTAGGGGGTTCTATTTATTTATTTATTTTTAAAAATTATTGTGACTTATTTGTTTTTGTTGAGCCTATTCTCTTTGCGTCTTCACGTGGTAACAGGCAGAGGATGTCATTGGTTCTCTATTGAAAGAGTATCTCAGTTCGACAAAGAATGAAGAAGAAACATTGCATGTTTCACAAATCATTGAAACATTTGATGCCGACAATCAAGAAAATGGTACCTCGAGTAGAAGGTTGGATCTTGAGAACTCAGAAATTGAAAGTGTTAAAAATGTGTCTGGTTCACCAAATACAATGGGAGAACTGGGAGATCCTGACCAGAAGGATTGCACGCCAAAAGTGGATAATGGAACAGTTGATGGTCCAAGCACTTCTTTTAAAAATGTTGTTGCCATCGTTGATCCACCACGGGTTGGGCTTCACCCTATTGTAAGTAGAACTTTTTATTTACATGCATTATTAGTTGTTTCTTATAATATTTAGTTTCTCAATTATTTTTTTTCTCCATATTTTGCAATTCTTGACTAGCCTTGGAGGTTGCTTATAGTTACTTTGAGCCTCAATATCACCTTGATCAAGTGACTAGATTAATCAATCTTGATTCAATTTGGGCTATTCAACGACAACAATAAAGCCTCAATCCTAAATTGTTTGGGGTTGGCTATATGGATCAACTCTTCCAGTCTGTTAGGTTCAATGCACTTGATAATATGCTTTCATAATTATTTACATCCTTCATAGTTAATGCATCCTAAGTTATCTTTGGTCTATCCTTATGTCCTCAAGATTTCATCAATTTATATTGTGTTGAGTTTTCTAACTGGGGTATTTGCAGGCCCTTTTAGGATGTACCAAAACCATCATAATCGTCCTTCCCTAATTTTTGCATCGATTGGTGTTACTCATACTTTTCTTTGAATCTTAGAATTCCTTATTCTATCTTAAAAAGTTTTACCAAGGATCTGCATAAGTAGGGGTGGGCACGGGTCGGGTTCGGGTCGACCCGACCCGATATCCGACGACCCGACTCATTCGGGTCGGTATAAAAATGACCCGCCACCCGACCCGCTAGACCCTAAACCCGAACCCGACCCGCCAGACCTTAAACCCAAACCCGAACCCGACCCGAACCCTATAAACCCACAAAAACCACAAAAACCATATAAAACCCATGTTGACGCCCGGACCCGACCCGAACCCGACCCGACGCGACCCGACCCTATTATGACCACACCCGAACCCGACCCGACACCCGATGGGTCGGGTTTTATGACCCGACTCGTTTGCTCCACTCATCCCACCCGACCCGCCACCCGATTCGGGTGACCCGACCCGAGTCGGGTTCTCGGGTTTCGTGCCCACCCCACCCGAGTCGGGTTCTCGGGTTTCGTGCCCACCCCTATGCATAAGTATCCTCATTTATACTATACTTATTTTATGCATGTGTTGTCTCTTTATCGCACAACTTTCACTTTCATAAAGCATAGCTAGGCTAATTCTGACCTTATAGAAATTTTCTTTTAGTTTAATTTAATATGGATATTTCTATCATATATTACAATTGTTACACTCCACTTCCTTTTATCTTAAATTCTTTGTGTAGTGCCATCCTCAATATGATTATCCTTTTGTAATTTGTGTGATTGATCCTATGTCATGGGTGGTACTATGTGTTTTGACCATTGGATCTTAATCCAATGGTGAGTAATGTTGTACGTGTAATGTACTATGCATTAAATGATAATTAAATGCATTCAAATTTTAAATTTTTAGTTCCCATGTTAGTACTATATATGGGTAGCTCTACCATGGCGATTGAAAAAAGTCACCATGGATGGTGATAGCATTTATGACCGTTGATTAAGATCCAATGGTAATTTAATTTTTATAGCTATATGAATGACTCTTAAATGTGTGCACACCAAGAAACAATTTTGATCATTGGATCTAAATCCAATGGTCAAAATTAAAAATCACCATGAATGGTGATTTTCCCAATTACCATGGTCGAATTACCCTATATAAATATATGTAGTTAATTTTTATCTTTGGAACTTCTATTTCCCCTAATTTCACAACTCCAATATTTTGATATCTACTGGTCACGATCTCTGGATTTGGTGGTTGTCTTTTACCTGCATACTGTTTTCTTATTTAAAGAGAAATAATTTCCTACATCTCCTTTCGAAACAGCAGGGCAGCCATTTTTGAATCTTCTGTTTGATCTGTTGTGTTTTTCGACTTTATCGTTTATCAAATTGGATTTTCAGTTCATCGAAATATTCTTCAGCCTTATTGATGGTTATGCAAGTATAGTTCATGACAATTGCCATTTTGTTTACATTTGTTCTAATTCTGTCTGAACAAGATTCTCAGGTCTATTCTTTAAGCTTCACATCCACGAAACGCTTGTTATTTGAGATTGAAAAATCTTGAAAATCTTACATATCCTCTTTTATGTAGGACGGTATATGAACAAAATGGCGTGTGTTTAATCAGCAACTTGCATTTTTCTGTCAAAACATCTCTCTTTATAGTCGTTTGATATTTCTTTGTTGCATAATGTGTTACAATGTGACATGGATCCGGATGCGGAATATATCTTGACGCTGCAAATCTTGGATTGGACACGACAAGGTCTAGGTGTCCCCCTCTCTCCCTCCCTGCCTAAATAGTTGAGTTTGAAAGAACGAAGAGGAGAGAAAACCACAAATACATGTTACCTGAACTCTACTCTTTGGGCTAGAGTACTCGCGTGCACACAATCTGACATGTAGGTGTAGGTCGATCCCTCCCTCCATACCTAAAGAGTTGAGTTGTAAAGAAAGGAGAGAGAGCAAGGTCTAGGTTGACTGTCCCTCTCTGCCTAAAGAGTTGAGTTGCAAGTCAAATTTATTCTCCACTATGGGTCCCTACATACCACATGAAATTGAACTTTTTGGCCCTTTCTAAGTCTTAAAATTTTATATCAAAATGCTAGAACATTGCGCACACAATTGCTCTGTTGTCACAATAAACACCTCAAATCAATTAATATTATAAGTTTACAGTTTGATTAAGGTGAATATAATGAATTTATAGTTATAAATTTATGGATACATGTTCATATGTATACATTGCTATTTTCTGTCTTGTCCAAGTACTAGAGTCCGAATATTTGGGCACTTGCCGAGTTCCTTTATCCTTTAACTTAAAGAATAGCATGTCCGACCTCTAGATATGCACCCATACTTAACACCCATATCCCAGTCCAAGTAACATAGGATTAACAATATTAGATGGACATTAACAATTTTGGCTTGCATAATCGAAGGATAGCTGGCCACTCACTGGCTTCCCGTGTTTGAACTTCAGTCCCATTATACCTTGACAGAAATGCGTTGCACATATACTTCTCATTGTTGAATCAATTACTGTTGACTAAAGTAACATATTTACTTGTCTTTGTTCTGATACATACCCAGCTGCATATTAGTTACTCTAACTATACTATCTTTGTATGGGTGGTTTCTTGTTTTCAGAAAACTCCTATAAAAATGTTTTCATTAAAGATTTGTGCTATTTTTGTTGCTTGCAAAATTTAACTCCGTTAGAAGTGATGTAATCATTTGTGTAAATAGCCGAGAGTATCTTCCATTTCCTAGAGGCCATTAGAATTTCAATCATTCAAGATAGAAATATGTAAGTATTGTCATAAATTCATGTGGGACTTGGGATTGTATTATTGTAGGAGTGGTAAGTTTGCGTGTGACCTAACTTGTCCTCATACACTACTTTGTTCTGATATCTTTTGTCAAAAAGATATCTTTTATATGCATGCATTGTTGATTAGTTGCTTGAAAGTCCTTTTTCCTTCATTGCTTTTGATCTTTTAGTTTTGAAGAACTTGGAACCCAATAACAATGACAATACTGTATTTTTAATGGGAAAGTTTGTCGTCCTACTAAAGTACAATTGGAAATGTAATATTTACGTTCCAACTTCTCAGCATTCTTAAGAAATCAAAAGAAAGTTGTTTTGTAATAATAATATAAAAAGAAAGTTGTTTTAGGAAATAGTTTATGATCAGAAGTATTTCAATTGTCTTAATGAATTCCATACCTGTTGTCTATTCCTACCTTTATTACTGAAAACTTTTAGATTTGATCATGTAATGAAATTCCATGTGATGAGGTTTGGGTCTTTACTGGTGTCTGAATGAATGGCAGGTGATAAAAGTCCTTAGGACCCATTCCGTTCTTCGACGGCTTGTGTAAGTTTCAATGTCCAATTCTGAATAATAATGTTTGGTTCTCATGCTGAGGTTTGCTTTATTGGAATCCTAATATTATGTTGTTTATTCTTATGTAGCTATATCTCCTGTAATCCAGATAGCTTAGTGGCCAATGCCATTGAGCTTTGCACTCCATCAGCTGTTAAGGTTGAGAAAGGAAATAAGAACAACCGGGCATGGAGGAATATGAGCAGTGCAGGTCTGGCAAGGCATAGGGCCAAGTCTATGCCCAGTTCAGAACCCTTCCAACCTGTGAAAGCTATGGCTGTTGATCTCTTCCCACACACCCCTCACTGTGAAATGGTAATGCTTCTGGAGAGGTAGGCTGGAGTCTTCTTAGATGCTCATCCAGATTTTCATTTGAGGAGCTGACGTTTAATTTTGGTTTCTTCAATTTACCCTTTTAGAAATTTCCTTAAATATATTAAATTAGCTTATTTTATTGCATAAAATGATATTTAATTTTTCGTTAGTCATCACTGGTTATTTGAAGTTTTCATAATTTTACCGGATACTGAATGCCTATAATTGGTTCTGCTATGTAGGGTATTATAACTTTAGAACACCTGTGCAATTTATTTTTAAAGCTGAAATTGTGCAACAGGTGCCTCAATACTAAAAGTTTAATCTTAGCCATCTCTTTTTTTCTTAAAAAAAAATAATGCTAAAAGCTGCCGTTCATCAAAAAAAGCCAATGCAAAAAGCTGCCACTTGGGAACTCTATAAATTCATTGTGTTTTTGATTTCTGTTTCATAGCACATTTACTGATGCGGTGCTCCTACCATCTGCTGCACTCTGCTAAATTACTTTTGTTTTGTTAGTCGGTGTTTATTCTAAGATTATTTTGTTTTATTTGATGTTATATAGTTACTTTTAGCAGTTTCATCCTTGGTTCGTTCTTCTATCAAATATTTAATATCTTATTACCGTTCTCATATGACACTTATTTTACCATAGAATCACGCCTCCTTAAAATTTGCCAAACTCTTCCTGCCAAGCCTCATGCCTAGTCTTAAATAATACGATTTGGCATTGTGAAGAAACAACCCAGACACTCATTCTAGATGGTCGAGTGTTGTATTAGATGATTATTCAGTTTTCCCTTTCGAGGTACTCTCTACTTATATTAGATGCGACTTTGTTTTTCTATACTTGTTTACCTTTCGGGTACTAGCAAAGTAGCAAGATCTTGTTATATATCCTCCATGGTTCAAGTTATATATTCTACATATTTCCCCACAACTATTCATTGAGGTATGGAGCTTTATTTTATTGTAATTAAAAGAATGTTCCCTTCACTTTTAGATGGCTGAAAGTTGAGACTAGTTAGCTCTAGTAATTAGCTCTGTGTCAGATGTCTCGTTGATTACCTTGCTAGGTACCAAACTAATTTACCCTTCAAATACCAAATCTTGTTAACCAGTTCCGGTGTCTTCTACATCCTTTAAGATGCCCTCTTGGAGTAGGTTTGGTTTTAAGGTGTCAAGTGATATGGAACACAATAAAAAGAAATGCGAATTCTGAAATTGTGGTCACTGGCCATGTGGTTCTTGTCTCTGGTATAATTTCTCCTATAAACGCGTTAGATCAAAAGCATTAACTCTTGTTTCTTTGAATGGTGAGGGGTTGCACTCTTCATTGTGGGAATGTCATTGTCAAGCAATGTTCTCTATCTATGCATTAATTCTCTCGATATGCATTGTAGTAGCAAGTGTGTCTGGCTTCCACTTTCCAGGTCCACTTTGAAGTTTAGAACTCATTTATAGAACTTCTATCCTTTTATTGAATTGCATTGCTAGAAAAGTATTCTTGTATAGTTGGATTTAAATCCTTTATCTCTGAGCCTGCATGTCTTGTGTCAATCCATTAACCGACGACTCTGCTTTATGTTTTCAACCGTTCATTATGCTCTTGAAGTTTTGCCAAGAAAGTTACTAGTTCATTTCCAAGATCCTAATATTTATGCATGTTTTAGTGTGTTTGTGTGCAATTTTGAGGACTTTGCTTATTAAGGGTTGGAGAGTGTTATTGGTTTTAAATTCATAAATGAATCTCTGATTATGAACTTTAAATCATACATTTTTTATTAATTTTTTTTTTTTTCATTCATGGAATAAGCACTTCTCTAATTGTCTGGCTAAGCTTGTCTAAAAGCTAGTCATCAAATGCACATAGCTGCATTTATGGGAATCCACTTTGCCTTTCCTTGAGTTGCTTTTGGTTTCTGGTTTATTTGGTGCCCTGAAACATTTTTTCTACTCCCTCCGTCGGCATTTATATAGATCGTTTTAGATCAATTTTACTTTCTAAAATTACTAAGTCGTTTTGCTCCTCGCACCCTAAATAGTAAATACCATTCCACCCCCATTTTCACACTTAACATTTAATGCCTTTGAATGCACTTTCTTCTTTGTGATGAAGGGTAAAGATAGAAAGTAAACACAACATTAGTATCACCTTAATTAGTGTGCTAAAGCCCTAAATGACCTACATAAATGGAAGGAGGGTGGTATTTTTTTGAAAACCTCATAGTTAATTTAATTGCAAATCATTAGTCAATACACAACTAGGAATGGTGGTACAACACACCACTCTTGTTTTGATCAGACAAAGAACTAGCCTGGAAGGAGGGAGTTATTTGGTAAGTATCCTCAAAACCTTTTTTTTTCTTTCTTTCTTAAATGAGTCCTGGCTAACGTAACTTCAATTTCACTTGCCATTTATTCATTGGGACTTGGGAGTCCCTTAGATCACATTGAATTTTTTGTGCATACATTCATGCAAAAGCAACCGTCACAATCAACTGAGTTGATTGAAAATGGGGTCACAAAAGCATTTTTTTTCTTATATTGTTGAGGGAAAGGTTAGTATCTTGGTTACTTTTTATTTGTATGAGATTTTTTGTTGTGTTAATGCCTTGTAAAGTAGGCCTGTTTTCTCACTTTAACAAAGGACAATGTTACAATGACAAACTAAAATCATAAGAAAAATGCTAGGGAGTACGTAATTATGTTGCAACCACTAGGTGGTTGCAACATTAATAGGGTCTATTGGATCATGCATCGAGATGTGTGTGTGCACATTCCAATTTGTACCCAATGGTCTTCATCAATGTCGAACCTAAAGGTTGTAACACAAAAAGTATGTAACACTTGTCAAAGGAGAATGTTAGTGTGCCTTGACAAAGGCACACAACTGACTCAGCACAACATGGACGGATCACTGACAGATGGTTGACTGTCAATGAGTGTTGTAAGTCAATTGTTGTCCTTTGACAATCAACCAAAACATAAAAAACAAAATAAAGCAAGAAAAGCTGATAACAAATAACAATCTTTTAGTACGCCCTATTGCAGTTGACTCAATTGCGTGCCCTTGCTTGGGGGCACGTTAACATTTTTCTTTCTTCGTAAACTTACTTGGGTATTATGTGATGCACATTAGTGCGGAGTCACATTTAGGATTTAGAGTTTAAAGTTTCCATATATCCCTTGGAATTTTTCATGTATACTTGCTGGTTTTTTTTGTTTGTTTGTTTGTTTGTTTGTTTGGTGTTTGGAGTTAATTGCTTATATTGTTTGGTCTTCGCGTGTTCATACCACACCGTTTCTGTTAATTTAGACCCATTTAAAGGGTAATGGTAAGAAGTTTTATAATAATCCTCTTTAATAGTTGTACTTGAAACTTCTGATTGAGCGGCTTTAAGATCATTTGTTATTTTATTTTTACAATGTTGGCCTACGTCTTTAGTTTGGGCTATCCTCTTGCATACTTGCATAGGGGAAAGGGAAAAAGATTTGATGGTGTGTATTTCATGAACCCAATGGCCAACATGTCGCCTTCATGAATTGTCCAATTCTTTTTTCTTTTTTATTTTTATTTTTTTTATCTGAAAGATAATTTCATTGAAGTAAAAATTCATGATTACATCAAATTAATATAACAAAGTTTGAACATAATTTGATAAATCACTCTAAAGTAATACTCCAACATGACTTCACAATGTTTTTGTCATTTTTTTTCATATGATGGATAACTTCATTCGCTTGTCGATTAACATGATTGATCTTTTATTTGTCATGTCTTTTCATCAGTGCTTTACAATTTTGAAACACTTCTCCCGCGTCAAGAAGATTGGATATGTCTTTCGTTATTCTTTTAACACGTTGGAGCAAGTCTGATTCGAATGGTCCAATTCATTAAAAATGAAATGAAATAGTTGAAAAAGTATGTAAGAAGCAAAGAATGTGTGAAGGATATGGAAGGTGTCACATGATAGACACGTGTCCTTGGCTGGAATGTTGGTCACGTGGAACTCACCAACCAATTGACATGTGTCAATCTTAGAATCAGCCATTGAAGAATTGCAACAGGTGGGGTGAATGCTTGTCTTGTCATGTGGCCTGTTTGATCAATCGCTCATAATTTAAAGCATTTAATAGCACAACAATTCCTGCTTTTCTAACTCACAAGATAACTATGCCAAATTTATGTAAAAGGTTTCAACACTAACATGCATGTGCTTTAGTATTCTTTGAGCGCTTGTACAAGTTATCAATGAGAACGTCTTAATTTTAAGTTAATTAGGGTTGGTTGCATGAATGATATTGCTTAAAAATAAATCGAAAAAATTATATGAACGAAGGATTTTTAAAAATAATAGTTTATTGTAAAATTAATAATATTTTTTGAAAAATATTAGAATGACTCGTGATTGTAGGTGTCCATTTCCTTTCTGCAGAGCTAAGAACCAAAATTTACTGAATGATTAGAATCAAAATCTACGACACCATGAGCTTTTTACGACATTTGCGTTGTTCAATTTTGTTGACTCTTGAAACTTGATATCAGCAACATGCGTAGTAGTCTCCTCCGAACGTCTCAATAACATTGTGATAAAATTGATTAGTTGAAAATTCACCTTGCGACATTAATTGTTGTGTACATTTATTCGAATTGGATAACGACAGAATTAATAGAAAATTGGTTCTTTATGGAGTGGTTTTAAGGGACAATGGTAGATGATTTGTGGCTGCCTTAATAGGAAAGTATGAAGAGGTGTTTGAGGCAAGGGTAGCTGAGGCTATTGGAGTTAGAGAGACACTATCCTGGCTGAAAGACAGAGGCGAGAGAAGATTAAAGTTGGAGTTTGATGCACTTGAGGTGGTTTAGGCAATCTAAAATAGGCACAAAGATAAATCGTATTTTGGAGTTATAATTAATGATTGTGTGAAGTTGGTAACGGACTTGAGGTCCTATAATGTTTCTTTTGTTCGTTGATCAGCGAATGTAGCGGCCAATACATTAGTAAGGGAAGCTAGTTTTATGTCTGGTCGAAACGAGTGGGGTGTTGTACCCTTGTTTCTTTTGAATGTACTTACGAGAGATTTGAAATGAATAAGAGTTGGTTGTGGTCTCAAAAAAAAAAAAAAAAAAAATAGAAAACCGGTTCTTTATGAAAAATGCATGGTTCATCACATGGCATTCATTTTCTCTTCCCACTTCAGCATATCTATACTAAACTGGACAGCTTTCCTTCAATCTTTAGATCCCAAAATTCTATCTTTATCTATAATTATTTAAACAAGCTTATATGAAAGGTCCCTAATTAACTTTGTCTTTATTTATCTTCTCTTTTGGCCATCATATATTTCTTTGCGTTTGGAAAGAGATTCTGTTCAAATATACAGTAGGTAGGACCATTCTCTTAAATATATACTTATCTTTCTGATCTCGCAATACTTTTCAGCCAAATCAGCACTAAACAGTGGGTGTGTGCAACACACTTAAGTTGTGAGAGGCAAATCAAGATAAGTGAAACAGGTCATGTTTTGGTGTCTTCAAATACTCACAAGCAGATATCACACGTCCTCAATGTGCACTTTTTTTAAAAGACAAAATATAATATAGTTAGGAAACCAATCACAGTCAGTGTTAGTTCTAAATGCATTATCAACCCAAGCCCTTTTGAATGTAAACCTCAAACCTATTTATTATATACTACTTTATATCCTAATTAAAGGGTCTGTAATTTTATTTGTATTTTTCAGGTTAATTTTTAAGTTTTATAGAATGACATCAACTAGATCATCATGTACTATACATACAATTTGATTTATATATGTGTTTTTAAACATATGATATGAGGTTCATCTCTTGTCGAAAAAAATATGAGGCTCATCTGACAACACACAAGTACTGCATATGTGATTAACGCACGGTCGAGTTGTTTTCATTCTAGTGTTTTTGTTCTCATTTCACTTTTCCTAAAAACTTTGAGAACCTCTCAACATCAAAGAGGGCAGAGGCACAAACTTTGTTGGGTGTTTTTATTCTCAAGTCTATATCACTTTGCAAATTAAAAGAATATTTAGCACTTGATGGTTCCTCTTTCTTTTTCTTTTTTCTTTTGTTCTTTTTAGTTTGGGTTGCCTCGTTTGCCTCTTTTTGATACTTTTGGTGGTACAACACTCTAGTGGATACATAGTTATCAATAATGGGTTTTTTAAGCTTCTGAACGATGTGATTCCAACTTCCCTATTTTGTTTTGATGAGTTCTTTTCAGTGCGATTGAATTGGAGAACTGTCCTTTCTTGCACCAAACAAGCTCTAGTGGGGAAAGAGGGTCCATTTTGTGATTCATCTCTCATTTGTGTTATCTTTCTATCATTTTGATTGTCTTTCTGATTCAAGGAAAATGATATTATGATCTTACTTTACTTTTACATATATTACATGACAAAAATACGTGAATGAGTGTAATGCATACCCATGTCTTACTCTGATTATCTACTTATTTATTTATTTTTTAATTATCAGAATCAGATTATCGATTGTGGTAACCATCCTTCTACATTTGGACTTGAAATCGGTTATGTATAATGTGAAAGAAGCTTATATGTTTTTGATTGCCCATCATTAATTGCTTTCAATCGAGTAGAGTGACAAAATTAATTCATGTAATTGATTCTAATTAATTTGAGATTGGGACTTAATATTGTTGGAACACTATCTCCTTTACGCAACTTGAATAGATTGTCATTGTAGCGTTGGCTCTAATAATTAATGATATCTAGATGTTGTCGCGACACTACTTCTTTAAACAAGTGCAATCTTCAAGCACCAAACAATAGATAGCTAACCCTTTTTTATTTTATTTTATTACAAATATATGAGTAAAGTATTTAAAATTATTGTCACTTTCTCTAAGAAAAAGTTAAGCAAAGCTTGATCATATAGTACAATCTTTGTAATGAGAAAAGCACCGGGCATTTTTTTATTTTTCTTTCATTCATTTATTGGGTAGCCAACCATCTTTTCGACCGTTGAAAGACCATTTTTTCTATTATATAATCTAATTATTGTTGATTAATGGGCAGTTAACAATTTATTGTAATACTTTCTTACTTTTATATGTCATTTGTCAATTGGCGAGATCAATAAAAGCGCATGTTGACAAGGTTATTGTTAACGTGAGGAAACCAATCAACATTTTTTTTTTGGGGCCCCAATCAACATTTTTGATTCTCAATGAAGTTGAAAAAAAGAACTGCAGTGAATAATTCGGTTTAAAACTTTTTTTGAGGTCAGGGTTTAAAACTTTTGCTCCTGCCTTTAAGTTTAATCATTGTGTTAATTAAAGACTTAGCTAGCATTTCCATAAATCTACAAAGCTTGTGCATGTTTTTCTAATTTAGGTGGGATGCTCATCATCACCTTCTCAAGATGGATCCAATTTTTGCTTTCATAAGAAAAAGGGTTATCTTTTTTTCCAATCAATAGACGATGGATGAAAAGTTTGAAGATGGTTTTGATTCGAAGATGGTATATAAATTGGCAACAAATGAATGTATATATTGAGTAATTACTCACTCTTAGTGATATTCTTCGTCTTGGAATTCTTCAAGAAGAGTTCGAAGTTTGAGTCATATGAGTGGAGCAATGACTGTCAGCTGAGTATTTATTTTATGGAATCTAAAAGACAAAACTTATCTTTTGGTCTCTAAACTTTGTATTTATTTATTTATTTATTTATTTATTTATTTTTATGTTTTTAGTTCCCAAACTTTTATTACTACATATTTAGTCCTTTAAATTTCACAAAGATCTACATTTAGTCCTTCCACCATTTAAAGGGTTAAATTTCATCGACGTGGGAAACAAAAGTGTCGCGTGACTTGTCAAAAAGAGTGAAGTGGTTTATATTATTGAACCAAACGATTCACATCAACCAACAAAAGTTGAAAAAAATTAATTTCTCCTAAATACATAAAAACACAAAGTTCAGGGACTAAAAATATAAAAAAACTTAAAAGTTCAGGGACCAAATGTGCAACGATAAAAATTTAGGGACCAAATGTACACCAATGAAAGTTAAGAAACCAAAAATACAAAAGACTCAAAGTTCAAGGACCAAATTATGGGTTTTACCAATCTAAAACTACTCCACCTCATTTTTGTTTTTCTTTTTGTCAAAGCTCCATTCTAAAATAGTTACAACTTTACATGATTGACTAGTTGGAAGTTATATTTTGTTTCTTTTGTTGGAAGTTTTATTTTAGGGTTTTAGGGTTTAGGGTTCATAGGCAAGTGAATGAGGGTTGGTCATGTTATGATGCGACTTTCCCATACATATGTTAGCCAAATGACTAAATGTATGAAATTAACCTCTTGATGATGTACTATGGTTGTACTTAGTCTCCGTGTTGGAATGAAATATGAATATAATAATTTCTTATAAAAAAATACATGATTGGCTATCAAATATTGCAATATATCATTTACGAATTTTTCCAACATCACCAAGGATGATAGCAATTCTGATCGATAAAAATTTAACCTAAAATTATAAAAAAAATTAAATCTAATTTGAAAAGTAAGAACTTGAATTTCATTTTTTGAAGAATCATGAGAGACCAAATTAAGCAAATTAGAAAAAAGAAAAAATTGACTAATGTAGCGGTTCTCAACTAATTTAAAATTTACGAAAGCGTGGTGTTGTTAATGACACCGTAAAACGACAGGCAGGGCATTGTAAAAGGCGTGAGAGACAACAGGCACTGCGCTGCCACCTAACCGCCCAATTATGCCGAGTAAATGAAGCACTTCTTGTAACGCTTACTTCTTCAACCTTCTCTCTCTCTCTCTCTCTCCACTTTTTCTCTTCTTATAAATGCGATACCCAAACAACAACAACAACAACACTAACACTACTAGTACAACTCAACTCTCACTCTCACTCTCACTCTCTTCGGTTACTTGCACGGAATCTGTTCTCTTTGATTTGGACCACTTGGGCTTGTTAGTTTTCAAGAGTTTGGTGAAGGGTAGTTGTTAATTTTCAAGATTTGTGTCAATTCAATTCCTTTGGAGGAGTTGTTTTTTTTTGGGTTTGGTTTTGACTGGAATGATAGAATAATGGCTAGTGAGGATGTCAAGTGCTTGCCTGGGGTTGTTTCTTCTTCTTCTTCTTCTTCTTCTTCTTCTTCTTCTTCTTCTTCCACACAAGAGGTATTTTTTCTTCTTGATTCATGATTTTTGTATGATTTTCCAAGATGGGAAATGTGGGTTTTTGATTTTTTTTCTTTTGTTATTGTTGATGTTGTTGTTGTTGTTGGTGTTGGGTATACATGAAGAACTTTATGTGGATTTCAAAAATATGTGAAGGGAAAGGCAGATCAATGGGTGAAATTTCAGGGGTTTTGAGGTGGGAAATGCTAATTGAATATGGCAGTTCATTGTTTTTTTTTTTGGAAAATGATAATCTAACACACACACCTTTGTCTTTTAATCATTTATTGTCAGATGTGGGGCCCATGGGAGACAAGAAAGAGCGATAAATGGCTAAAAGGCAAGGGTGTGTGTATAAAGTGTGTTGAAAGTGGGTCCTTTTATCATTTTCCTCTTTTTTTTTTTTTTCTCAATTTTCATTATGAAATCATGGCCTGTATGAATAGCATAGTAGATGATTTTAGGTGTAATCTTTTGTTTGGTGTTTGTTGATTCTGATAAATCTATATGTTAGATAATGGCAAGCTAACAGCCAAAAAGGAATTGATGGTCTGTGATTTATTTAGGGAATTTAGTTTGAAAGATTAGGAAAACTTGTTGATTAGCAATATTTGTTTTGGCTTTTTTTTTAATCTGTTTTATTTATTAAGACAAAGATGGTTGAATGCTAATTTGTTTGATATTTCAAGCAAATTCGAGATGTTGGTAAAGATTATGTAACTAATAAGCTGTTTCGAAGTTTCATAAAAATCCTGAACTGACCGGAAAATTCAGTTGCTCGTTAGGTTTGTGGCTAGTCGAAAAGGCGTCAATATTTGCAATAACTTGTAATTACAATTATTTGGTTTGTTTTCTATTTGGTCATCTAGGACCGCAGCTAGACATACAGTCTTTAACTGTTTCCGCCTTTCTTGCGGTGTTTGGTGTGAAACTTCCATGAGTTCTGTTATCGGGTTCTATGATTTTCAAACTATTGTATATCGTCGAGTTCTCTTTCTAGGCACCTGTTGTATGATTATTATTATTATTATTATTATTATGGTACTCCAAAGATGGTTCTTTTAAAGATACTTCAATTTAGTCTAACTTGGCATTCATGCATTGTTTCATGCCTTCATATATCTGATTAATCCATACTTATTTATGTCAAATCTTGCTGAAAAGCTCTTTTGTTTTCATTTTGTAGACTGGAGATTCTGCTGGAATAACTGAAGAAACACCACCTCTTCAACAAAGACAACAAGGACATGTTGTCTTAGATATACCTTCAAAATCGTTTGAGGAATCTTATGCAGATATTGTAAGAATGAACATGTCCCAGACACTTGGTGCCTCCCACATCAATAAACCAAGAGTAAACTGTCCCCCATTACCAAACCCGCGAACTGGTGGTTCATCATCTTCCTCCTCTTCAAGGGGGAAATCATCTATAAAAGCCCGAATCCCACGAATAACTTTCAAGAACCAGAACGACTCAATGTCTGAGATTGATAAAGCTTCTAATGCATCCAAAGGAGCATCTTCAGCAGGGTTACGAGAAAAGACTTCTATCTCAAGATCATCATCTCTTACTAAGTTATTTACATCCACAATAAGAAGAACGTCGTCCCTTCCTATTACGATGACTGATTTGAAACAAGAATCTTTACGAGAAGAAAGCATGCTAGAGCCAATGATTTCTACTGTAAGTTGTTCTTCTTATAGTTCATTAAAATGCTCAATGCTGCACATTTAATGTGCTGTAACTGATTTAGTACTTTTCTGGTGTTTTACACAATGTTGGTCCAGCCTTTGGTGTAGTTCTGCCAAGATGTTGATGTTGAACTTTTAACTTGTTCGAGTGTCCAAGAGAAGTGTAGGATTAGATTTCTATTATTTGTTTATTTTTATAGAGAAGTATGGAAATTTGATTTATAAAATTGTAAGTTAAGAATTCTTCCCCTCTAGTTATGTCGTATTCTCTATGGAAAATTGCAGTTCCCTAGGGTGTGGTGTATGATGAGAGTCACTCAACTTAAGCTGTGAGTACTCTAGGTTCTAGGTTCAATTATCCACACTGAAGAAAAGCAAATCACTTCCGTAAGTATGATTGAAAATGGCCATGGGGAACCTGTATGTTGTCCACAAGAGCAATTCTTAGGCGGGGGCTACAAAAAAATGGCAATTCTACACAAGGGCCCAAGGCCACGACACAAGGGAGAATAACTACACTCTATTTTGCTATAAGGATACTTGAACCTAAACCTCTGGTGTAGTTCTGATGCTACACCTCTGTATTGTATTAGTATAGCATTGAAAATATACTTTTTCGCAGTGTATATGTGAAAATTAAGGATATTCAGGTTTGATGGCTGGCAGGAAAGGGAATCCATCATTATATGAAAGAGTATTGACTCTGCAATTGAACTGTCGACCATTAATTGTCTAATTGGTGTGGGAGATAGGTTATGATTACTGAGATGTTTGATGGTGGTGAAAAAGGATTTCATGCTCCTCTATTACCTAGATTTTCTTGATTTATTATGCCTTCAGATACATTTGTGTCTATCCTATATACTTCCTGCACTTTTGTTTTTTTCAGGAAAAAGGGACTGATACACACATACCACGGTCACTCTCAGTTCCCATGAACAAGAAACCTGGAAGCATAAGGCGAGCGGATTCTTTAGGAAGCGTATTCCGTGTCATTCCCTCTACTCCCAATGTGATGTTACGGAGATGTGGGACTTCAAATGTCACCACTTCAACCATGGATGCAGGTATATCCTTGCACTTGGTCGTTTGATATCTGCTCAATCTTTTCTACCTTAGAAGTCACTGGGACTTGGCCAAGGATAGTTTCTTTAAAACATTAATTGACGTCAGTTGGAGATGTACTTTGCTATATTTCTTTTCCTCTTTGTATGAATCATGGAAACCGACTAGTATCTTAATATGCTATATTAGTTTCTTGATTCAGAAAATGATGATCCTGATGGTGAAGATATCCCAGCAGAAGAGGCCGTGTGCAGAATTTGTTTGGTTGAGCTTGGTGAAGGTAGTGATACCTTCAAGCTGGAATGCAGCTGCAAGGGTGAACTTGCATTAGCTCACCAAGCTTGTGCTGTGAAATGGTTCACCGTTAAGGGTAACAAAAACTGTGACATTTGTAAGCAGGAAGTTCAAAACCTACACGTCACACTCCTCCGAATTCAGAATGGCAACGCTCAAGGAAATGGGCTTCATCAGATGGCAATTCAGCAGTACAGGTAATTTTGCTGATTTAGTTGTTCATAAATTTCTTGATTTTCTTCCTTCTATCATGAATTTAGCTTCGAACTATAAATTTTGGGTTTGATCATAGGAAGTTTAAATTGTCTTTGTTGAGAGCTCTAGTTACCTCCATATCAAATTAGTCATAGCTTGTACTGATCTCATGTTGCACCAAGTGGATAAGTTCGCGCGATACTGTGATAGTGCTCAAATTACTGACTTTTGAGTAGCTTTGTTGCATTGTTCCAATTTTTTCCATCAATTGCACTGAATCGAGCATAATAGAAGAGTTTGATCGATGTAGCCGACCTCAATTAATTTGGGATTGAGGCTATGTTGTTGTTGTTGTTGAATCCTTTTTTCTTCTCTTCAGGGTATGGCAGGAGTTGCCGGTTCTTGTCATTGTTAGTATGTTGGCTTATTTTTGTTTCCTAGAGCAGCTTCTGGTGAGCTCTTACAACTTTCATTCCGTTTTAGGCAACTGTTTCTTCCACTTAACATTTATATATTAGCAGGTGAACAAGAACAAAATGGGTACCGGAGCAATAGCAATAGCGTTACCATTTTCCTGCATACTGGGTCTTCTTGCATCCATGACATCATCAACCATGGGTATGTAAAGCTTTTCTGAACTAACTTATAACTTATAAGTAGCGACTATGGTTCTTCTTTCAAACCAGCATGACTCATGGATTTTGATCAAAGTAATCAAGGTACAAAAATGCATAAAGTTATTGTATATAATTAATAGTAAGTAAAGTAATAAATGCGTAAGACGACCGAATGCATAAAGTTATCGTCGATGATTAATGGTGTTTGCATTTGTTGTGGTCACAGTGAAAAGGCCGTCAGGTTGTTTTCTGATCAAATGGGATGCAGAAGACAACCAACTAATTATATTTTCTAAAATTTCATGTAAACATGATTGCAATAAAAGATTTCATTTCATCTCCTAAGAATTAGGGTGATAAACCAATATAGCTTAAGCTATCTTCCTCCATGGGCTGATCTATTGTTTAGAACTTGATGAATGAAAAAGACGTCTGCTACATTTATGGCTTCGTTTCTCAACTTGTTACATGAATAACTGTCTCTCTAACTCTCTAAATTTTAGGTGCTTTAAGCATTAAAAGTTTTTGATGTTTTTCTCTCATCCGTTGTGCCTAATTATTTCTCGAATTGATGAATTCAGTGATCAGAAGATTTGTCTGGCTCTATGCATCAATTCAATTTGGGCTGGTGGTTCTCTTTGCTCATCTTTTCTACTCATTGGTAAGAACTTAATCTTCGCTTGACTAGTTATCTTTTTCTCTTTTAAACTACATGGAACTAGGATAGTTTTTCTGTTTTTCCGAACTTGAGAACACCAACCTGCTACTTAATTGTATTAATTAGTTTCTTTATAGAAATAGGCAGAAGTTAAAATCTGACGCTCGTAGTTGGGGTGATGAAACAAATCAATCAACTTGTTGTCAAGAGTTATTGAATTTTGATCCCAAATGGCTCAAAATCAATTGCACATTCAGCCAGCTCTTACATAATTTTTTTTTTTTTTCTTAACATTACTTACTTCTGTGCACTTAATTTCAGCTTCATGTTCAAGCTGTCCTATCCATTCTCCTATCCACATTTGCTGGTTTTGGTCTTGCTATGAGTGGAAACTCGATAATTGTCGAGTTCTTGAGATGGCGCATGGAACGTCGCCGTTATTCTCAGGAAAGACAGCTTACGGAACAATTTCATCATAGCAGAAATACTCAACAAAATCAAAATGAACCTCGTGACCATTGTGAAACTGAAACTGAGATTACGCGAACTCAAGAGGGAGTGGAATCTGTGTAATGTTTGATTGTTTGGTCATTGAAATCACTAGCTGTAGTCTGAGGAGATATGGTGGAAAGTAGAGCTGTACAGCAGCAGCAGCAGTAGTGGCGATGTGTTAGCAAGAAGGTTTAAATGTTTCAATAGCATTATATTGAGAATTTGAGAGCTGTGCTTTACATTCCCAGTTGAAAATCTTGCTGGGTAGTGAAAATTGTGTAACATCACATTACAAATTCTCTCATCAATCAATGTTTCCCCATGGGATCTAATATTTATTCTTGAAAGCAATATTGACCTGACCATCAAAATCCTGTATATTTATTTAACTTTCAGCCTTTCAGTGCAAATCTGTTTATTTGTGAGTTTTGTTCATTTTCTTAATCTTAAGTTTAGCATCCACCATAGAAATTGAAGAAATTATACTCTATAGGGATAGAATTAAAATAATTTAAGATGAGAGGATTTTGAATGCACGCTACCAAGGTCATTAAATTGAGTTCGATTCGGGTATGAGTGATTTGTTTCAATTTAGGCACAAAAGTTAAAAAGTTACAAAACTTTTGACACCATTCACAGAATTTGTGGTGGAATGGCACTGAGTCCCTCATTTCTTAACTTGAGGGGTCAGTTTTTAGCTCCGAGAACAGAAATTTTTTTAAAATTCTTGGACAGGGATTGTCGTTTTTTTGTAGTCATTCGGGTTAGGGCGAAGAAGCTTTTTTCTTTTTGTCAAAGCTTCATTGATAAAGAGAATCCTTACATTTGTTAATACAATATAAAAACTCGATCCCCACAAGAGCAACGGAGGCATAAAGCCTCATTACGACTTTAACACGAGAGCAATAAAGGCATAAGTCTCATTGTGATCCACCATCGGAGGCATTTGTGTCACAATTGATGGAGGAAAATGTCGGTGAAAAACTAGAAGGAAGCCCTAACAAAGGAAAGAAAGCCCTCACTAAGTGAAACCAAAATACAACAACAAACAAAATACAACAATCAAAGCAAAAACACTAGAATCATTGCTTAAAGAGAAGAAAAACAAGAGATTGACTTAGAAGACATGCCGCTTCCAAAAAGTCATCTCCGGTTCCCACTACGAGCAGCTCGTCGCCACTGATCATATTCATGATGGATAGATAAACCTTCATGAATACGGAGGATCCAAGGCCCGAACTCGTCGTCTTCTTGGGCAAAGAAGCTTATACTTAACAATGAAAAAAGAAAGAAACAAAAAGGGTGAGTCGCGCCAGGTAGGGGTCGAACCTACGACTTTCTGCTTAGGAAACAGACGCTCTATCCACTGAGCTACAGGCGCTGTCGTTGAGGGAATGTGCTTTTAACATTAAAACATAATAATAGTTTATTAAAACCCTTAAACGCGTGTTACACGTACATAATTACACACGTGTTGGAAGCACAAACCAAAACTTGTCAAAGCAAATGCCGTTTCCCTCTCACCGTGTCTTGTATTTATTATACCAGTTTAATGAATGTGTTACTCGTGATCATTAAGTCTAGGGAACGCCAAATGTATCAAGTCTTCCAAACGTTTTTCATGTTTATTTGTAGGGGGTGCACACGGAATGACTCACTTTCACATTTGCTTGGAATAAGTGTGGCCTTAGTGTTGATTTTAGCCGCCTTTTTTTTACATTTTGTTCATACAATAAGCAACATATCTAATCAATTTTGTAAAGATTGATTCATTCTTATTGCGGTGCATCTTCATCAATGATGTTGCGTGATTTGTGCAGTGCGCATACTTGATCTCATCTTTAGTTTTATTTTATGATTAGTTTTCTTACTTAGTTGGAAGTTTTTAATTTGTCTTCTCCTTGTTGAGAAGTTTTAGATTTTTCTTCTCATTGTTAGAAAGTTTTGTTATTCATTTTGTGGTTTTAGTAGTTTTGTATATTGTCATGAGTTTCAATGTTGTACGGAACAGTCTCAATTATCAAATTATTTCAATTTTGTATTTACAGCTAAATTATTGACAGTTTACTTGAACAAATAGGATTAGCAAATCAATGCACTTGATTTCATGAAATAAAAAATCTGTTTTGGACTTTTTGAGTTTGCAATTTAAGAGGGATTTTTAAAATTTTTACATAAATTAAAGGAGTGTCATAAGTTCTTATTTCGAAATCATTTATTGATTGAGGATGACTTTGAAATAAATTTTTTTTATAAATCCTCTGTAAAAGTCTGAACTCAAGAGTCCAAATAACACTTATCACAAATTTCGACAGAGCGAAACCGAGCAAACAACCATTTAAAGTCCGTTAAGTAACGGCGTTCCGGGAGTCGTTTTCCCGCTAAAGCATCTCACAATCACATGTTCAATAGATGCCATCCTCAGATAAAAATTTGTGTCCTTTAGGAGTTCAAGTAATTGTGCTCACCACTAACCAAATAATTAAAGGGAATGCCCTAAGTTTCCACACTTGGATTCCGAAATCACGTCCACCACCACTTGGATTCGGGAATTCGGAAATCACGTCCTCCTCCAGACTCTTCTTCGATTCTCCTAGAAATCACTGAGTAACTCAATTGGGGGGGTTTGAGATTTGTGGAGATGGCGTCCGGAGCAGTTCCTGCATCATCGTTTTCTGCTCTGAGCCGCAGCGATCGCGGGCTGAGCTTTTCCTTTTCGAGAAGCGTGGATTTTGCAAAGGTATGCGAGTCTCCGCCGCGGAGTAAGTCCAGGAGAAAGGGGCCTGGGATTGGGATTGGGATTGGAGTGATAAAAAGCTCTTCTAACAGCGGCCCGGAAATTGCGGAGTTGAAGCACCTTTCATCCTCTGAAGGGACCCCTCTTCTAGGTATATATATAATATTAATATATATATTCTGAAATGGAAGAGTTTGATGATCCACGTAGCTAACCACCCCAACTAATTTGATAGTGTCATTAGGAAAAGATCTTAATTTACTTTGTCTCCGCCGCGGATTTCGTTAATCGAGTGGAATGAGCTCAAATTGTTGAATCCTCCACTCCTGTGGAGATTGTTTCGCGGACACTCCAAGAGTATGGGGGGTAAAAGAAGCCGGAGCGCAGGTCCAATTGGAATTATGGGATGTTATCCAAATAATAGTAACTTAAAATAACTTTTCAAATGGGTGAATTTGGATGCTCGTCCTGGCTGTTTTTCAGTGGAGGTTTCTTCTGCTTTAGTCGAATTTATTTTTTTTGCTTGTGATTGCATTTGTTCTGTGTGTTTGATTTAGTTCCGAGGCAGAAGTACTGCGAGTCAATACACAAGACTGTAAGGAGAAAAACCAGTACGGTGATGGTTGGGAATGTTGCTCTTGGAAGTGAGCACCCCATAAGGATACAGACTATGACCACTACCGATACCAAGGACGTTGCAGCAACGGTGGAGCAGGTGCATTTACCGCATTGTCTCTACTTCATCATTGGAAAAGAGCTTATATAATTTATTTTTTTGTTTGTGTATTTTTTTTAAGCCGTATGCGTATTTGTTTTTTGGTCATGAGCCGTGTGTGTATTTTTACTGATTACCATAATCTTCTTATTAATTTGATTCTTAGAGAGTTCGGGCTGTTGTACTTATAGGTGATGAAAATAGCTGACAGAGGAGCAGATATCGTTCGGATCACAGTTCAGGGGAAGAAAGAAGCCGATGCTTGCTTTGAAATAAAGAATACACTTGTTCAAAAGAAGTGAGTCTGTAGTTCTGTACAGTTTCTTATATTTGTGACGAATTTCGTGTAATATTATTTTTCACGGTTTCCTCTTTATGCAGCTATAATATCCCTTTGGTGGCAGACATACATTTTGCTCCTGCTGTTGCACTGAGAGTTGCCGAATGTTTTGATAAGATTCGTGTCAACCCTGGAAACTTTGGTAACTATTTTGTTTTTGCAGCTACCAAATTTTGTACTCAACTTGACAACTTCCATTTTAATTACAAAGCTTCTTGCAAGGCTGAGACTTTTTTTTTCTTCTTTTCTTACAGCTGATAGAAGGGCTCAGTTTGAGACAATAGAATATACAGATGAAGAATATCAAAAGGAGCTTGAACACATTGAGAAGGTAAATTCAGTCATTTACATTTAGGATTTTCTCTCATCTTCCTACTCTTTACGAATTATAAAGCTTACAAGATATACAATTACACATAGTTGACAAATCTTTCGTGGCATGCGTCATGAATATAAAGCTTACAAGATACACAATTACACATAGTTGACAAGTCTTTCGTGGTATGGTTGTTTTCCAAGTTGTAACTCAAATTGTCTGTGGTGGTCAACTTATTGACTGTGAGAACCCTCTGTTTGTATGTTAGGCAACTATGCAGCTGCTATATTTGTGTATTATGATTTATGGTAGTTACCATATTCTTATGATTATAGCATTTACATATTAGTTTCTATATATTCATAACTTCTCCACTGATTGTATAACTTCCCCACTGATTTTGTAAATCAATTATTTCTATGTATATTGTTTTGTACTGCTCTATAAATAAGAGCAATCCGTTGTATACAATTTGCTCTGTTTTACCGTGATCAATACAATTTCCTATTACATTCACATAGTATCAGAGCCCTAACCTCCTTGGTTAGTATTTTTCCTATGAGCACAATCGTTGTTTGTTGTTTTGTCATGCATGTTGACCTGTCAATCTATGTGAGATTGTAGTCTGCTCGTCTCATATACCCGTCTCAGATCTGTCAGTCCCGTCTGCCCGTTTGTCAATTATGTCTCTGTGGTCACTTGCATGTGTTTGTCGTGATCTGGTGTCCCCACACAAAATTGTTGTCAATTTGATGTCTCCTCATCTTATTCGTTTGCAAACTCAAGTGTTTTCATTGTCACCACTTTGAGTTTGAGGGGGGATGTTAGGCAACTATGCAGTTGTTATATTTGTGTATTATGATTTATGGTAGTTACCATATTTGTATGATTATAGCATTTATGTATTAGTTTCTGTATATTCATAACTTCTCAACTGATTGTGTAACTTCCCACTGATTGTATAAATCAGTTATTTCTATGTATATTGTTTTGTACTTCTCTATAAATAAGAGCAATCCGTTGTATACAATTTGCCCTGTTTTACCTTAATCAATACAATTTTATATTATATTCACATTATAAATGGTGGGGATTTCTAAAACTTTCGATGAGTCACGCTAGAGGCACCCCAACGATGTAGATTTTTTAAACTCTCCTTAAAAATGACTCTTATACGCTTCACTAAAATATATACTTTGGTGTGCCCTTATACACAGCTGGGGTGCCTTTCTTTGCATCTCTTTTTGATTTATAGTTTCTTCTTGCTCATTTAGTGTGTGCCAACTAACCTTAGAAACATTTATTATTTCAAAACTTCACTTTTTAATATATATAATAATAAAAAAAAAGAGAATGGAAATGAGAACAATTTTTGTTAAAGAAAAGTTGTGGAGCATTATTGATGTTGGATTGTCATTTTTTATCATCTTGTATTCAATAAGATTACAAGAAACCCTTCTATAGTTCATAGAATTGAAAAATTGAATAATTTGTTCAAAACCATGAATTGGCTAATAAAACATGTTATTTTATGAGACCGACGTTGTACTTTTTAAAAAAAAAATTGTTGTTTTTGCAATAGTTATGTAAAATATTATGATTTTATAAAATGCGGTATCTATATATTATGTTTGTAATGAATTAATATTCGGATAAAAGTGCTGGAAATAATTTTGTTTCTAGGTTAAGCATCTAATAGAAAACAATCTATGAATAACATGTCTCGTTATCCTAAAGTGTGATGACAAATGTCTAGTGTGGTTCAAAGCTTCAGCATGTGAACTAGCAGAAGTGGTTAAAGAGGTTCTATCTTGCTTCATACTTAATTTCTGAACCTCTTCTACCTTAACAATGTTTCTCTCAACGTTATTGCATCAGGTTTTCACTCCATTGGTTGAGAAATGTAAAAAATATGGAAGAGCTATGCGTATTGGAACAAACCATGGAAGCCTTTCTGATCGTATAATGAGCTATTATGGTGATTCTCCAAGGGGAATGGTAAATGGCCTTGCATTCTCTGCAAAGTGGTTTTCAGCATTGTTTTGGAGTTTGATGATTAGTTTATGTCAATTACTTGCTTTTCTATTTAAACAGGTTGAATCTGCATTTGAGTTTGCGAGGATTTGCAGGAAGTTGGACTACCATAATTTTGTTTTCTCAATGAAAGCAAGTAACCCTGTAGTCATGGTACAAGCATACCGTTTACTTGTAGCAGAGATGTATGTTGCTGGGTGGGATTATCCCCTGCACCTGGGAGTCACTGAAGCTGGTGAAGGTGAAGATGGCCGAATGAAATCTGCAATTGGCATAGGAACTCTTCTTCAGGTGCTTGCTTTGTTTATAATAATTAAATCAATGGAAAATGCAACTCCCTCAATATGTTGTTGGAATAACTATTCAAACATTACCGATTATGTTTAAGGTTTTACCCCAGTAGTTGCGACTTCTGGAGAACCCCTTAGACATGGCAATCCTACTCTTCTCTCCTACTCTCCCTACATTTAGCTTCTTCTATGCTGTCTATATATAAGAACTAGCAATTGCATGGTTTAGTTGCCTCTCCTATCTGAAAGAACTGACAAAGCCATTTGTAGTTGTATCTCCACATTTTTTTTTTATTTCTCTTGTTTTTTATGTCACTAAAGTTTTCTGCAAGTTTCAATATGCAAAAGGTGTCCTGTTTGAGGAACATTATATTATTACAGGATGGCTTGGGTGACACAATCAGAGTTTCCCTCACTGAACCACCTGAAGAAGAGATAGATCCTTGTAGAAGGCTGGCTAACCTGGGAATGAAAGCAGCAGAGATGCAAAAAGGGGTGGTATGTATCTTTACAAGCATGAGTTCTATCTTTTCATTTTTTGATCTATAATTCATAGTTGTGTGCTTATCCTTGCTTGTGGGACATCTTCATCAGGTCCCATTTGAAGAAAAACATAGGCATTATTTTGATTTCCAGCGCAGAACTGGTCAATTACCTGTGCAGAAGGAGGTAACTTTTGTGTTATTTCTTATAATTTCCGTTGTATGTGCTATACTTTGTGTTTTATTTTTCCAATGTTTTCAATGCGGGCGAGGCGGTGTTAGGCAGGGCCTAGGTGGGCGACAAAATATTTACTTAGACCTCTCTAAGAAATAATTGAATTTATTTAGAGACCCTCAACAGTAAGACGCATACTTTCTCACCTACCCATTCTCATCACCATATTTTCATCTCCACACTTTTTCACACATTTTGAAATAAAAAATAGTTTTTAAAAAATAAATAAATATTTTCAAAAAAATAAATAAAAAAATATTTTTAATTAAAAATATTTTTTAATAATTATTTTTTGGCCCACCGCCTGCCTTATTAAGGGCTAGGCGGTGGAAACCCCCAAAGGCCTAAGGCGGGGCCTAAGCAGTACCTAGGCGCCACCTTGAAAACACTGTATTTTTCTATAACACTAACATTCTTTCCATTATAGGGTGAGGAAGTGGACTATAGAGGAGTTCTGCATCGTGATGGCTCTGTCCTTATGTCTGTATCCTTAAATCAGTTGAAGGTAATTTTCTATTCTTATTTAAATTTTCATTTCTATTTGGAATCTTTTTTCTTTGAGATAAATTGTTAAACATGTAGTGCATATGTAATTCTATCCACTTGTGTCAACATATTAACCCATAGGCTTTGAGTATTTACTAGTTAAGTGTAGCTACAGGCTTTCAGGATTATTTATTTTATGAGATCCATGTAGACGATCTGAAAGTTTCCTGCTGACCAAAGTGCTTGCTTCGTTTAGTAATCAATAAGCACCCATCTATGGGAGCTCTGTAGTTGCCCCTTACATGGAATGTACCAATTGTTAATTTTGATGTTAAAACTGATGACAAAAACAAATTTTCGTTTGCATCAAATCTTAACCCTTGGTGCTTTTCAAGTGCTGGTTTTTACCACCCAAACAAAAACAAGAACGGTTTTGGGTAATAATTTTTTTTCTTATAATGTATTCCTCCAGCTTTATCATTCACAAGGCCCAACCATCACGACTTATATTACTACATTTTGTCCCCAAATGTCACCTTTTCAAGCTTAATGTGATAAATTGATCTTGTGTTCCTTGAAACATTTAGTTTTATTAATTCTTTGCTCAATTTTCGTGGTTCTTTTCTTTTATCAGAACCCTGAGCTACTATATAAATCGCTTGCAACAAAGCTTGTCGTGGGCATGCCGTTTAAGGTTTGTTGAATTTTATTTTTCGTTGGATACTATTACTGATGCTCATGTTCGTGTTACTGACTAATTACAATGAATAACAGGATCTGGCAACAGTTGATTCTATTCTTTTGAGAGAGCTTCCTCCAGTAGAAGATAGTGATGCTGTAAGACCATGGACACATCTTATCGTGCTTATTAATTTTGTAGAAAGCTATTAAGTTTTTAGGAGAGTACCAGTCATTCTTCTTAAACATTTTACAACTGTGATGGGGAAGTGCATATAAACAATAGGGCGACGTATTTATTTATTTGTTTTTCTTTTGAACATCAGAGGTTGGCTCTCAAACGGTTGATAGATGTTAGTATGGGAGTTATAACACCTTTGTCAGAGCAGTTAACGAAACCACTTCCTAACGCAGTTGTCCTATTAACTCTTAAAGAACTGTCGACTGGGGCTCAACAGCTTTTGCCAGAAGGTGCCACTTAGCAGAATCAATTAAGTGCATTTTATTTGATTAAAAACAGTTTTAGATTGATCCTGTGCCAATTGCTTGTCCATCAGGTACACGCTTGGCTGTATCTGTACGTGGAGATGAATCCTTTGAGGATCTTGGCATCCTTAAAGATGTGGATGCAACAATGCTTCTGCACTATCTACCCAGTACAGAAGACAAAATCAGCAGAGTACATGCAGCACGGAGGTAGATTCTGTATTCTGTCGTCTAGGCTTCTATAAACAAGCGAGTTTTGTATTGTTTTTTATGTGAAATCATGAGGAAAACTCAAATGAATTTGGAAGAAGATGAAAAAGGTACAAGTTCTTACCAAACCAGTGGCAACTGGCAATTGCAGATGGCAAATGCATTAGCAGAGATCCTTTTGGCAAGGGTGACAGTTTTTTATGCTCTGAAGTTCCAAGAAATTGCATGATTAAATTTAGGGTCTTAGCAATTTTTTTTTTTTTCCATTTTTAAATTTCTTCCTCCATTTCATTTTTTTTTTTAGTTCAATTTGACATTTAATTGGCAATAAGTTTCCAATTCTTAAAAAATGTCTACATCTCATTAATTAAATATTGCTTGTGAGAATGAATCAGAAATCTCTCAGGTTCCAATGACAGTTAAATTCAGATGTTATTTTGATAGAAAATACTAGAATGGCAATCCTATGTTACACCGCAAGACACGTTGGCTCATAGGAGCCTTCCATAGGGCCTCAATTCACGTGTTATGCACCGAGATCTGTGTATGCCTACATCCCGAGGTGCACATGGACGGCTCCTGTGAGCCAATGTGTCATGTGGTGTGACATACCCGTTGTCATTCTAGCACTTATCTATTTTGATATATGCTTTTGTTTTGGACAATATTGATGTCATGTCACAGTTGTCAATATTTTAACTGTGTCCCAAATCTGACCTACACATTTGGGAAGCCATCCTAGCCTTAATTCTTCCTGGTTGCTGTGGCTTCGCCCAAAGTCCGTTTTACTTTTTGTTATAAAATGAGGTCTATGAAGATAATTATGCTAGATTGAACTGTTCATGGTCAACTTTTGATGCCTTCAGTTTCTTCATAAATGGAAACACCAAATCAAAATAAGATGATGAAGGCTGAGAAATCAAATCATGATGCATCTTATGTGTTTAGGAGAGAAGTCTTATGCCCTTGGGGGGTCATCGACATTAATCTTCTATGTGATGGATAATTAATTAGATGCATGGAGATCAATCTACCCTGTGATTGTGCGATCAGATCATTTGATGCAGTACTGGTTTCTTTTACAATTCCAAGTTCCCAACAATGTCATAGTCCTATTTCTTGTTGTGTTCTATTACATACCATTTTCCTGCCCTTTGAAGACTTAGCTCTCCCTCTCTGACACAGACATTACTTTTATTTTGTTTCCAAACTTTGTTTGCTTCTCCATACAAATATCTTTTCAAATCTATCATAACCTTCATTGTGGCTGCAGGTTATTCGAGTACTTGGCAGATAATGCATTGAACTTCCCTGTCATACACCATATAGAGTTCCCAAAAGGAATTCACAGGTAATTGCTAAAAGTACCACCTGCTAAATGCTAAATATGAGCGTTAGGTTGTTTTTGGCCACTAATATTTTCTATTTGCATGCCAATTTTGTTCCTCTATTTTAGAGATAATTTAGTAATTGGCGCTGGTAGCAACGCTGGGGCACTTCTTGTTGATGGACTAGGTGATGGGATTCTCTTGGAAGCCTCAGGCCAGGACACTGATTTCCTTAGAAACACATCCTTCAATTTGCTCCAAGGTTGCAGAATGCGGAACACAAAAACGGTAAAGAATTTTATTTTGGAAGATGGAGTGGAACAATATCTGTTTAGTTCTTACACTTCGACATATATTTTTTTTTCATTTATTTTGGCGTGGAAGCTTCTTATTCTGTCTAAATTCTTTCTAGGAATATGTGTCATGCCCTTCCTGTGGACGGACATTGTTTGACCTTCAAGAAATAAGCGCTCAGATAAGAGAGAAGACAGCACACTTGCCTGGCGTTTCGGTAATCGACAAATTTCAGTGTCATACTGTCAAAAAACTTGTCAAGGAGCTACTAACAACTCTCGTCTCTCTTGCAGATTGCAATAATGGGCTGCATTGTTAATGGTCCTGGGGAGATGGCAGATGCTGATTTTGGTTATGTAGGTGGCACTCCTGGAAAGATTGACCTCTATGTGGGGAAGGTATGGACATTATTTCTGTGTTAATTTATACACATTATAATAGTAGCCTCTCTGGTCGAGTCGTGTTTTTGGCTTATTCTAATTTCATGGTGCGCAATTCATTCAATCATCAAGTGTCTGGATTTGACAAAGACCACTAGTTAATGACTCGGGTCATTGTTTTGAAGCTGAACCAAATGTGTCATCATATATTGCCTGCAATAAGGCACATTTCTGGATGGCATGAAACCATATATTTTTTCTTTATGAGGTTTCGATTACTCAGATTGAAGTGATCAACAGCGCATTCTCGCCAAAAAGAGTTTCCTTAACACGTGTGTTGCTAGTTATTATAACCTTTTAGCGTTTTTCATCTTGGCAATTTAAGTATCCCTTATGGTAATAACCAACAACATATTGACTTACATCCTTCCTTATCGGCATGTTTTTCAGAATGTAGTACAACGAGGTATTAAAATGGAGCATGCAACAGATGCCCTGGTCCAACTTATTAAAGACCATGGTCGCTGGGTTGACCCACCGAAGGAGGAGTAAGATCCACCTGTTGTATAAAGGGAAAAAGTTTCATTTAGTCCGCAGCAGCTCACATCCCTTGTTTTATTTACGGTAAGCACATGCATGAAGCTCACAAGTCCATTTGCTTGTTATTTGATGTGTTTTTTTTTTTTTTGGAGGATTGGACAGTCTGTTGTCGGCATAGACTCATAATTCAGTAGTAAAGGAAACAGAGGTGCAAAGTCGTGTCGTGAACTCCGATACATCTGCAACGCTGCTAAGACTTGTTTAATATGTCTCCTCATTTCGCATTGCAGATTTTAGTTCTCAGAGCAAGTCGAGATCAGGATTCAAGATGGAGCAGGTACAAAGTATTACATCCAGGACGTAAATTATAGTTCATATCCCTTGTAGAAAGAACTTTTAGTTCATCCAAATACAGAACTGTTTACTTTCATGTGTAATGTGCATGAATTAGCCTTCTAAAGGTGAATTACTTTTGGCATAAGCTTCAGCATGAAAAACAGAAAAAATGTAAGGAAGCAAAATTGGCATTGCAAAAATTATGAACAAATACGCCATGTTTTGTGTCAACTTGTAATCATATTGCTCGTCACCCTAAAAAAACATTAGGTCTCGGGACTCCTGCAAGTAACAAATAACAATCTAGGTTCCAATGGCACACAGTTCATCCATCATAGATTGAAGTCGAAACTTTAAAATACAAAACTAGTTCTGTCAAAGTACATATTGAAACTGAAACTTTTATGAAAGAAAACACAACCTGAAATGTTGTATTTAATAGCACACCACCTGTGAATTTCACTGGACCACAACTTTATTCATACAAATTTGCACGTTATAGCACACCTTTAATAGGTACTGCCAAAATAGCCTCACATTTATCTGACCACAGAGAGAAAACACAAACTCCTAGTCCCTTCCCGGTCAAGGATCGGTTTCCTACAGCCAGGTAAAGATACAAGGGAAGATCTCAACCACTTTTGCGAAGCGTCATACCTACCCAAGTGACTCTAGTTCTTCACTGTTGTAACATGCCTCAGGAGCATTTGGACGACATCATAGGATATATTAGAGGCCTCAAACTTCAAATGTTGGATCTTTGCCTCAGTCTCTTGTTCAAGGCGCTTCACGTTGGCACCCGTGTCTCCACTGCTCTGTTGGATGACCACAATGCATTAAGAGAAAAGGATTAGCTCAGGAAATTAACTGCGATTGTGGTATGCTAACAGGAAAATAAAGAATCAGTCGGAAACATAGATTCTCATCACACAATCAATTGCCAATTATATCAACACTCGAGACCCTCAATTAAGACAAGAAACTGATGGCAGTTTTCGCAAAAAAATCTCCTTTCTTCTATTTCCTTTCTTAATCTCATGATCGCAAATGTACAAAAGACAGTATAAATAACACTATGACATCAATTCAATAACCTTTAGTTTTGCTAAAATTTTACAACAAGATGGCCATCATAAAATAAAGTCTCATTTCTATAAGAAAATTTTTACTAAAAGACGGTTTCAAATGATTACCGCAGCAACTTTTTTCTGAAAGTCATTTTCGACTTGAGCACGGTATTCAGCAATTTCTTTCTCTGCTTCCTCTTTGGCCTGTTTAAGCCTAGTCGTTTTTGCTGAAGGCAGATATCAAAACAAGGAGAGACCATAAGTTAGATCCTGGATGTTTGAAACACAAAACCAAGTAAAGACAAATCCGTTGGACAATGTTCAGTGATGAAAATATTCAACAATTGACTAATTGTTGCACATTTTATGAACTATACACAATTTGATATGTTAATCCAACATTTTTGTGCTCTTGCAGAAAAAAAGTTAATAGTTTGCATATATTAACGGAAACTTAACTCAATGACTATGCCCAACCTAATAATAAGCAGGGAAAAATAAGGAATGAATGGCCTTCGAGCTCCACAAACCAACACTTAAAAAAGCTTTAAGGGCTAATTTTCGATGAGAATAGTCTTCGTATGCATGAAAAATATAAAAACAGATATATAGGAAAAATTCATACATGTAATGTACCAAAAAAAAAAAACAAACTGGGAATGCCGTAATTTGGTCCCTAACCAAGCATAAATGAATTAAGACATAAAGCCGTATTATCTATGGACATCGAGACATGTCCAATGAGAAATATTGAATATTATTGAATGTCTATGGTGTTCATCCAAGACGGCACAATTAATCCAAATGTTAGGCCAAAGGTAAACCTACTCACTATTTATGAGGGTTTTGTACATGGACAGGAGATTCGTTTAAGGAAACCGACACACAACTAAACTAATATAGTAAACTATAAAAGCAGAACAATGATTACCGTTCTTGGCAGCATTTACAATGCGTTGAGCATCCTGCTCTGCTGATAGCAACTGCTGAATTCCACCTTGACCACCTCTAGCATCCATGTTGTCCTGAAAGTAGCAATTTCCATCCTTAAAAACTAAGATCAAACCAATTCTTCCATGACAATTGACAAATAGAACTCCAGAAACAAAGACAAGTTTCAAAAAGTTTCAAAATTGACTAGCATCATATGGCTAACATCCACGGGTTCGCATAAGCGTTCGTGGGAAAAAAAATCAACATGGTATCAGAATCTTTGATTGGTATCCAAGCTTATGCCTGACTAGTCCCATGTAGGCCTAGCGCATTCACCCTGAGTGTGTACCCAGTGGCCCGGACGAAATTGTCACACCGGGGAATTGAACCTGGGGTCGTGCGCTTAACTAACACAACCCCGCACTTGCCCTTACTGTTGTGGCAACCTGACCGGGGTTCGCATCAGTTAAATATAACTTCATAAAGAAGTATGTACGTGTTGGATCTCCCCAGAATTAGTACTGAGGCCTTTTGAGGTTTTCTTTCTTTTTTTTTTGAAGAACGACATTTTGAGTTAAAACTCCACAGGGATGAATTATAGGTCGTTAAGTTGGGAACAATATTGGTATCCGCGGCGTGTATGCAACACCAAAAACTTGACTAGAAATGGTGAAGTCTCATAAGATGGTGAAATCCACAATTTCTTATATGCATATATAGTGTGCATGACAAGGAGATCAGGATGCACGACATATTGGCAAAATTAAAGAACAGCGACACAAAAAATCACAGTAAAACTAAAAGCAAGCCCTAGAATCGATCAATCGATCGATCCGACAACAATATTACAGAGAGACACGATCAGACAATACAATATAATGAGATTAGAAGAGAAGAAATTACCGAATGGATGGATCGTTGGGGGAAATTAAGCAGAAATCTAGGAATTGGATTTGTCCGACCGATCACGACCTACCAAGGACTCGGACTAGAATGGTTTGCCCCTAAATTGCGTTACTACCGCTAATATGACCAAAATGACCTTCTGTATTATTGCCAAATACATCCCTTTTCGGGTTTTTTTTTTGTTTTTTTTTAATTTATGGTTTCCTACCCATGTACTCTACGCTCGGGCACTGTTGGGCCCCCCTATATGGTGATCCTCACAATTCAATTTTTTTCATTCACAAAACTCGAACTCGAGATATTGCTTAAGGGGGTGATCCTCATATACTCGGGCCAAACAGTTATCAGTCCCTTTTTATTTTACTTTCTTTTTTTAACTTCAGTGAAAATCGAATTACGATCTCTCGAGGTTTTGACTTTTTGACAAGTGATATTTTTACCATCTCAACTGAGAGGCTTTAACATTTTATTTTCTCCTCATTTTTTTTTCTTTGGTAAAAACCCTTTTCATTTTTCACTGTCCAAAGGTTTAGGTCTTGAACCAAAACCAACCATTATTTACTTGCCCATTTAAAGGTCGCGGTTAGAGTCGCCCGATACCTCTTTAGAGGTGTCAGCTCTGTGCGACTGAACCCCGTGAACAATACTTTTTCGCTTCTAAGACACATCGCAGTCACATCCAAGCTTGTTCAACAAAAAAAGAACACTTTTATGATACTTGGAGACCTAATATATGTGTTCTACAATGACAAAAATTGATAAATATAGAGGATTGAGGGGTGTTGGGGTGAGGATGAGGATGATGGGATGAACAAGGGTATTTTTAAAATTTTGAAAAAAGTTTGAGGTAAATTAAGTAAAAAGTGAGGTAAATGAAGTAAAAAATTGAAAAACAAGAGTACAAGAGACAAAGGTGAGGACTGACCTAATGTTTTTGGTTGGATTTTAGATTTGGGAAGTAGTTGGGCGGAGGTTTTTTATTTTATTTTTATTTTTTTATTTTGTTTTGCGGGTATGGGTGGAGAATTTTCGTTATTGAGTTCAGAAATCTAAGGGACCCAATAATCAGCGATGCATAAGATTCGAAGTTCACTCCATTAAGAACATGGCCCATAGCCAAAGCATCTCTCCGTATCACTTGCCAAAAGTTAAGATTTACTCCTACGAAGGTAACTGTAGCGACCCATAACTTCTGCAAAAATGCAGAGCTGCCCAGATTTAACAAACTATTACAGTATTACTTCATACAAAACTGGCATAGCATTAATTTTGTGAATGAATAGAACAGAACATAACAATTGAACAAGTTGGGTGGTGCTTCATACAAAAATGCAGAGCTACCCGGCAGTACATACAAACAACAAAACTCAAATGTGAAGTACTGAAATGAAAAAATTTGACTTGCCATTGAAATATATTCTGGATCTCAATTCAACTATCTTAAATACCAGAACAAAAATGAACCTGAATCACCCACCATGGACACTCAATCTTGCATTCATTGGAAGCCAGAATTCGTTCCCACTAAACCACCTAGTTTTCCAAAAAAAGGAAAAGTATGGAATTACAGGTAACATTTTCTCTAACTTTGTTTACAACACTTTGAAAGATGGGAAGAGAAGAGTGTACTTAACAGATGACTCCTACTAGGCTAACCAAAAAAAAGAGAGGTGTTAGTTAATTGAAAAGTAAGCACAACCATTTATGAGAGCTCAAAGCAGTCCTGGGAACATTTTCTGCAGCCACGGGAGGCGGATGGAAGGCTGAAGCGATAAGAAGACATCCATTAGCTCAGGTGCGGACATTACCTTCGTTGCATATACGCCCCTATCCAAAGCTGGAAGTGAGGTAATTTCTTCCATTGCGGCCGCCACAAGTTGTCGATTCTCTTTTTCGACCATTATGGCATTGATGATTCCAATTTGCGCCTTGGAGATCCCTTCAGCTATTATCTGTGCAGCTTTGACAATAGAATCCCCATAGTTGTTGTCAACGGATTGCTTCTTCTTTTTCCGAGCGTTGGTTACCTCAGGTGTGGCTGACCTTGACCTACTCTTCGATCCTGTGCTAAAGATAACATCTTCTGGTTTGCTTGAATCTGAGCTACTTGAATCAGCCACCGCATTAACTTCCTCAAGAATATCAGCTGGAGCACGTGCCTCTTCTCCAGTTGCCCTGTCCCTCCCAAAAATAATACAACAGTCTTCATAATGGTGGAATAGCTTGTTGCGCCATTGACTTGCCTCCGGAGAGTGCTGCAACATAATTGCAAATGAAGCTTATATCCTGATCTTAACCAGTGCAAAGGAGATAAGAAAATAGTACAACTTTTTACCCGGGTGTATTCATCCCAAACGTCATCAGAAGCCACTACCATGTTCCTACTACTGTCGAAGAAAAAACCACCAGATCCATTGCGAGTATTGTTAACCATATCGTGCACCATGCTCCAATCCCTTTTCAAAGTCTTGATATGCGACTCTATATGAGGCCTTCCCTTGATGCCAGAATTTGGACAACTAATTTTCAAAGTCTCCTCTAGAAAAGTTATATAACCTGGTTTGAAGCCATTGTCACCCTTATAGGCCCCGCTATTAACCATATCCTTCATCGCTTTAACCAAATTTGCAACCTCAAAATGAGCCCACTTGCGTCGTTGCCCCTTAGCCGATTGTGGCGTAGCTTGCGTCGCCATTGAAAAACTAACACAATCACAAATAGATGAAACCAACAACATGCATTTCAAACGCTTGAAGTGGGGACTAAATCATTTGACCCAACTTGGTCTTCGTCATGCAACACAAAACAACAAGGAGCAAAAATCAATACTATTTAAAGGAAGAAGAGAAAATATGAAACAAAAATTATTACTATTATTACAACGCCCGAAGACTGGAATTTCAGCTTTCAACTTTTTTGAACACGATGGGAACGGAAAATCCTCTAGCAATTCAAACGACAAAAATGAAAACTGAAAACTGAAAACATTTAACAATTCTTCATCCTAAATTCATAATGCTAAAACAACGGACGTTGTAGAACACTAAATTCAAGTAGAAATATTCCATTCAAAAAGGTTATAATCTGTGCCACGGCTTCCATGCCCATGAAATTGTAATCCAAAACCCAAGTTGAAACCAAGATTATGACCCATTTTATCATTATATTGTCTGAAAATCCTATGAACAAGAAATTAGTTGCGCAAAGTAGAGCAATGATTTGCTATCGAATTATTTTATTATAAGGAAACAACATGTCATCCTATCGAGGTTTATTTGCATTCCACGGGCTTGCTAATCAATTCTACAAATATCCTTGCAGTTGCATTATCCGCCCAACATCAAGTTTTATGTCGCCGCAATAGATCTATCTCCTTTGATCCATCTTTACCATCACAGCATTACTGATTTTGTTCCGCTAAAGCCGGTTTAATCAAAATTGTATTTCTACCATTTCTCACATAAGATGGCACCAATGAAATTACAGAAATCAAAATGGGATTTTATTTTATTTTTTACATTGCTTTCTTCAAAGAAAAAATTTTACTTTTTTTTCATTCAAAAAGCAACTTCATTTCGACATCGATTTTCAAGACGTCGCTACGAAATCACAATGCATACATACATGAACGCCATGATCAGATGCAGTGAACACTATGTCAACGACGGAATCAAGAAAGAACAGAACGAATTTCACAAATGAATTCAAAACGAAAACCCTAACCTTTCAATGAAAGCCATCAACAGAGCAAAAATCTGGGTTGTAGTGAATACCAAGTACTAGTGTTGGAATTTTAGGAGCTAGGGCTTGAGAAGAAGTGGATTAGCGAGGGTATAATTGTCCATTACCAACATTATTTTTAGGGCATTGTTTTTTGTCATGCTCGATTTTGTCGTAGGTTCTCTAATAAAGAATTGGATAGCTCTTACGCTCGATTAAAATTATAATTCTAACGTGTGCATGGAATAATTGTTATTAAGAGGGTTAATCAGTATATGTGTTTGATGTTGCTCAAACTCAGAGTAGTCAGAGTAATCCAGATATTGAAGGTTACGAGTTCAAAAAAAAAAAAAAAAAAAAAAAAACTTGCGTATTTTTTAATTTAAAATCATGAATATTGATTTTTATGTGATTGCTAAAAAACCTTCCAAGGAAAAGAAAACTTTATTAAGTAAATCTACATTTATTTGTTCCTCAAGAAAAAAAAAATCTACATTTATTCACTTTTTGCATTCTATTAAGCGTGCTAAAAGACTTTTTTTTATAGAATTTGAAACTAATTTATACCTACCAAAATATTCACTTGATTGGCACTGAAGACCATCCTCGTGAACCTAAATTGGTCGTCAAACGCATCTTTCAATAAAGGAAAATGACAGATTTAAATAGAGGTGTACTGTTTTCAAAAAAAAAAAAAAAAGAGGTGAACCAATACTTACGACACTTCAGTGTGATGTTGATTTTAAAAATTAAAATCATATTCTCAATCAAATTTTCATATTGAAGAGCATTATATCCTGCACTTACAGATGTAATCTAAATTGAATTTAGTCTTTGCTTAAAAAAAAAAAAAAAAAAAAAAAGGCACACACAGCAGTGACCATTCTTCTGGCAGTTTATTTTGTTGAATTGCAGGCCTACTGTTGATATTAAAGCTTCGATGAACAAACTATTATTTCATATAAAACTGGCATAGGTTTAGTCAAAAAAAAAAAAAGAAAAAACTGTATAGAATTGCAGTTGGTAAAAATAAGCCGGTATAGAATTTTGAATGGCCATTGAAAAATCTCCGTTCCTAAATCAACCATCTTAAATATAAGAACAAACATAACCTTGAATCACCCACCATAGCTACTCAATCTTGCATCCAATGGAAGCCATAACTCATTCGACAAAACTATTTGGTTTTCCGAAAAATAAAAAGTATGGAATTACAGGGTACATGTTCTCTAACTTCATTTACAACACTAATGAGAGATTAATAATGATAACATTGAAGAGAAGTGAACTCACAGATAACTAATACAAGGCCAACCATAGGAGAGAAGTGTATAAGCCAACAAAAAAGTAAATACAGTTAATTATGAGAGCTCATACTAATCCTGGGAACATTTTCCGCAGCCATGGGAGGCGAATGGAAGGCTGAAGCGACAAGAATACATCCATTAGCTCGGGTGCAGACATTACCTTCGCTGCATATATGCCCTTATCCAGAGCTGGTAGTGAAGTAATTTCTTCTACTGCAACCATCACAAGTTGCCGCTGCTCTTTTTCAGCCGATATGGCATTGATGATTCCTGTTTGCGCCTTGGAGATCTCTTCAGATATTATTTGAGCAGCTTTGACAATAGAATTTCCGACGTTGGCTTTGTCAGTGGTTTGCTTCTTTTTTTTTCGAGTGTTGGCTACCTCAGGTGTAGCGGACCTTGACCTACTCTTCGACCCTGCACTATAGATCACATCTGCTGCTTTGATTGAATCTGAGCTACTTGCAGCAACCACAACACCAACTTCCTCAACTATATCGGCCACAGGCAGAGCATGTGCCTCTTCTTCCGTCGCCTTGTCCCTCCCAAAAATAATACAACAGTCTTCATAATGGTGGAATAGCTTTTCGCGCCACTGCTGTGCTTTTGGAAATTGCTGCAACAAAACAACATTAAAGCTTATATGCTAATATTACACAGCGCAAAAGAAATAATAAGTATAACGTTTTACCCGGACATAGTCATCCCAAACTTCATCAGAAGCGACTATCATGTTCCTACTACTGTCAAAGCTAAAACCACCAGATCCGTCGGGAAGAGTACTGTTGATCATAGCATGCACATCGCTCCAATCCTTTTTCATACTCTTGACATGCGACTCTATGTGAGGCCTTCCCAGGATGCCAGAATTTGGACAGCTAACCTTCAAAGCCTCCTCTAGAAAACTTATATAACCCGGTTTGAAGCCATTGTCAGACTTATAGGTCCCGCTATTAACCATATCCTTCATTGCTTTAACCAATTTGGCAACCTCAAAGTGACTCCACTTGCGTCGTTTCCCCTTACCTGATTGTGGGGAAGGTTTCGTCGCCATCAAAAAACTAACACAATCACAAGCAAATGAAACCAACAACACACATTTCAAACACTTCATGTGAGGATTTAATCACAAGCTCAATAAAGCAACAAGTTGCAAAAATCATAACTATTTTAAGGAAGTTTGAAAATACGAATCGAAATTATTACTATTACTACAATGTCCTACGACTGGATTCAAAGCTTTCAACTTTTAAACACAATAGTAACAATCTCAAATGAGAAAACTAAAAACTGGAGATAATTCTTCAAAGCATCTTTAGTGAGATAATGAGGTTCAAACTTCAGACTTATGTAACATTGGAGTCGAGGGTGTTGTAATTAAGTTGGTTTCTTATATGAAATTAAGTATAGTTCTACCATGGTGATTTAAGAAAATCACCACATACATTGATTTAACTTTTTTGACTATTGGATTTAGATCTAATAGTTATTTCTATAAATGCTACATTAATGACTCTTAAGTTCTTTTTGGATAAAAGGAAGTTGTATTAATCTTTAAACGAAATCTTTACAAAACAAAATGGGGTACATGACTCTTAAGTTCTGATAAGGTATATTCACCATTGGATCTAAATTCAATGGTCAAAAAGTATACATCATAATGCTCAAACAAGGAACAATGCTGCGGCAGCCGTGCTCATAATTACATCTGAAAGGCCTATGAACAATAGTTCTTCATTAGTTCAGTTAAAGCAGGATAAATTACTACCATTTACATGACATAAGATGGAATCAATGAAATTTTGTTTGAGAAACCTAAAAATGAGAATTCCTTAATCAGATCGCCTAATTACAATTGTGTTTTTACCATTCATGTAAATAGCACTGTGTTAGTGACAGATCTGAGAAAGAAGAAAGAGGAGATGAAAAGAAAACGAATTTCACATATGAATGCGAAATGAAAACCCTAGTTTTTCTCAATCAAAGCCATTACCGGAGAAGTTTCGCGTTGAAGTGAATGATCGGACAACACTTGTTCAGCGCGGTCGATCGTGGTTGCAACGCAGGTGGGAACTGGGATTCGCGAGGGAGAAGAGGTCGCGTTCGGTTCGCCGCTGTAGTTTGGCGACCAAACAAGGGCTATCGAACGAGGAGGATGGGAGAAAGTTCGATGTTTGTGCTAGGGCTACCGAAGAATGGGTAGTTGGGATTGGGATTGGGATATAATAGTCCATTGGACACGGGCTTCATTCATTATACCGTGTCACTTATTTTATTTTATTTTATTTTATTTTTATCAAAATTCAAATAAGTAAAACATATCTTATGAGATCAATGAATAGTTATATCTGAGTACCAATCAAATTTACATCATCGGCTATTGAATTCCATTTTATTAAACTAGTTTTGTTACGTGAGAGCCAATTCGTTATGCTCGTGAGAATTCATGACCGAACCTTATTGAGTTTATACTATAAGGTTTTAAAACAGTGTAAGGTTACAAGTATATAATTTATAATGTGAATCACATAATGCACAAATCAAAGAAAGAAGACATAACAAAATAATTTATGAATTGAAGATACAAATGAATTGGACCTAAGCAAACAAATCAAAACATGAAAAATGGGGTGAGTGTGAGCAAACGGAGAAAACAGGGTGAGTGTGAGCAAACGGAGAAAACAGGGAGAGTGCGAGCAAACGAAGAAAACTGGATGAAGATACAAAGGAATTGGACCTAAGTAAACAAATCAAAACATGAAAAACGGGGTGAGTGTGAGCAAACGGAGAAAACAAGGTGAGTGTGATCAAATGGAGAAAACAGGGAGAGTGCGAGCAAACAAAGAAAGCAGGATGAATGCGAGCAAAAGGAGACCAATAGAGAGAGAGAGAGAGAGAGAGAGAGAGAGAGAGAGAGAGAGAGAGGGAGAGAGGTGATGCAATTCACAAAAACGTGATTTGGGAATTAATGTATGTAACATAAAAACAAGGGCAAAAAAGACTTTTTGTGTACCACTTAAAAATTGAAGATTCGTGCTTTTATATAGTTGATAGATAAATAGTGTTCTTCTACTTCTTGTTGTTGTTGATGTTTTTTTTTTTAAAATAAAAAAATCACAACTTGCACATTATGAGGTTCAAACGCCCGACCAACTCAAGTAACCATATACCAATCAATGAGTCATCCACTTGGTTTTCTTCACCTTATTAGAATTTTTAAATTTCCTTCTCTGGCTAGAATTTATTTTTTTAGGGTTCAAAGTTCGTGAGTAAGTGAATGGAGTTTTGCTTATATATTAGTGTAGCTTTTCCGTGCATATGTATGAAACCAGCCTATTGACTAGGTAGCTGTTACCACCTTAATGGTTGGAACAGAGTATGCTGGGTTGGGCAGCGAGATAACTCAGCAAATGACCGAGTCTCGGTGAACTCGGAAGGCTTCGAGGGACTCATGTGATGGATTGGGGTTCAGTGCACAACGCATATCCAAGTGGGCACGATATTTACCTAAGTGGGCACAGTGTTTACCTAAGTGGAACAACGCGTACCTAAGTGGGCATGGCGCGTACCTAAGTGAGCACGGATGTGTGTACCTAAGTGCGCATGGGCGCGTACCTAAGTGGGCATGACGCGTACCTAAGCGAGTAGGGATGCGCGTACCTAAGTGCGCATGGGCACATACCTTAGCGGGCACGATGCTCGTACCTTAGCGGGCACAACGCGTACCTAAGCGGGCACGGCGTGCGTACCTAAATGGGCACAAACTCGTACCTAAGTTGGCACGATGCGTACCTAAGTGAGCACGTGTGCGTGCAAGACGCTCTCCCTGGCGCGAGCATAGAGGCGACTTGGCACGTAACTTAGCGAAAGCTTGGTACATACCTTGGCACGAGCAAGGTCACGCTTTGGCACGGGCAAGGCAAGACCCTAGTAGCAGCACAGTTGACTTTCCTTGACTCTGGCATTAACCAGGTCAAAGTATGATTGGTCTCACTTTTGGATGTTCCCTATTGGAGGGTCAGGAACAGCTTAACATCTACTATAGGAGGGGGACCTATCCTGGGGTTGGTATGGGTAGGAAGGCAAGGGTGACCCTATAGAAGGCCTTGAGCGTGCATGCTAAGGCCTTGCCCAAAGACCATCATGCAACCACCTCCGTGCCGGTAGGACTTGGACTTAGCTAGGCTTCGACACGCACCCAAGGCTAGGTTCAGCTAGGCACCACCAAGCACGACCCTGAAATCAATGAGCGCCCTAGGCTTGGATGGACCAAGTCAAGCTCCTTCAAACTTATCAGTCCTTAAACTTGCCCTTGGGAGATTCGAATCCTCAACCTCTTGCATAAATAATATATCACATAGCCAAACAATTGAGCTACAACTCATTGGTGGTAATTAACTTGGTTGGTAACTTGTTTAGTTTATTTTGTATTGGGAAGTTTTCTTCTAATTTGGGATTGGAAATTTGTGGTGGATTTAGATCACAGATAACAAACATAAGATCATAAATTCCAACAAAAATCTTCGAACATCGTTTGCAAGCGTTTCAAGTCAGTTATTACAACCCATGCACAAGTATATAGGTGATAAGCCAACGTTAGTTGACGTAGGGATATCTGGGGTGGGGCAAGAAGGGCGACTACCCCAGGCCCCACTCAAAAGAAGGTCCCCTTGCTTGTACATTAACTAACATTTTCATCCAACAAATTAACTAACGTTAACCAATTAGGTGTCCTAATGATTTGGTATGCCTTTAGGAGTAAAATGGTAATGGATTCAAACCTTGGTGGAGGCAATTATTTTTTTCTTATCAAAAAATAAAAAATAAAAAATAACTTACGTTATTACATAGGCCAAATTGGTTAAAATATCCTAACATTTTATAGCTTTTGTTATTATATCCTAACTTTTCTAGATTGATAAACTTGTATCCACATTCACTTTTTAACTCTAAATTTGATAAGTTGAAACTTAAGTAATGAGTTTAAATAATAGATTTAATAATTATTTTAGTAATGAGAGGTAATGAGGCAACTTTTTAAAGTCATTATTTAGGTGCCAATTTATTAAATTTAGAGTTAAAAACAACTTAGGATACAAGTTTATTAATTTAGAAATGTTAGGATATAGTAACAAAAGTTGCAAAAGGTTATGATATTTTAGCCATTTAAGCCTAGTACATATGTTTAAGAAAAAAATTTAAATAGATTTCAAAGTTTGCTCTAAGTCCACTAAAAAGGCCCACATGTTTGTTAAGGAAAAAAGAAGAAGAAGAAGAAGGTCCTCATTTTGTAACTTAAACTTTAGGTATAAGAACATCTCCAATGGAATGTTGTTTGAATGCCAATGTGCGCTACCTAAGATTAATGGAATGTTGTTTGAATGTCAACGTGCACCACGTAAGATTAAATTAACATTGAGATGAAAAAAAAGTTTCCAATGAGAATGTGTATTTAGAATGTCATGCTAATGCGGCATAAAAAAATTGACATTGTCAATTTTGGATGTGAACTCTAGACATTCAAATTGACAATCACATAGAATTCCATTTCCTTTTCTTTTTTAGTTGGTTAGAATTCGGTCTCTTATTAAATTAAAAAAGAAATGTCACCTCATCAATTGACATTCAATCCACGTCTACAATTGAAGATCAATTTTGGAGGCAAATGTCTATTTGAGCCAGGATGACATCCTCTTCACGTTGATGACGTGACAAAAATTCACACCCACAATCTACATTTACCATTTGTCATTTGATTTATGTGCAATCTTAGATACTTCGTTTTGACTTCCTCTGTTTTTTCACTTTTCAACCCTCAAATACTCCCTCATTCTTCTAACCACTATTTAACTCCATAATAATCAGTAGATTCTTACACTTTTACTGTGGCATCAAGACCAGAGAAAAGAAAAAGGCAGTCTTAACGACACTACAAGGTGAAAAACAAAGGCCCTAGGTTTCGCCGAACGCCCCGAAAATGTCAGGACCAGCCCTGGTTGACGAGACTATAAGTGGGTCATTGTCCCTTAATCAATGACTCGAGTTCGAATCTTTGGAATGGAAACACCAACACTCAGAGCTCCCCCACCTATTCAGTGTGCATGCGGGACTCGAAGCAAATCCGAAGTAGCCAAATAGTCTGAATACTAATACTGATGATTTAGAAAAAAAAAAAAAAGTATATATATAGATGATATAGTTTGCTTTATTCTGTCCTTCCAATTGAGGGAAAAGTAGATCAATCAGTGCAAAAGTTTGAGAAAGCACACTCACAGTCACAATGCACTTCTCTTCTCCCATTGAAAGTGAATCAATAATTAAAAATACAACCAATTCTCTATTTCACAATACAACACTAGACTAGACTAGATGATTTTGCATCACACCATACATAAAACATTAAATCAATCAAGATCATAAAAAAATAACAAACAAAATCTCTACACATTACAAGAATTTCTTTCAATGAAAACAGAACATTGAAGAAGATGATGATGAGAGAATTGGAAAAACTGAATCACCTTATCTTGATCTCTCACAGAAGCTCTCTCCTCGCAGCGTAACCGTACTGCGAGCGCTGCACATTGCTCTGCCTTTTCTTGTAAACCACGGCGCCAATTCCAATCACTGCAGCGCCGACAATCACTCCCACAGCAATCCCGGCCTTCTTCCCTCCGCTCATCCCCTCCGATCCCTCCTTCTCCGCCACGCCGCCGCCGCCGTTGGTGTTGATGTCGCTGACGACTAAGTTCGGCTTAGGAGCGGCCCCCGGCGAAGGAGGCGCCGGAGGAGAGTCCGTCGATGGCGCCGGCGCCGGAGAAGAACCGTGGCCTCCGGCGGAAGGCGCCGGAGCTGGTGGTGAGAGAGGAGGCGTCGTCAGATCTGATGCTACCAGGAGGAGAGGTGAGAGGAGTAGAATTGAGCAGAGGCCGATGAGCAATGCCGCCATGAATGTGAATTGAGAGAGAGAATTGTGGTTGCAATCGCAGATCTGAACTATAGATCAAACCGATCAAGTGAGTTTTAATGAAGATTGAAAGTTGAAGTAGTGAAGAAACCCTAGATCCAATGAATGGCGACCGAGTAACTGCAACGAAGAACAGAAGAATCAAGAAGAGAGGATGATTGAGCTGAAAATCTGTGGATTTGGAGTGGACTGTGAATCTGTGATGAAGCTTCTTTCTCTATTTATAGTGTGGTACAGCTAGTTTGGCGTTGGAATTTTGTGGAAAGAAGAGATTTGGGGGGGTGTCTGAGAGGAGCAGAGGAAAAGAAGCTGCTGCAGTGCTGCTTCAGTCTACACTCGACGGACTACTGTGATGATGATTGTTTTGTGAAAAAGGATCTGTGCGTCGTCTTGCGACACGTGTACGGTCCAGATGTGTTCATGCAGTGCAAGAGAGTAGGCGTTTGTACGAATGAGGCCTTACGTGAAAATAACACTTATATAAAGATGGAAAATAATAATCTAACCTACTTTGGACGAACACTTTATTTTTTAATTATTTATGATATCTTATCATATATAGGTCTCATACCTAAGGAGACAAGAAAGAGTCATAAATGATTAAAAAATAAAGTGTGCGTCTAAAATGTGTTAGATTATTATTTTCCTATAGAGATATATCATCACTTCATAGAGTTATCTTTCAGAAGTCGTTGACACAATTACTCATAATTAATGATGACCCTCTTATTACTCATCTATCCCTCTTTTTTGTTTGGAGGTTATTTATGTTAATTCATATTTTTTATTATTTTAAAATTTTCAACTTCTTTACAAGTTTAAAGTTAAAACCAAATATGAAAATATGAGCTCCGAACTAACACTGTAATTTGGTAAAAACAAACCAAACAAGGCCTGAGAGTTTGATCAATGGATGAAGTCTGAGTTGAAGGTGGGTCCTAAATACGTAACTAGCAACTTCAACTTTTTGAGAAGTGATGTCTCGTCCATCTCATTAAAGACGCTCCTATGCTTCTCTCCTTTAGATGTAGAGTATGTATCTCGATAAAACGCATAACTATCAACTTCTAAAAAAGTTGACTTCTCAACAAATTTACTTTCTGAAAAATTGGAAAAATTAACCAAATGAGGCCTTACATTTCAAAGTGAGTATAAAAGATCCCATCAATTTTTTTTTTTATTATTTTATTTTTCAAGGCACAATGAGATTCATTGATGATTTGTGAGAACCATTACAACAATTGCGATCGGTTTCCATGAATAAAACAGAGGCACACAAAGCCTCAATCCATACCACCATCGAAGCCATTCAGGCGTAGTAGATGGGGAAGGAAGTTGATATCTAACCGGAGAGATGCCCTGATAGGGAAAACAACCTAACCAGGGACAAACTAATAACACTAAAAAAACAACAAAACAAATATACATAAACCCTCACAAATTGCTCACAGAATAAGATTGAAGCACAAGAGAGAAAAAACGCCCAAAAATCGTCGAAGAGCCTTAAAACACATCCATCCATCAAGATTGTTGGAGTGTTTTAGTTTTTCCAATCCAATCTAGTTCGTTTAGCATATCAACGCATACATATCTACTCATATGTACTAAAGTATCTCGAAAAGCATCAACCCAAACTGTCTACTCTAAACTATAATATCCATAAGACTATGTTTGTTTTAACTCTTTGATTACGCTTTCTACCTTTTTGTGGGTTGTATGTTGCAACATGCACCCTTTTTTGTGCTATTGTGAGAGTGTATGGTACAAATTTGTGTATGACATATTTAATTAGGTAAGAATTTGCATTTAAAAGGATATTGTAATGACAAGTTTGTGAAAAATATGCTATGTATAGATTTGTGGAATGTATATCATAAATTTGTCATTTATGAGATGTATAATTTTTGTGATTCATTTGTTAAAGTTTAATTTCTTTGAATGGATTGATGAATTATTTGGAGATTTTAATTTTTTAACCCACAATAATTGGATTGAATTGCAGATTGACCCTAATTGGATTGCAACAACATTTATATTGCAACATCTTCTTAACTTCACTCGCAGCAATGCAACCCAACGGCTATCAGATACATGCTTGTTTGCTAAACAGGCTAATTCCATACGAAGACGGAAGACCTCAACCACTTCTCTATAAAAGGAATGCGGTTAGGAAGAACTGAGAGTTAGGGTCCTTACTTAGAGATGCAAGAGTATCACAAACATAAATTGGATAACTGATCAGATAAAATACAACATAATTTAACTTTTATTCAGACCGAGTGATGGATTTTCCCAGAGCAACCTCCACGTCAAAACTTCCACAGTAAAGGATTAAAAACTGTCCCTCGTCAAACTCTATATTCATGTGCTAGCCTGTGTGTTCTAGAGTACGTACTTTAACAATTGCTGGACAAACAGAAACTATAGTTCGTCCTTCGCATTGGCGGTGCTGCTCTCATGATTCTTGGTGGCACTGGCAGCGCTGCTGTCATGGCTTATGGTAGCATCAGTGTCCTCGGATTTTGACGAGGCTGCTGGTCTTTGGAGCTTGAAAGGGATTGATGCATTCTTCTTAAGGAATTTGTAGAATGCCACAACAGTTCGATCAGTCTCCACAGTTATCTGCCAAGGTTTGCAAATATATTAGTACAGTTTCAGAAGCAAAAGTTAAGGTCGAGCTTAGAGCAGCAGCAGCAACAAAGGACCAACTATAGGACCCCAAAGAAATATATACTTACCGGATCAAAGCTCTTATTTCCAGCAGGGAAGAAGAGAAGTGTAGGGAAACCATCCGTCTGAAAAACCAAAAGGGAAAACTCGCATTAAACAGCAGTTTTCACCACTTTTTGGCCCTGGAATAATTATTTCAAAAATGGGAAAGAACATTCTCAATACATAAACAACTTAATTTTGACAAAATTTGAACAAACATATGGTAGGACAAAAATCAAAAAGCACTAGTCATAGGAGTTAAAAGTGAGTTAAAAGTGAACAAAAAGACCAACTACAAAAAGTTGCTTATTTCTAAACCAGAAGTGAAAATACAAAAAGAAAGAGCTGATTTGAGGCCTTGCTAAATATTTTTTTTTCGGGTAAAATTTTTTTTTTGACAGTAATACTATTTCTCGTTCAGCTGATTTGGCTAAACCGAGCAAAATTAACAGATTCAGACTACACAATCAAATTGGCAACTTATTTATGAATATGAATTGAACCAGACCTTAGCCCTTGGGTGCTCATTGGTGGTTCCGTCCATCTTGGCAATAACAAGAGAATCAATGCCACGCAGATGCTTGGCTAATTTGTTGTATATGGGTTCCAGCGTTTGACAATGCCCACACCATGGTGCATAGATCTAGCCAATAAGAAATTATACAAAAGTAACAAAATCAATAAATTCAGTGGAGACATACATTGATGGAGAAATAAAAAGACAGACAGTTCATACCTCAAGAAGAACGTCCTTAGACTCATCCAAAACGATATCATCAAAGCTGTTACCAACAACAATTTTCACATCCCCATCATTCTGCATTAACAAAACATGAGAGAAAAGTTCAATTAAAGCGTTTAGAATAAGTTGTAAGCTAATCCCCAAGAAACATGAAGAACTTACAGTCTCCGGGATTGAATCAGACTTGAAGAAAGGTTTTAGTTTGTCCTCCAGGAAATCTTTCCCAAATGCCTAATTGGATGACAAGATAACAATACAAACATAACATCAACATACAGACTTAGATTAGAAATCCTTCTCAAATGCCCAAGACTATATTATAATTTTATACCGATAAACAAACATGTAACAGACGTACAACAACCTTAATATTGTCTAAGCTCAGTTCACCATTGAGTACAAACTTCTTGGCATCATCATTTCCTGTGTATGCAAGAACCTGAAAGCAAATAGAATCCATACAAAAATAATAAGTAAATACCTGGATGAGTTGCTTTTTGATGACTCGAAATGTGTTGACAGTAACATAGAATGAACCAGGTAACTTCATATGACAAAGAACAGTATCACGAAAGCTAGGAAGAAATAGATTACCTGGGGATGATCACCAGAAACACCAAAATAATCGGAAACGGGTCTCCCAAAATCTTCATTATCCATTTCAACAAAGACAAAGATAAGCTGAAATTGCAGTGAAACATGAAAATCAGTTCATACGAGGAATATAAATATTCCTGGTTTCTAGTCTTCTGGATAGAAGCGTTTTGCAAAAAAGGAGATGCATCAGGGTTCTATGCATTGCCAACTGTTCATTTGTGATAAAGATATCTACATATTGTAATTAAATTTGGTCATCACATTTCATCCACAAAGTGTTCCCCAGAAGAGAATCATGAAATAGATGTTGAGCTTAAAAAGGTATATAAAATCAAAGATCGAACTAAGAGAATTTGAGAATGGCAAGCATACCGAAGGCAAAAATAAGTAAATCCGTATGATATTCAATATAAGTTGTAAACGAGGATAGCAAAAAATAATAGAATTACCTTTCCCTTGAACTGTTTTGCGGCTTCTTCGAATACTGGAATAAACTTCTCTGAATTATTTGAAGTGGCAAAAAGTATAAGCTGATCCATTGAGATGAAGAACAAAAAAATATTTAGCATGTCAACTGAATACATACAGATCATATCTACTGATCAATTGAGATGGAAAGAAAAAGAGAATATAACAAGGATAGACAGAAACATAAATAACCTGTTTCTTAATCGGATTCTCAAAAACCATAGCAGCACTTTCCCTTGTAAAAGGGGTCACCAAAGGAAGCTTGTTGTTAAACACGAATTCAGCTATTGCTGACTTGACAAATTGACCATCTGCAGAAAGAAAAATCCAAAAAAAATCACAATGATTCCTCGATTAACTATTTAAAGCTCCTCAGCTGGAGATGAAGTATCATATAACTCACCAAAGAGGCTTAGTTTCTCAGCCTCCTTTTTCAACATGACCAAAGCAGGGCGCTTAGCTTTTGGATCTAAGTGGAAAAGTTTTGCCACATCAGGACTGGAGGTTTGGTAAAAGTTGACATCATCTTCGAGTCTTGAGGCAGCAGAAAGTTCATCACTCTCAGGGCCCTAAGATTATATCAATCGAAATTGAAGATATAAGAATCATAAATCAATTGGTGAAGTGCATATACACTGATCTTGAGTGTTCGTTCCACTAAATTACCCATCTCTAAGATATTGCGATACTCACTCCAAACTCATGCGCCCGTCATATGATTCTGATAAGGTCCCACATAGAGTCTTATAGAGTTAGTTAGTGGGGAATATTATAAATAGGGTAGAGAAATATCGCAAGGGCATTCAATACATTTGTCTTGGTTCAGAAACTTATGTGAGTTCTTGGAGAGTCCAACCTCTTGAATGTTGTGGGATTGCTTGTTCTGTGGTTTAGTTCAGCAATATATTTTCTTCTTCTCTCTCAATTATCTTGTTTTTATCTTTCCTTTGTTAGTTCAATTCAATTAAAGTTCAGAGTTCTATTAGATTCAGTCTAATAATTGTGTTTATCAAGTAACAATCGACAATATAAGATTTTTTCTTTTTTTTGGAAACTATCAACAATACAAGTTAAATATCAACAACAACAACAACAACGTAGCCTTAATCTCAAATTAATTGAGGTCGGCTACATGGGTCAAACCCTTCCATTGTGCTCAATTTTGTGCAATTGATGGTGAGCATTCCAAACCATTCAAATCCCTCATAATTAATGCATCCCAAGTTAACTTTCGTCTACCTCTACCTCATTGAATTTCTTCAGTTACCACAAACGCCCTTCCCTAATCTGTGAGTCAATTGGTGCTACTCCTACTTGTCTTTGAATTTTTATATTTCTTATCCTATCTTTACGAGTTTTACCACACATCCACCCAAGCATCCTCATTTTTGCTACGTTCATTTTATGTAATTGTTGTTGCTTTTCCGCCCAACATTCACTTCTATAGAGCATAGTTGGCCTAATTGTGGTCCTATACAATTTTTCTTTTAACTTGGTGGACATATTTTTTATTGCAAATCACATCATTTGCAATCCTCCATTTCTTTCATCTAGCTTGGATTATACGCGTGACATCATTCTCAATATTAACATCATTTTGTATGATTGATCCTAGATATCTAAAGTGTTTCACATTAGGAACTTTTACTTCGCCTAATTTTACCACTTCATCATCTCGATGTCTCGTATTTCTAAACTTACAGTGCATGTGAAGAATTTTCACAATACTAAACTTAGCTATTGATTAGAAAATGAAAAAGGCCATACCACCAAAGAGTCGAAAAATCCCACAACCAATTTCTCCTCAGAATTCAATATACGTTTTGCATCCTCAATTGTGGTTACATTGGTAACACCAGGTCCCGTCTTCTTCTTAATCCAAGCTACAATACCTTCCCTGCACAAAAATCCCATGCACCACATCAAACTTCTGCAAAAACACGAAATTGAAAGCGAGATACAAACATTTTAAACCAAAGATAAGCTCCCCTATGAATCCATGATGCAACACTCCTACGCTACAACAAAGCCTCAATCCTAAATTAGTGCATTTAATGGCGTCCTTTCCAAATCTTTTAAATCCCTCCTAATCAATGCAACACTCCTAAGCAATGCTAGGTTAACCCTTGTGGGACACCTGGAACGGACACCCAAATGTTGGTCTCCCTTTAATACACATCATTTCGTGTGCGCACATGCATCGATGCACAAATCAATTGACACCAACAACCATGTGTCCATTCCAGGTGTCGGGTAACCAAACCATTTTCATATCCTTAAATCTCACCCTTTTTTTTCTTTTACAATGAGCAATCCCTACTTATGATGCACTAATTAGCATAACAATTCAAAATTACTAATCTTTCAAAGTTTTGTTCTTTTAAGTCTTAACCCTAAATTCAATCATTCAATGAGATGAATACAATCCTAAATCGAAACAAAGCACTTCCTTACTTAGTCCTCGGCCCATTGTAAGCCTTGTGAACGCCATCAACAAAGAAAAATATCGTAGGAAACCCCTGCACATCATACTTCTGCGCCAGATCATTCTCCTCCGTCGCATCAATCTTCGCCAGCGCCGCAACCCCCTTCAGCTCCGTCGCCGCGGCTGCATACTCCGGCGCCAGCGCCTGGCAGTGGCCGCACCACGTCGCGTAGAACTCCACCATCACAAACTGAGTCCTCTCCACAAACTCACTGAAATTCCCCTCCTTCAGCACAACCACGTCCTTCTCGTCCACAGCCGGACCTGAATCGCCATCGCGATCCGCATCCTCGGAGGCGTCGAAGTCATCTAACGAGCCGAATTCACCTCCTTCGTCTTCCTCGAATTCCGCGTCATCGCCTGATGAGTGGTGCTGGTCGTCGTTGGATGGTGAGTCTGGTTCTTGCTCGATGAGGAAGTTGAGATCCTCGTCGAGATCGTCGATCTTGTTTGGGGATTGTTCGGATGAGTAAGTCGAGGAGATGGAGGTGAGGAGGAGGAGAGATGCGATTGAGAGGATGAGTAGAGACCGAGTCGCCATTGTTCGGACAGTGGGTTTGATCTGATTTTTAGGGTTCATACGATCTGCATTGCATTTGATTTTGTAGAGAGAGAGAGAGAGTTGAGTGAGAAAGAGAGAGTGTAACGTACGACCACGTTGCTTGGCGTATGGGACTCCACCACGTGTCGTGGGAATTGGTTGACTTCGGGCAAGTGGCGGTATTTTGACTGTTTAATACTAACATTTGAGACCCATTACAAATAATAAAAAAAGAAATAGAAAATGTAAGTGACTCACCATTGACACTTACTAAGAACACGTATTTTAATTTTAATTTTTTAATAATTTTTTTGAGGATAATGTTAAGTTTACCCACTACAAATATTCACTACGACTACAAAATGGTTAAAAACATATAAAAATCAAGTTGCATGCTCATAAGAGCGTACGTAGTGAGTCGCTGTAGCATTCTCCAAAAGAAATTATTCAATAGCATCAAAAGGATTGCGGGGTGATGGCACATTTTTTGCTTTTTTAATTAGTGGTCTCTCTCGGGTTTGAGACTTGATTGGTCATGAAAAAATCTTTAAAATTTTTGAGTCCGGCTAAGTGCACCCCAGAAAAAGTCAAACTTGAAAAAAAAGATCAATCCTACTTCAAAATGACTTTTATGTCGCTCACTGTGATTAGCGCACCCCACTACAATTTCTAAGTGCATCCCACACTCTTTTTTGTGATTTGTAGGCATCATCGAGGGGTTCGGCCTCAAAGATCCGAATCTCTTATTGGAGAATCAGTCGGAGCCCACTGAGCCTCTAGTTGGAGAGTCGGTCACAGCTTATCAAACCTTTAATTGGAGAGTCGGTCGGAACCCATCAAACCTTTAGGTCGACAGTTGTCAATTAAATCTTACCAAAGAGGTTCGATTAGACAACAACGAGCCTAGTGGATAAGTCTCGGCTACATGTCGCCGAACTTAAAATAGATGTCTCGATCAAGGTTTTGGAGTTGGGTGCTTCGGTTCGGATGAAAGAGTATTTTGGTAAAAATGTGAGGTACACTTAGAAATTGAAATTTGAATTTGGGGTACCACGCAAAATGGGGTGCACTTAATAAAAGGTGGGTTGCACTTAACCGGACTCAAAATTTTAAACAGGTTGCCCCTTTTATGATCCCTCCTTCCTCGAGTTCAAGATTAATGGAGGCAAAGTTCTCTAGTCTGCAATAATCTAAAGAAATTGGTTGATCGAGAAATGGATGTGTATAGATGGGAAGGTCTAATCAATGCTTGTGTTAATGTGCAAACATGCTATTTTAAATGCTAAGATCTGGAATCAGAAGAGATTGCGTGAAATCTACTGTTTTGGATAGTTGTTTATGAAAAACTTTTAAGTCTAATTGATTAAATCTTAATAAGATGACTTTTGCATAGGGTATACTGATTCAAATGTACATGTTAATGATCGGGTGACAAGCGTTTGTTACAAATTGAAAAATCGAGATATGTGCGCGCATATTTTAAAGTGTGTCTGAAGGACCTGAATGATTGGGTAGCAAGTTTAGGCAGCAAAAGTGTGTCTGTTGTCCTTGCATTTTCCTTAGATTTTTCATGTCCAAAGTATGAGCTATTTTTGTATGTTTAGATGTCAAGAAAAGTTTATATATTATATCAAGTGGCTTTTTATATTTCACCCTGACTTGCTAAACTATGTCCAAAAAGAGGCAGTTGAGAGGTTATTCTAAGTTCTTAGGTCATTGCCTTCTCAATGTCAATGTTTGAGGCATACTTACAGCTTAGTCCTATTGCATAAGAGGAATATGTCAAGACTCAATAACTTTTTTTTTTCTTCCATTGCCTACAGTTGGAGTCGAACCAATGACCTTTCTACCCTTGCCTTTTGGCAAGTAACACCTCTTCCTCCTCACCAAATATGCTTAATTTGGCAAGACTCAAGAACTGGTTTATTAAGCAATCATCTAATGTTGGATGGCTCATTGTATTGATGTTTAAGTTGTCCTATTATTGGTTTGGATTTGAGTTTCAACGACTATATTTCAGTGATGTGGATTAAAGGGTAGCTAATATGAAGGTTTGTAATACTAAGGAAAACAAAACATAAAAACTAAATAAAAAAGATAGTTGGTTTCAAAAAAAAAAAAAAAGATAGTTCATGGTAGTACTGCACAACTAATTTCCTTAATTATCTTAAAACAAAGGGCCAAAGGACAATTAAACAAAAAGATCCCCTTCAATTTGCACAACAGTCAACAAAACAAATACTACGTTTGTGTTTTCACTATTCATTACAATTCAATCTTAAAACACATTTCATAAACCTCACAGTGATTCACTTTATTAGAATGTATATTGATTTTGTATTTGGGACTATAGTAAATTACTATTACTATTATTATTATTAGTTTTTTAACATTATTCCTTTAAAAGAATGAGAGCTATGTAAGGAGTGAGCTTCATGAAAAGAGCTCACTCCCCAGAGTTATTATATTAAAATCTTCACCCAAATTATTATCCACATGATACATTTCGTCTCGCTGAATCAACTCTAGCTCTGCAACCACCATGCTCATGGTTGGCCTTCTCGCAGCTGCGCCCGAGCACAGCAGTGCCAGGTTCAACATCTCCAGAATTACGTCCTTCTTTTTATCGCCTAATGCCTTGTCGACAAAACCATCCAAGTTGGTGGTGGACTTGGCCTGCATAAAATGAAACAAGGGGTAACATTATAAGAAGTGGAACAACAATGCCAACCATCAGCAATCAAAGGTATCTAGAGCTTTACACACCTCCATCACTAGATTCTGATGTTCCGATGTGTTCCTAAACGCTTCACGGCCGGTCATAAGCTCAAGCAAGAAAACCCCGAAACTATAAACATCACTTACTGCAGATCTTCGGCCTGACAATCTTAACCTGAAACAATGTTCCATATGGTGATCATGTAAGTTTGAGAATCAAAGATGAGAATTCAGGTGTGATATATATATATTGATCATTTGCGGCTTGGATCTTTATCATTTCAAAAGTTCCGCAAACTTCCTGTTCTCGAATGTTAGAAGTAAAAAAGTATCTAGATCCAGAAAATAGTCTCCAGTAACTGATGCTTGTATGACCGAAAATTACTTCATAATGCTGCAAAAGATCAAGTACATACTCGGGGTCAACAAAGCAGTCGATGCCCATAGACGATCCAGAGTGATTATCCTCAACCAATAAATTGGATACTCCAAAATCAGAAACCTTGGCTACAAAGTTTTTGTTCACAAGAACGTTACGAGTGTTGAAGTGCATGTGCGCAAAAGATGGTATCATTGAGTGCAGATACTCCAGTCCTGCTTACATTTAGGAAAGTAAGTGGCATTTCTCTTCAACAATAAAAGCTACAAAAATCAATGGAAACTTAAAATCAAAAGGTAAAGTAAACACTCACCTTTAGCTGCACCTAGAGCAATGGACAGTCGTTGACGAAGATCTAGCTTTCCAATGGGCTGGCCTTCACTATCTGTAAAATAGCAATTTGTTGACATGGAGAAATGTAGGAATGATACAGAACAGAAATCAAGAAAAGAAGAGAGGTCACCATATAGATAATTCCCAACATTCCCATTAGAGATAAACTTGAAGACAAGTAACTGTTGATAATTCTCTTGGCAATAACCAATAAGCCTAACAAGATGCTTGTGGCAGACTTGGCCTAGTCTTTGCACCTGAAGAGAGAGAAAAATTAAGGACGTTGAGTTTAAATCTAGGTCAAATCTAGCTTAAAGAAAAATAAATTTCTTACAGGTAAATGAGTTTGGAAACCAAGAAAATAACTTTCCCGAATGCTGCACTGCAGATGTTTCGAATTTTGATACTTGGGATGATTGATATACTGTTGTATTCCTTCATATTTTGATCTTTTCTTTGCTCTTGTAATTGTAAAATCTAATTACTACTACAAAACCCGTTTCCGATAAAAAATAAATTAATAAAAGAAAAAGTTTTCAGTATCAAAACTGTATGAAGTATCACGGTATCTAAATTAATAAACCACGCTCTTGAGCTTGGATCTCATAATGTCATTTCACATCCTTTGGTCTTATTATGTCTGATTTCACAATAAGCATACAAAGCTTGAACTTTTCATATCTTATGTTTTATAAAAATGGATACATCAGAAGACATTGTTTAATTGTCTCAGGGAATTTCTCGTCAACATAATAGTTTACCTCATTAACAAAATACTGTGTAGGTCCATGTAGTCGTCTCTTAATAGCCACTGTATACCCATCTTGAAGCAGTCCTTTGTATACTACGCCAAATCCACCTTCACCGATAAGGTTACTTTGGCAGAAATTGGATGTAGCATGCTCTAGTTCCATAATAGGTACAATTCTTGCAGATCGCATTCTATAAAAAGATCGAGCGCCAGGACACCTAATGCCATTTGCTCTTGTTCCATTACCTAAAGAAAAGGAAGCCTCAGAACAAATACAATGTTTATTCAGAACAATAGCAGATATATGTACCAAGACTCAAAAAACGTTGAAGGTCTTTTCTCTCATTTTTCTCCTTTTTCCGGGGCAAATTTTATTTGGGCCTTAGCATTATAATTGGTGGCTAAACTATGCACATTCACAAGAAATTTCATATAAGCAACAGATGCTGCATCAAGTTCACAAGTCATTTGTACCGAACTAAAAGTAAGTACATATTCCATTAATCCATTAAAAAGAAAAAAGAACTACAAGGTCATATCAGATTTTACCATATGAAAAGGTAAATGAAGATGCCTCATTAAACGTTATCTCCATAGATCTTCTGGCACGCATCAAGCCCAAATAAATAAGCAACAATATGATGACGGCAAGAAGAGCTGCACCAGCACAACCACCAACTATGGCCACGGTTTTGTATTTTATAGATATATGAACATGAGTAAATTCAAAAGGTTTAAATGTTGGAATTCTTATAAAATCATCAACTGCAACTGCAATCCTTGCTTTTCTTGGCTTAGAAACATAAGGGTCTAGGTTTTGTGAGGGAGAGTTAGTTGGCGGAGAAGATGATAAATTATTTGTTTCTTGCTGCCAACAAGGTGATTGTGTTCCAAGGTACCTGTAGAAGTGTGGGGCATTGAACTCGTTAGTAGAGTTTACACTGAAAAATAAGAACTTAAGAAGACCAGAGTTCCAATACACTAATTTATCTGTTTCATGAATTAAAGCTTACCAAATACTCCTATCCTGCATGCAGATTACAACCATTCACACTTAAAGTTCATTAAATTTGACAAAAAAAAAAAAAATGTTGAACGTCAATGCTGATACCTATTGAAAATTTGAAATATGAAGAGTTATGTTGGCATTCTTAGAAGTGCATAAATTAGATTAGCCTCTAATTTACAAAGCATGTATTTCTCACACTTCTTGTGAATTCACCTGCAATACATCAGTTGTATGGTAGCATTGCAAGGACGAATTCAAATTAGAGAGGATGAGAGAGACCAAATGCAGGAGGGAGTTACGACAACTTATAAAATAGTTACTGGGATGCTTGGTCTTTGGCATGGTATCTAAACGAACCTAACCATTTAAGTTGCGCGGATCCCTTGTTGTACTTTGTTCTAAAAACAAGTAAATTTTTTATCTACAATATCTTGAAATGAAGAATGTGAAGCAGGTTGACCCCTTAATGTATCCAAAAAACTCAATTGAGGACCGGAAACTTGCTCAGGTCATCAGTAATACAGCTTCCTCGTGCGCACAAGTGAAGCAAAGCGTTTTCCAAGAGAGGAAAATCCATAAGAAAGAGGAAGCGCGCTCCCCTTAATGGCCTTGGCAACTGGCAAGTATAGTAACAGAAGTTGTTACTGAAGTCTAGCATTGCATTAGACAACAATAGAGAATAACCACATATTAAAAGTGATATTACAAGAAAAAAGATCAAATGAAAACAAAGCTTTACTCTGAAAGAAACTATACCGAATTTGTTCTGGTTCGGCGATTCTAAAGGCATAATTAGTATAAGCAGTCGCGGCAAAGGCGACAACCATCAGCAAGCAATCTCTGAACATGACCACTCTTCTTGAAGCATCCAACCACAGGTTGAAAAAAAAAACAGTTAGCTCTTTTTATTCAGAGATGATATGGCTAGACATTAATTAAAATCAAAGTATATAATAATTCCCAACTATAGTCTACAAATTCGATCACTCAAGCCCGGTATAGGGCGCATTCAAGAAAACACAAAGTGCAAGAGAGACCCTAATGCTTACCAAATAAAACATATTGGGTGAAGAAGGCCAGCTTCAAAGTTTGAACATTACAAGTCAACAACACTCTTAACAAATGTAATCACAATGAAGAATTGAAAGCAAAAACTTAATAAAGACTACAGACAGGGCTCTATGGTAACAAATATCCCATTAATGAACCACAAAATATGTACAAAATCCACAATCAAATCCCTAAAGATCACTCATTAAAGCCCAACAAAATCTCAATGTAATAAGTACCCTCAAAGCCTTTGACACTCTATATATGGTTGAAAAAATTACATCCGTACGGTTGTTTTTTTTTTAAATTCGTAAATTATATTGATTTACTTTTTTATTCGTTAATTGATGTATATCGTGTTTTCGAAATGCGAAATTGGGGTGACGTGGCAACCCGCATACAAATGGCGCCTCTTGTAGAGGCGCCATTTGTATGCACTCTCCCACCTCAGCACCATATATACAAATGGCGCCTCTACAAGAGGCGCCATTTGTATCCACATCATCACCATATCACCACACATACAAATGGCGCCTCTTGTAGAGGCGCCATTTGTATCCACATCACCACCACGCATACCACATCACCACACATACAAATGGCGCCTCTACAAGAGGCGCCATTTTATCCACATCACCACGCACACCACATCACCACACATACCTCACCGCCACCTCACGTCTCCCACGTTACGCCCACACGTATCCACGTTCCACCATATGGACACCACGCGCTCCACATACTATGCAACATGCACTGACACCAACTGACACACACATGGAAGCATGGTCATGCATGCATGACCAACTGACCACGCATGCATGACCAACTGACCACGCATGCATGCATGCGTGGTCATGCATGCATGACACATGCATGCATCCATGCATGCGTGCATGCATGCGTGACCATGCATGCATGCATGAATGTATGCATGTAGTGGGTGGGATGACCGGCGTACACGAGAGTTCACGGGTGCGCAGAGAATCTCTGCAACCACCGCCCCCTACAACCTACAACTCCTATCGACTAGCTAGGGTAATCAATTTCGCGTTGAATGTTTGTTGGGGAGGGTGGAGAGATTTAAAATAGGGAGAGAGAAAGAAGCAGTGAGGTTTTCGTGGTGATAAGAGAGAGATAGAGCGAGAGGAGCGATGAGAAGAGAGAGGAAGAAAGTGTAGAGAGAGTGTGAGGGAGATCGAGAGAAAGAGTGTGTGGGAGATCGAGAAAGGCAACCGCGATTCGCGACGGTGGCTGATTGCGCGACGCGGCGACGACGAAGCGGCAAAGTGTAAGTGGAAGTGTGTGTGTTTGGGTTGAGTTTGTGAGCCGAGAGAGAGGGAACAACGAGAGAGGGAGAGAGTGTGAGAGAGAGAGAGAGGTGCTAGAGGTGTCGCGAGAGAGAGAGGTAAGGAGTGATAGGGCGAGAGTTTGCCGAGAAAGAAAGAGAGAAAGTAGAGAGTGTGCGAGAGAGGGTGAGGTGACGTGTGAGAGTGTGAGAGAGGGGGTGAGAGGTGGCGTGAGAGAGAGAGAGAGAGGGTGAGAGTGCGAGTGAGAGAGAGGGGGAGAGTTTGTGAGAGAGAGTGAGAGGTTGAGAGGTGGTTTGTGAGAGAGAGAGACGAGATAGTGAGAGAGAGAGAGAGAGACGAGATAGTTAGAGAGAGTGAGAGAGTGAGAGAGAGAGGACGTGATAGAGAGTGAGAGAGTGAGAGAGTGAGAAGTGGTGTGAAAGAGAGAGAGGTCGAGATAGTGACGAGAGGGGAGAGTGAGAGTGTGTCGAGAGAGAGAGAGAGAGAGAGAGAGAGTGAGAAAGAGGGTGAGAGAGTGGGGAAGAGTGTGAACAACCAGAGAGAAAGAGTAGTGTGTGGGTTTGGGTTTGGGATTGGGTTGAGTATGGTAGGCTTAGAGAGAGAGAGAGGGCGTGAGAGAGTGTTTGTTTTGATGTATTTAGCAAACAATTCTATGTTGGGAGAACCGATATTTTTAATTATTCTTTTTATAAATATTTTGTTGTTGTTTAGTTTTCATTTCAATAAAATAACTATTTTTTTTTTCACAGGGAATATTAATCTTTTTTTTTGTAGGTAAAGGAATATTAAATTGAAGAACAAATCGGAAGAAAAATAGTAAGAACAAAAATTTATTTATTTATTTATTTAATATATTTATAGTGTAATAGATTTTTTTAAGAAAATATGTTTATTGCATGGTGTGTGTAATTTAAATATTTTATTTTTAAATAGTTAGTAAAGAATGTGAGCATCATAGTTAACAAAATATTACAAATATTAAACCTTATAGAAAAATTAATTTTTTTTTTAGTGGTGGTCGTAGTTTATTGTGTGTAGTGATAAATGCATGATAATTATTTGGCACATTTTACAAGTGAGTGGCAAATCGACCCAAAGATAAATATTATCTGTGTTATTTATTATCAGTGTTTGATTATTGCGACAAGATATCAATTACAAGTTAGTATTAATGTAGTGTCCGGTGTATACACTATTAGTCGCCTCACCATCTCCAACAACGACAAAAAGGAAAAAATCTTTTACTTACAAATTTAATTTGTAAGTGTTAAAATTGTAAGTAAAAGTTTTTACTTACAAAATGTCGTTGGTAAAAACATCGTAAGAATAGAGTCGTCGGTAAAAGTTTACACTTACAAACTTAATTGTAAGTAAAGAGATCCTTTTTGACTTGCGAACTCACCATCATAAGTAAAAGTGTATAATATGTATTAATAAAATTTCTATTCGTTTTCAATAATATTCATTAATATAACTACATTTTTTATTTGAATATTATTTTGTTTAATTTTTGTGCCTTTCATTATTTTTTCACGTTAATTTAATGAGTTTCGTTTTGGTATAAAAAAATTTAATGAGTTAGAGAACTTAAATAAAATACAGTTAAACTTAAATAAAATACAGTTATTTATTCTTGATTATTGTTCTGATCAGTTTTTCATCAATTTGACAAACTTTGTCTTATTCGGGAGCCCAAAGCTAGCTAGAGTAAATTTAGCTGGGTAACCAAACAATGTTCCAAAGCTCATTCAACCAACAACTAGAAAGAGAAGAAAAATAAAGTTAGACAGTTTAAAATTCATTTATAATTTTCTTCATTAAAAAAATTAAAGAAATTAAAAAAATAGAATACAACCTTCAAAAAAGCCATTGGATGTTTGAAGCTTGTAGTGAACATCAGTAACAAAATATGTAATCTCGCATTCACAAGTGTCCTCACTCTGCTCTCTAGTGCTGACAGTAGACTATAGGCGCTGCCCCGTCCGGATATAGTTATTTCCAATGATTCGGTCAACCATCGTACAATGAAAAAATCATGCCACTACTCATCTTTGAATACGTCAGTCCATTCTTCTCCTTCTGCTCTGGGCACGACCATGAAAGGAAGTAGCTCAATTGCTAACTGTGACCGCAATTGATCATATTCGAACTCACTATCTACCACTTGAAGCTTCGATAACTACTGATTAAGAATAATAACATTATAGACGATATATTTAGTAAAAACTATCGTGCCTCAAATCCTCATTTTGATCATTTTTTCGTATAATATATATGTAATCTTTTTTACATTATCAATGCGGTAAATTATGTAGGTCATGGAAGGTAGGAACATCCCGTTTCAATTTTATGCATTTGGAGAAATTGTTAAGGTTCCGCATGGCATCGAGTACAGTAGACCCCCATCAATGACCATGATTATTAAGTTTGGAACGAGTAAACATGAGTTGATGGATCACGTGTATAACACGTTTGGTATTTCGTCCACTGAGACTCTCATTACGATGACATATCGTCACGTAATAACTCATCCATCAGGTTCACAATATTTTATCCCCGTGTCGTTGCAAGACGAGACCCACTTCAAGTTGATGTGGTCAACAGTGGCGAATCTACCATTATCAGCGAAGGTAGAGATTTATTTAACCTTCGAGCCAATCGAGCCTTATCAAAATTCTACTGTACATTCACAAGTGGTAGAAGAAAATGTAGGCATGACATGCCCTGCATCAATGATGGAAAGATTACGTATGCAATCACCTATAGGTGATGTTGTGCAAGATAGATTTGTTACTTCGATTGATGATGACATTAGTGCCCCCAGTGATGACCGTAACGAGGACCACGACAACGACATTGACGAGGACGTATGTCCCCTCGAGGATGCTTTGCGCCATCTCTGTTAATTGGGAAAGTATAAATGTTGTTACGACGACCCAACCTACGAACCTCCAGGGGCGGAAAACTTGCAAGATGATGAGCAATTTGCAATTGACGAGGAGGAGTGGATGGAAGAAGCAAGCGATGAAGAAGATTACCTACCATTGCTTAGGTGTATAATGAAATTGATTGGGAAGTGGCTAATTCTACCGCAACCCAACATTCTCATCATTCGACTAGATGGGACATGCCTAATTTTGAGTTGGAAAGAGGAATGTGCTTTGACAATAAGAAAGACTTGCAAAGATGCCATAAAATTGTGGCATGTTAACAACTTTTGTTAATACCTTGTTATGGAGTCAACTACAACCTTATGGGTATTGAAGTGCGAAGTGCGCCGGAAGGCTGGGTGCATGTGGCGTCTCCGTGCTTGTTTGCGAAAGAAGAAACAATTGTGGGAGATCACTCGGTTAGACGAGCCGCACAGTTGTATAAATCCCTAAGCATAGAACGCAGTCATGCCCAACTCGACGCCAACATGCTTGCACGTGAGATACAAAGCGTTGTCGAAATAGATCGGCAATTGCTATCAAGGCCTTGAAAGAAATGATTAAGCTAAAATACTCACATGAAGTTCCCTACAAGCGAATGTGGGATGCTAAAAGGAAAGCAATTGCAAATGCATTCGGAGATTGGGACGCGTCATATGCTACGTTACCAAGATGGTTGGCGGTGTACATAATAAGAGCCCGGGGACGAAGATTGAGTGGTCACATAGACAATGGGCTGCGAGATGAGATCGGACAGAGCATCCTCAATTTCGTCATGTGTTCTTCGCATTCGAAGCATCAATCGAAGGGTTCAAACATTGTAGGCCTCTTCTACATTGACGCGACATTCTTGTATGGCAAATACAGGTGGTAAGCTAATGATTGCCCTATCTCGTTGATGGTAATGGACATCTACTTCCAGTTGCATTTGCAGTTACGGAAAATGAATCAACCGACTCGTGGGGGTGGTTTTTGAGAATGTTGCGCAAACACGTGACCGATAGAGATGGTATTTGTATTATTTCTGACCGTCACTCTGGCATTCTCGAGGCTGTTAACACACCAGCAAATGGTTTTTGTCCACCAAGAGGATACCATCGTTATTGCCTGCGACACTTGACCAGTAATTTTAACACGCATTTCAAAAATGATTCGTTGAAGAATATCCTATCTCGAGCTGCTGGTCAACATCAAGTGAGGAAATTTGATGCATGCATGGAGCGTTTTGCTTATTTGTCATCAGGAACTCCTCAGTGTCTTCAATATGTGAATGCCATTCCCAAGGAACTCTGGACTCAATCGCACGATGGAGGCTGCGATGTACGGATGGATGAATTCTAACGGGGTTGGTATGTATTCGATAGTAGTTATGTTTGTTATCCTATATGTGTTTTCACTGTGCTGATATTAATGACACGGCATTATCTTACCATTGTAGAATGTTTTAACGGTGTATTGAAAGGGGCCCGATTCTTGCCGATAACAGCAATGGTTCAAATGATTTACTACAGGTTGGTTACATACACCAACCGACGCAAGGAGGAAATCGATGAAGCAATATCGCACGGGCTCAATTACACGAGATATGCCATGGATAAAATTGCATATTATCAACAATCTGCAAGGAGACATTACGTGAAATTGATAAATCGCGACAATGGTGAGTTTGAGGTGCTCACTGGACGTCATGGCGATCGTATGCATAAAGGCAACAATACACAGATTGTTATCCTGAGGAACTGGTATTGCAGCTGCAATAAATGGCAATCGTTTGGTTTCCCTTGCTCACACGTGTTAGCTGCATGTGCTCATATTCGAATTGATTATACACAATTTATTAAGCAATACTACAGGATGGACGTGTACGCACGATGCTACTCTTCTCAATTCAAAGCCATCCCCGATGAGAAGTATTGGCCGACTTTTGCGACGAAGATTTTACCAGATCCTAGGTGTAGACGTGGCCGAGGAGACCAAAGGGAACACGAAGGCAAAATGAGATGGATCTTCCTAATGTTTCGAGGACCTTGCGATGTGGCATATGTCATCAAGAAGGACATAAACGAAGGACATGTCCGAATAGAGATCGTGCTCGAGTCCCTACTAGGAGGAACCGTTGCGGCGTTTGTCGTGCGAGAGGACATAACAAAAAAAATTGTCCATCCATATCTCAACCCCAACCACCCAATCCAAACCAATGAGAGGATTTGTATTTAGTTTGTAAACGGTGTCGATTGATAATTTCATAACATTTATATTAATATAGTATAACCTTATGTTACGTAAAGTAATAGATACGTATTTGTTAATGTTATAACTCATAGTAATGATTTGTTGTGAGTTTTAAAACTACTCGACCAATTTGTTTAATCACACAATTGCGGGAGTACACATGGAACCAGGACCATCGATCCTTCTCTTCTACGCCTCCAATCTACACACGAGGTCATCGCAAGTCCGGAGGGGTCGGGTATATACATTTAACATGTATGTGCATAATATTTATGCAAAAACGTTTAATACACATATATATCGACATATTTTTCAATTGTAAGGTACATGATACAATGCGCGTGCGAAGAAGATCGGGTGTTGTTGATCGACGGATTAATTACCATTCTCGAATGATCCCTTACCTACGATCTAGTGGATTTTATGGTGTCTCACGCGTAGGATTTTTAGACTTGATGGGCTTTGATCACCGCTTTCATTGAGAGATGGCGTCCGAGACACATACGTTCCACATGCGTTGCGGCGAGTGTACAATAACACTCCAAGACGTTGAGATTCAGCTCGGGTTACCAATTAATGGTATGCCTGTGATCGGAAGCACGATGTCGACTATCTCGCGGTGTGTGAAAGACTACTTGGTGCGAGACTGAACCACTTCACGTAAAAGGGAATAGAGTTCGTGTTTCATGGCTCGAAGACAATGTGCCACCTATAGAGGATGACAATGATGAGGAAATGGTTCGACGTTATGTTCGTTCATACATTCTACAACTTATTGGTGGTTGTGTGTTCGCGACAAGTCGAATCAATATGTTCATTTGATGTTTCTTCCGTTGCTCGAGGACCTTCAAACAAATTGGACAATATAGTTGGGGAAGTGCATGTTTGGCATATTTATACAGGGAGTTGTGTCGTGGATCTCGCTCTGGTGCGCACGAGGTCGCTGGTGCGACAATTCTTATACAACTATGGGCCTGGGATAGATTTCCATTTATAGCACCAAGGCGCAAGCCTGTTCCTAGAGGTCCACCTCGAACGTGTGATGGAGTATACATGCCCAATGACGTTCCTTTGGGATATCGGTAATAAAAATGTTTCTCATGTTATTTTTAACAATTCATTGGGTCTTTTTAATTTACGACAAATTTATTGTTTTGTATACAGATGGATAGTTGCATTTTCTGTAACTAGGACTGCCACACACGTTATATCATCATTTCGTGATGCACTTGACACGCAGAGGAGAATGCCGTGGAGTGGCAACCATACGCTCGATGTCATCGAGTCACTTCCACAATTATGTACTCAAGGTCACGGAGGCGGCGTTCGACGTGTCCTTTAATTTGTTTCCATATAGTTGAGTGGCATAGACCGGAAAGGGTCATGAGACAGTTTGGGCTGACACAGGTCGTGCCACCTCACTGTGATTTTGACACACGTCTGCACCGCGTCCAATTGAGAGGACACCCTCAAGAAAATTGGGCAGTGTATCACAGAAGATATATAGAGTTGTGGGAAAATCGTAGTAATACGATAGCCACGATACAACAAGAAGGGGAACACGATCACGAAGAGTACATGAGGTGGTACGAGATCTATCACCGAGCAATACATTGGACATAACGGGGCTCTGCGCGAATTCTCGGTAACGTTGAAACTATAATGCTATTATCCTCATGAGTCATATTTAAAATTGTTAACCAAACACTACATTTTTTTGTATATTAGTCTACATTTGCGCGTCAATTGGAGCGAGTGTTCTCTGATGACGGGGTCGAACAAGGCATGGCTGCTCTACATGAAGGCATCAGAATCTTAGATGAGGATGAACGGCAAAGGACTACTATGTGGAATGATGAAAATGTAGTTGAGCGGACATAGATGACGAAGCATCTCAAGAAGAAGAGGAAGAACAACAAGAAGAGGATCAAAGCCTAGCGAGATAGAGGGAGGAGAAGAAAAACAACGACGACTCGGACTGCGGTGAGAGCGATGAGACGTTCTTCTCCACCACCTCCAACTCGTCCAACTCCAAGAACGTCGAGAGACTATTGGTGAGAGCGAAGAGACGTTCTCCTTCGCCACCTCTAACCCGCCCTTCTTCTTATGGGTACTCTCCTTTGCCGGCCCCAACGCAATCGAATGCTCATATGTTTTTGCCTATGACACCGAGCATGAGTGTTCATCCATATCATTTTGATCCATATGCTCCCGGGCCATCATTTTCGTACATGGACCATAGAATGCCTACACATTCAATGCATGGTTCATTGCCTCAATACATGCCAAGTCCATTTACTCCGCCATATTATAACTACAATATTCCATATAGTGGAGATGGCTCATTCGGACCCTTATTAGGCATGCCACTTCATGTTCCTTTCACCCAACCACATACGAAGTCGGTATGTTGGAATGGTTCAACCCCTATCTTTGATAGCACCGGTAGTAGAGGTCAATCGAGCCAACACGAGGAAGAAGTTCAGTCGAGTCATCGAGCTCAACAAACTCAAATGGGACGTACAAGCACGGAGAAATCCACGTCGAAATAGAGTACGACCGGTTTGCCACACGGAGGAGCAGCGTCGACGTCGATAGAACTGCATCATACCTTTGTATGAGTGGGTTGATAGGAGTGTTTAGGGTCTCTTATATGTCATGGAGATGGGGTTGTACATTTGGATGAATGGCAAGAACTATAAATACAAACTCATAGCCTTTTTGCTTCACATTAGCATGTTGCTTTCAAATAAAAAAATGAAAAAAAAAATTCAGAGCTATTAGGGACTTTTATTTGCTAGAAATTGTAGTCCTTAGGAGGTTATTCATCATCAAGAAAGCAATCTAGTTATATACAATCAAGCATCAACCTTAAGGTATGCTCATATCCACTTATTTGCATAAAAGTGAGTATACCTGATGATACTTTGAATTGCATAATGGTCATTTGTGTAAATGTTTTTGTGTCTTTTTGGTGTCGGATAGTATCAACGTTTAATTTACAGACTAAGTACATCTAATATAACCTAGATTGTCACCAACAAACTTCGAGAGATATATATGAGTCCGTTTGCGATAGTTTGGGTGACGAGAGGCCTATTGGACTAGGAATACTGCATGAAAAAGTGAGTATACCTGATGATACTTTGAATTGCATTTCATTTCCTTTTATTACTTATTGATTGGCAGTCTTTGTGACTATATGGTGCCTTTGTACTCTAATATAATGATATTTGTTGATAATCTTTACTCTTTGAACTTGTTCATCGTGATATTGTTTTGTTGATGCTTTCATTGTATCATTTCGTGTGCTCTATGTCTTCATTTGATGTTTTTAATGGTAAATGAGCTTTAAATAGCATGCTATTAGGATTAGAGAATTTATGAATGAGACTATGGACTTTGTACTCGACTTGATTAGTCTATTAGCTTGTCCATATGCCTTTACCATTCTATACGAGTCATTTTTGAATAAATAAAGTAGTGGTTGGTGAAAATAGTGACAACGAACCATGACATACTCACTTAAGTAGGTTTAAGAAATCAAACGTAATTACTAAATTTAGTTACACATTTGTTTATTCATTTCGTAATAATTGATTATGACATTTACATTTGTTTGTAACTTACTCTTGAACCTTAAAAAAGTCATGTCAGGCAGAAATAGTGCATCGTCATCTGGGGACGGATCTAGTGGACGATCCAGCAGACGATCTGGTGGTCGCAGAGATCATCCATCTCGCGACGTGGATCGTTCGCTAGTACGATCTCCCGCTGATGATGCTGAGTCTCAACAGCGTCAAGAGCAGCTCGTTCGTCAACAGCTTGCTCAGCGGCAGTTTGCTTACCATCTCAGTACTACCAAGCATGTCCCGATTGCTTCATTCGACTCTAGTATGCATGCCTCCCCATCGAGGAGTCATGATCATGTCGAGCCTGCATCACATTCGTCCAATACTTCAAGCCACCCTTCGAGTGAGCCATCTATTAGTGGTGCCTCCCGTAGATCACAACAAGACGATGAGCCAGCTAGGGCCCCGAGACGTAGAAGTAATGATGACCGAGGCGTGGGGCGGGTGTTTTTGACCGTAAAAACTACGAAAGAATTGTAAGTCAATGAAATATTATTACGTATATATACTTACATTTAATGAACTTACTATAATATTGGTCTAACTTTTTTTTTGTAAAAATGTAGTGGTACTTTCTTGCATCCGTCATCCGAAGTGTCAAAGCAAATAACGCGGATATATAAATTCGCTTTACATAAGGATGGCTACTGTTGGGATACGGTTCCTAACCATATCAAGGAGCAATATTTTAACGATTGGGCGGTAAGAGATTTTTAAATAAGAAAATTAAGTTTCTTTTACTTTTACTTAGCATATGTTGAAGACTTGACTTTCTATTACTACAGACTCATTTCGATTGGAGACGATCAGATGATGCTATGGTCAGACATTTGTACGACAGACGATTGCCACTTTTATGCTTGACTTTGTTAGTAAGATGGTGAGGAAGCCGACAAAACCATCACATGTATCTCGAGGAGGTTTTTGAGCATTACAAGAAGATGCGGTCTACTCCGAATATAAAGCAAAGTTAGAAAAAGCGAGCCGAAATCGAAGATCGAGAGGGGGGGACCTGGTTCGGGTTCGTCTGCACGCACGGAGGTGGAGCCATATCCATCTATGAGCATTCGTTGAGACTGGTATGTTTTTGGGCATACATACATAGATACATACATACATATGTATACATTAGATTCATATAAGTTTCAAACTTAAATTTAAGTTAAACATATTTTATAGGAGAAGGAACTCGGTAGAAAGCCGACTGCTTTGGATTTATGTTTATATCTCCATACAAGGAATCATGATAACGTTACTTTCTTGGATCCTAGAGCGAGGCGATTGCCGTAAGAAACTACTTGACCATAACTCTTTTTTGTTAATTATAGGTATCAATGACTTATATGACTTGTCAATGTTTAAATTCTTAATACAGGCGGCTATACATGAAAGGACCACAGAGCTTTCACAGTTGCAGCCAGACACTCCAATTGATGAAACAGAATTATATTTGGAGATTGTGCGTGAAATAAATGATAAAGGCCTGAGATTTGGTCTTGGTGGACACCGTCGTGGTCTAAGATGCGTCGACATGATGAAGCTGGATCTTCTCGTCCTATATTGAAAGATGATGAGTCATTTGACCAATACAATAAGGAATTCGAGGAGATGCAAGCAATAATACTAAAGATGCTTAATGACACGTCTGTTAATCACGATCAATTGCTTGAAATGCAAGGACGGTTACATGAAGCATGGAACAGGGTTTCATGGAGAGATCAGCTGCACAAAAAAGGCAAGATGATGTTGATGATGATGATGTTGATGATGATGATGCCGCTCACAATGACTCAACTACCGAGGATGATGAATGATGATTTCTTTTTCACAACATCCAAAAAGGTTAGATTTTTTTGGTTCATTTTTTACTTGATACTTATAAGTTTTTTTTATTAGGAACCATTATAAATCTTATTAATTTATTAGGAACCATTATAGAGACATAAATCATGTAAACAATTTAAGTCTACCCCTTTGTCCTGTATATTTTATTTGTGATTTATAGAAAATTTTGTAGCTGTTTAAGTTTTGTTTCTATTTGTGTCTAACATGTAGGCTATTGAATGTTCCACAAATTTCTATTTCATTGTTATAACTAAGTCGTTAAGATCCTTAGTATGAGTGCCCTTAGCTGTGGAATTGGTTTATCGAATTCCAAATCAAGTAGGAACTCATGTTAATCTTTAGTATATGATCAATATGCTCTGTTTTAGGATTGAAAATATGATTCAAAGTTGTTAGTTATTTTACCGTTGCTTGTAGGACTTAGTCTAATTTAGTTACTCTATTTTTTTGTTGAATAAGTCTAGTTCAAATTTCGATTGTATTTCCTTAATTTTCTCGATTTGTTGTTAAGTCAAAGCACGTTGATATGTGTCCACAATTTGCGCTTATTAGAGGTTTGATCAAATGCCAATATAAATGCAATATCGGTTTATGAATAAAACTATCTTCGAGAGTTCTTCTACTTAAATACTTGTATTCGTTATTACTCTGTTTTTCGCTTTTACCCAATATTTAGGAGTGGACTGATTTTCTAATGCGCTTGTTGTTACTCTTAGGGCTGATTTGTAGTTGTTTTATCGATTTTAGTGGTGGGCAAGTACTTGTTCTAGATGTAGATGCAAATATGGCCATATGCTATCTGTTTTGATATGAGCTTTGGTGGGCAAGTACTTTGTTCTAGATGTACTTGTCTCTCGATCTCTCGATCTCTCTCTCTCTCTCTCTCTCGGTCTCTCGGTCTCTCGATCTCTCTCTCGAGTGAGTGCGGCGTGCGAGATCTCTCTTCATTGTTGTTTCTTCTTGAATTCGATTCACATTGCTTCGTCGATCTCACCGTCTCTGCAACCAAACTGTCAACTCGTAATCTCTGTCTCTCTGTCTCTATGTCTTGATTTCATCGTTTTTCGTTCTCTTTGTGTGTTCATTTTTGTTTGATTTATAGGAGACCGACGCGAACGGACGGACGAGATCGTGATTTAGGGCTTAATCGGCTTGCGAGACCACCTTTTCTTTGTTGAGATTTTAGGTGATTTTTTTTTGTGGTTTGGTGGTTTTCTTTGTCAATTGCAAAATGCAAATGTGTTTCGTTCTCTCAAACTACCTCTATTGATTCTCAATTGAAATTGATTGCATTTGTTTGTGGTTTCGTTGTTTGGTTGGGATGATTGATGGTTTTAGGTTTTTCCCCATAACTCAGCTTCTTCAATGAGATGATGATGATGGATCAGTTGATTATTTGTATGTGTGATTTGGAATGGTTGTGCTTATTTGTGGTCTTGGCATAAAGATGATGATGGATCAGTTGATTAGAGGGCCTGGTTTTATGCCTCCTCCTCAAGCTAGGCCCCCAATGCCGTTGAACTTGACCGACCCTTCACCTAATTCGAGCGATAAAGTGCGAAAACAGATTGATTACTACTTTAGGTATGGCTGCATTTTTTGTTGTTGATGGATTTGTGTACATTCTAAACCAAGTTTTTCTCTTTAAATTCTACCTCTGAAGTTTGAGTTGGCATCTTTGTTATTTTGAATTTGGTTTCGGGATATTGCGGTATTGATAAGTAAAATAAATCGTTCCTCCATTGGCCTTTATCTCGCTTGCTACTCCTCTTCCTTGTAAGTCATTCCTATCGCTTTTCAAGACTGTTGAACTTTTATAAATTGAATTCCATGAACATATGAATGTATGCTTTCCTTTTTGTTTTGTTTTATATGTGTGTGTGTTTTCCTACTCTGTCTATGTTATCATGTTATGATTAATATAAATTCCTTCTTAGTTCTTCCTTTTGTTGGATGGAGCTACATCATGTGCTTAACAGATGACAACCTTCATTCTCGCTTGAACTTTTTCATGTCATCAAAATGTTTGGGTTAATTGAATCAAGCTCTCTTTATATGAATTGTATTACTTGTGTTGCTTTTCTCAAAAGTTGATTTCTTTCTAAACCTTCATTTGTTGATTAACAAGATTTGTAAAGGTTACGTAGACATGACTCAACCATTCACTAATAGTTATATAGAATATAGTTGTAGCATAGCATCGATAAGCTAAGAAGACATTACACAATCTTTGAACCACCGTTGTTCGGAAAACAGAGAATGGTCTTTTAGTGCCTCTTCCAAATGGACAAATAAGGGTCATTTTAGAGCTTATAAATTCTCTCTTTCATTTGCATCAATCTAACTTAAAGTAGATCCTTGTGAATTTTGTGGCATTTTAGAAGTTGTTGCTATCCCCTCTTAGTTGCTTTGAGCTTCGTGAAGCATCTCGTTGTTATCCTCAGGGCCTCATCTCCTCGAGGACTGCTTGTATTCTTGATTGCATAGCACATCTCTTGTTTGTTGTTGGGTCTTGTTGATTGTATACCAAAATAAGACAAGGGTTATTGCTTGTGGTTTGGACACATCCAAGATATGATACTCTTATTGGTGAGACGCACAATATTTGGTGCTAATGTTGGTGCTATCTTTCCCGGATGAGAGTGTTGAAAACTTTTGTTTGTAATTTGTTCGCAACAAACAAACTGGAAAAAAAAATCTGTCAAAATCATTTTTGGAGAAATCAAGAAATGGATGAATTCTGTGTCCACTTACAGTTGATCTTACTCGCTAACTTGCTAAGTTACCATCTAGTTGGATTCTTATACATGGCTTCTCTCATGTAATGCGAGCCATTGGAGCAGCTTTTTGCCCTCGCATTCTTGTTTCCATTCCAACCATGAATGTAAGTTTTGATTGTTATATTTTTCTTGTTGCGATTTCATTGATTAAATGTTCTTAATTTTTGCCATCCTAGGCTTTTAGAAGACTAGCAACTTCAATGGATAAATTCTCAAAAGTTGCATCGGAAGAGGTACCAGGGACGTTGTCTTCTCTAAAACTTTCGTGGTTTGGAGATTAATGATTTGACTCAACAATTGAGTAAAATAAGGTAAACTTGCTCTTCGATGGATGATTCCTATTTGTGAAGCACATTTTAATTATGTTGAGAGCTTCCTTTTTTTTTTTTTCAACATTAAAGGCAAAAGATATCGGGCTCTCGGAATGGAATGAATGGCCGAAGAACATGTCTAAAGGAAAGCGACGAAATCCTAATATGAATTGATCCTCTCATTTTGATCACATGATGTAAGAGTAAAGCGAGACAGTAATTTGTTGACGAGTTGATTGTGAATGTTTTCTTTCTAAGATCCATCATGAACTATCTCATAGTAAGGCATGTTCGTTGTGAACCACCAAGATAAATTAGGTGATATGACAATTGAATTAGGAGCGCAATCCACATCTGTTAGCATGGGTGCAACTAGCAAGTCAATTAGGCTTTATGAATTGATTAAACAATTATCTTTCTCAAAAACAAGACTTATAGACTTATAGTAGTAATCTGCATGGCATGAGCTAGTTTTTGAAACGGCCCTGTATTTCATTGCCGTAGTTGCGAGATGTACCTGTCGGGTTGCTGACACTAGTATCAATCTTTTCAATTAGGCAAAACCTATCATTTGGTCCTTGAACTTTATGTTTTTTGTGCTCTAGGTCCCTGAACTTTTATTACTATACATTTGGTCCTTGAACTTTCACAAAGATCTACATTTTAGTCCTTCCACCATTTAAAGTGTTAAATTATGCCAATGTGGGCAACAAAAGTGTTGTGTGATTAGTCAAGAAGAGTAAAATGGTTTATATTACTGAATCGGACGACTCGCATCGACCAAAAAAAGCCGAAATTTTTTTTAATTTCCCCCAAAAACATAAAAATCTCAAAGTTCAAGGACCAAAAGCATAAAACTCAAAAGTTCAGGGACCAAATGTACAACAATGAAAGTTCAGGGACTAAATGTACACTATTGAAAGTTCAGGGACCAAAAGCATAAAAGACTCAAAGTTGAAGGACCAAAAAATACGTTTTGCCTTTCAATTATGCTTGTTTTTAATATGAGATAAGGAGAAGCTTTTGATGAAGTAAAATTTCAAGTTGATAACTTGATATCATATGTTTGAGTCTTCTCATAAAGCAAGTTGAGAAGCGTAGAATTAGATTCTTATGAGCAGTGATCGCATGTTTCATTTCGGAGTTATACCCAATCACATCATAGCTTAAGCACAGTTTTGGTATGGCAATCTTATCCATGAAAATCAGTAGACTAGTAGTAGGCTTTGATGAATTAAACCCCTTATTTTTATTTTTATTTTTTTTTTCGAAGTGTCAATTTGGGGTTATAAAATTCTAATTGTCTTGGGTACATTGTAATTAGTAAAAAGGATCTCACAACTTGGCATACTTCTTGAGAGTTACACCGGCATCCTTTGCGTTCTCTGGCACAGGCATGTTGCATAGAAGAGTAACTCTGGATGAAGATAGCAAGCTCTCGTTCCCTGGATTCGAGGGATCATTTATCATGGCACCCTGCCTGATGGACAAGAAGTGGCTGTGAAGGTTGGGTCTGCAACTTCAACTCAGGGAACTCGTGAATTTGAGAACGAGGTAATCAGTTAATGCCTTTATGGTCTAGTTCGTTTGAAGGTTGAACTCTTATTTAGATAGAAAAAAATTAATTCTACAAACCTGTGGCATTACTAACATAATATGAGTATCATGGTTTTTTTATTTTTTATTTTTTGTTTATTTCCTTTACAGCTAAACTTGCTCTCAGCTATTCGACATGAAAACTTGGTTCCCCTTCTCGGATACTATTGTGAGAATGATCAGCAAATTCTTGTCTATCCTTTCATGTCCAACGGTTCTCTACAAGATTGTCTATACGGTAGTCGCTTCATAGTTCGAAGATCAATATTATGGCTGATAGTGTTCATTACTTCATTATATAGTTTTCTCTTACCATATTCTTTCCTTTTGGGAGCAGGAGAAGCATCAAAAAAGAAAGTTCTAGATTGGCCAACTAGAATCTCAATTGCACTAGGTGCTGCAAGAGGCAAGTAAATGAAGTGGTGTTTGTTTCTTATTCATTCCAACATAATTATATTTCCAATTCCAGGAAGCAAAACAACTATATGCACAATGAAGGAATATGTGCTCATCTCATATTAGCCTTTGTGATGTAGAAGTTTGATATTAATTTTCTGATCTTGTTCAGGTTTATTCTACCTGCACACTTTTGCCGGGCGTGGAGTCATTCATAGGGATGTAAAATCAAGCAACATTCTTCTGGACCATAGTATGTACGCTAAGGTTGCGGAAAACTGCACGAAAACTGGAAAACTGGAAACTGAAAAATTGAGTTTTGTTGATTGGTTTCATGAAATGTGTAGCTATCAATTTGTCGTTTTATTGATTGGTTGTAGAACACTGCGAATTTCTTAATGGAATAATAAGATTGCGAGTGGAATGTAGATTTGTATATTTTCAATTGAAAATGGAAATAAAAATTAATTTTGAGCATTTTCAGCTATTATTTTTTTTTCAAATTACATTTGATAGGGGTTTGAAACCCCCTATGTAATCCTTTGACGATAATAGTGACTTGGAAACTGATGTTTTTGCACTTGACATAATGTGATATTCCCTCATGCGTGCTGAACAAAATCTTTCTCAGAAGTACTTCTCGTCCTTAGAGAAGAGATGATTTAATTTTGTTTCATCTAATATTTATGCATTTTGCCGTTATATTGGAGGACACATTGGTAGTGAAGTTATCCTTGATTTTTTCCTATTGCGCGTTAAATAGGTAATGATGTGTTCTTTCTAGCCGTGGAACTACTAATTCCATCACAAATAAGATAAAATCATACAAATGATTAAATGGGTCCTAGGAGAAGATAATTCATCATATCAGTTTCAAACATCTAAATAATTCTAAGAATTTGATGATTTTGTTTGGAAGATGAGAAACTTATCTGTTGTTGTTAGATATTTAGTTGTAACGTAGATGATGAGAAGACCAAGTTTTTTGTGTTCATTAGAGTTTTTGACAAAAATTTAGTTCTTTTTGGGTTGCCATAAATATAAATTTTGAATGAATATATATACCTATTCCAAACCCCCGCTTAGCTCCAATAACACCCGATAAATCAAATTATCACCTAAATTATACCTATTACCTGAATTAAACCCTAAACCCTAAATTAGCTTCAATTTGATATATTATGTGAATTTTACATTTTTCGACTTAAAACCCGAGTGCCAACTTTTGAATTTCTCATTTTCCATATAAAATCCTCAATTTCTATTTATTTCGTCAAAATACTATTTTTTTCATATTTTTCTCTATTTTTTCCAATTTTTTCTTTTTTTTTTCCTTTTTTTCTATTTTCTTTTCTGGCGACGGGGCACCCGTCGACGTGGCATGGTGCCACGTCAAATGGCGACGGGGTGCCCCATCGCCAATAATTGGCGACGGGGTGCCCCGTCGCGAAAAAAAAGAAAAAGAAAGGAAAAGAAAAGGAAAAAGAAAGAAAAAAGGAAAAAAAAGAAAAAATTGGAAAAAAATCCACGTGTAACGAATGGCGCCTTTGGTAAAGGCGCCATTCGTTACACGTCACCAACCAATAATCAATTTCGCATTTAATAAAGGCGAAATCCATTACTTTTATAATTTTAAAAAAATTTAACTTATTTAAAGAATTTTAAAGAAAAACAACCTTACTTTTTGAAATCGCCCCTTTTTTACATTTACAAAGCACATTGTATTTTAGAATGCACAGATTTCCTTGGAGATGAATTGCCCAAAAAAAACCCCACTAAATTCACACTTCGACAAACTGATGAAGCTATTGAGTAATAAATTTGGCCACCCAAATCAAAGGGAGCTTGAAAAATGTATAAATGACAAGCTATAACACATGTCTTGTACTATTGTACATGTTTGATGAAATGCCACACAGAAAACAATAGAGGCAACTGGGAAAAACTAATTAATCACCGTTTCACAAACACCAACCAAGAATAAAACAAACAAATTTGCTATTTATATTTTTTATTGAGGTAGTTTTTTTTTGAAGAAAAATGAATTTCATTAATCATCCATGTCTCAATACAGTACGAAACATATAATTAAGTACATTAATTCGCTAATTCTATTTGTTCAAATGAACTGCCATTAATTTGGTTGTGAATGCAATTGTGAAACTGAACCAGTGTGATATCAGGAACTGCTCTCTACAACATTTGAGACACAAGACTATACGCAAACACCACTAGAACCACGTAATAAGTAACAAAATTTTTTAACAAGAAGAAGAAAACATAAAACTTCCCAACGAGGAGAAGACAAATCAAAAACTTCTAATTAGAGAAGAAAAACTAACTATAAAATGAAAAACTAATGAAAAGATCAATCCGACTCGTCGCACAAATCTACGCAACATCATTGATAAGGATGCACCACAACAAGGATGGACTAATCTCCACAAATCTGACCAAATGTGCAGTCTATTGTACGAATAAAGTGCAAAGGGATTTGATTGGAACCAAAAAAAAAAAAGAATTTTAAAGTTTGGGAGAAAAAAAGAGAAAGCATTGAGGTAGTTGTTACAGCAGTTAATTTTGCATAATGACCGTTGAGTCCATTCTTGTGTGGTATTTTGTTCATGTAGTTTTGTCATGTCCTACTCATTAGCTCCAAATGACAGACCTGCCCCTTGAAGTAATCTTTGTTTTTTTTTTTTTAAGTTCCCCTTAAAGTAATCTTAAAAAAAACATAAAATTAATTTTTGAGAAAACAAATTTCAATATATAAGAGATAATTACCATAGTTCTTTTATATTTATATAACAAAAATACTAAACTAGAAAAAAAAGGATAGCAAAAGTGTCTGGATATATTTATTCTTTTTTTAGATTTTTAATTGAAAAATGGGGATATTCAATCCACTAATCAAAATAAAATCCACAAGTTTTTCTATGTATTGAAGAATATTTTAGGTGTAAGTAATATAAAAAAACTAAACATATTCAAGTATAGTCTATAACACACTGATGAAAATCTCATGCGACTTGCACAATAGGCTTGAAATATACAAGTTGAGTACAAAACCAAACTTACTAGTTCTAGAATCATGATAATCAAAATATGTTGAGTAGATCAAATTAAACAAAAAGAGGAAAATATCAAAAATATTCCGAGACCAACTTAGAAATGAAGAGCAAAAGTTGATCTTCGCAACTATCAAAATAATACAGAGATCTAATATTAAGTATAAAAACGAGGAAATTGTACCAGAATATCTCTTCCTTTTCAGATCTCGTACAATACTTCACGATGGCAAAAGAGAAGCAAAAGCTTTTAGGGATTCATGAAATCAAATACAATGAATGAGCATAATAAATTTACAGTATGTACTAGTTGCGGTCGTATGAGACAAGCAATAAATTAGTTGTCATTATGAAAGCAAGATTTTCATATCTAAAATATCATACTCTATTACTAAAATTGTCTTTGTGCATGAAATTAGTATATAATTTTAGCAAAAAATAACCACATTCTTATCCCATTTAGTTGACGATTAATTTAAACTCATTTAGTTTTATGCAATTAATTTGTCATCTAGATCTGCAAACTGATGACATGCCTTGGATTAGACTACTTGCATAAAAGAGTGTAGAAAAATAAATAGCAAATTAAAATCAATGATCAAAAAAATCATCAGAACTTCTACCATTAAAAAAGTTTTTATTTTTTTTAAATAAGAAAACAAGTTTTTTTTTTGTTACAAGGAAAAAAGAAAAACCCTGTATCACAAAAAAAATGAAGAAGTTGACATGTCTACTATGAGAATGATTAAAAATAAGTTTCATGTCAACTTACAAAACCATTGCCACTTTATGATTGAAGTCATTGCACTTGTGCATAATTATATTTTGAGATTTCATGTCGGAAAAGGCTTTAATAGTATTGGAGGAGAGATGCACATTTAATTCCACGTTTGAGGTCTTCTTCAAACGTTGTTGAACTATTTTCAAACCCATTATCGTTTGACTCTACAACAAACATTTTTTGGTTAAAAGATCATTTTAAAGTATGAATAAATCTTCCATTTAGTGTATGATTAATAAATTGTCTTACCTCTCAATGTTATTGATCCATTTGTAATTGAGAAGAAAGCCCCTCCAATTCTCTCCTAATCAAATTTAAGATGTCCATGACCTTGAAAATGATAAAAAAAAGTAATTTAGACAAATAGACTTCACAAGAATTCCTACTAAAATAGCAAATAATACATCTCATATTGATAGGATTAAATAACAAGTTTTTCATATAAGTAATTGAAAAAAGCATTTTCAATGACAACAATGACGACAATGGAAATGCCTCAATCCTAATTGGTTGAGCTAAATCTTAGTATCTATATGAGAAAGAAAATAAAAAAAAATTCAAGCATGTCCTTAGCAGGTGTAATAGAAGGAAACAAGACTTACACCAAAATAGTTTGTTAAAACTGGTGAACGTGAATACTGATGTAATGTTTTTTTGTATAACCTCTTTAGTAGACTCACAAGTGCATCCACTTCATCACCCAATAAATCACCTATATGAATCAAAAAATAAAAACGTTATAACAAGCAATGTGGACATCAGTTATTAATAATGTGTGGTGATTTGTGATGCATCAAAAATGCCAAATTTATGAAATTACTGGGAGAAAAGCATGAAGAAAAAGGGTAGAAATCGCTTGTTGATATTTAAGAGGTAGCTAGTGTTTTCATACCTTTAATTCTGCTTTTTTGAGGTTGCAACATCGATTGTAAAAATCATTTTTGTACAACAGTTCCTTCATTCTAATAGAGTTGACATGTTTAACTGATAAATCTAATTGATATTTCACTTCTTCCAACTTGAATATTTAAAGAAAATTATCATTGAATATTGCAAGATGGCATGAGACCTAGAGAAGAATATAACAATAGTAATATCATATAGACAACTCAGAGTGCTTGGTATTACTTACTCTCACAACATACCTTAAAGCGTTCAACTCTATTTTTTGTTGTACCGTATGCTCAAACTCATCAATTTCTCTTGAGAGTTCCATGACAGAGGAAATAAAACCCAATGCTTGTGCAAGGTCCTCTTCGTTCTTTTCAGTTAAGCAAAGGGAAGATTGTCTGTAAGATAATTCATAGCCGGGAGGCTTCTCTTCATTATTTGGTTATTCTTTTGTCATGAAGTAGATGCACACTCTTTCAATTGTACCCTACTCTTTGTTATTTGGTCCATTGCCATCGAAAGCTTTGTACTTACATAGCCCAAACCTTCATCTGCTCGAACGGATATTTCATTACAATATGCGGTATGCTCATTCGTATGGTCCTAATTCACTAGTTCAATGAGTCGACTTTGTTCCATCAATTCAATACTTGCATTTAATACCAAGTCTTTCTCTTCTTTAAGATATCTTGACAAACATTCTACTTTTTTTTTTTTTTTTATCATAACATCCTTTTCGGCAACTATTTGGGTTTGTGCTTCATTGGTAGACCATAAGGGTTTTTCGAAGATTTGTGGTTCTTCACCCTGAAATTCTTTTAAGCAGGAATTAAAATCTTTAACAGCTTCGCGAATAAAAGTGTGATATACATCTACATTGATGGAGCTAACAATGTAATTGTTTTCTATCTCCATTTTTCCATTCCTTGATCGTTTCCTAGTAGAAAACTGCATAAATTTGCTCATTTATTAGGCTTTCAAAAGTTTGAAACATGGTATCAGATGGTGATTCGTGCTGAAAAGTATATTCTTCTATGGCTTTCTGACACTCGGTTATTGCAACCTTGGCGGTGGCAGTGACATCTTTGATTGCCTCATTGAAGATAAATTTATGCATGCCCTCTTTAATAAAGCTTTCAATCCAAATGCTTTCGGCAAACTTGTTACATTCTTGTATGATACCTTTTAGGAAAAGTGCACTCATTCTATCATTTGTCATGCTTTTTAGATCATGATCATGTTTTTCTTCAATTAAGTTTCCATCAAACATGACTTTCTAACATTCAAGTGAGGAAGAATTGAAATTCAATTTAACCTCCTTCAATGCCTCATAAAAGACAACTCGATATGCCTCTCCATTTAGAAACTCTCTATGCAGTTCATAGTACAAAAATCGGAATACGACTTCTCCGATGTGGCTCTGAATGATTTGACTTTCTATATTCTCATTAAACTCCTAGGTCATTTCCCTCAAGAAAATTCTATCTACAACAACCATCAGTTGGCACTCCAAATCTTTTTCATACAATTCAAGGTGCAAATCATTTATCAAACCTCTAAAAATAACAAGATAAGTTTCTTCCACCATAGAGATGTTTAAGTCAGAATCTTCTACTTCTTGTTCTAGTTTCATGAACTCATGTGTTAGGACCATATTATTTGCATGACTTCTATGAATACCACTATGTCTACTACTTGTTTTTGTTTGAATGATATTTTCTAATTTTAAGATAATAACGATAATATCTTGTGCTTTCTTCTTCACAGAATAGTATTCGTTTTCCCTTTTCACTGATGATGAGCATGACTTGCCTATAATAATGTCTTCCTTTAACCAATCCAACTCTTCACTTTTTTGGCGTATAATAGACTTGTGATTTCGCATTATTTCTGTAGCATGACTCCCTTGCCCTATTGAATCATCATTTGATAAACCCTCAGTTTTTTCTTTCTCATCAACGTGTGAAAAAACGTTTTTGATTCATCATTCTTTTCTACTATAGAAGAGTCATTTTTAACTTCGTAAAATTTCCCATCTCTTGAGCTATTCATGATTTTCTTTGGAATATGGTTGCCTCCAAAGTTTGGTTTTGATGAAGAGGGTGTAGAATCATTACATGTAAAAGTTTTCGACGCTTCCTCACTTTAGTGAATTAACTGGTTAAGTTCACGAAACAAGTTTGCGATGTCATCTATTAACTGAAAATGGTTATCAACAATCATTACTAGACAATTATTCTTCTCCCCCTTTAGGAAAAGATCTTGGACATCCTTTGCAAAGCCATTAAACACGGTGTAGAAAGTATCCCTTTCAATAGCCCACCTCCATTGCTGCTCCATCAGCCTCACCTCGAACAAGGAAATAGCATTGCACATCATTCTAAAAGCAATGTCCAATGTCCCCTTTAAAATGTCAATATCTGATCCCATCTTCTCAAATCCTAATTCCGATCCTAGATAATGACGTAAAGGATTAACGCTCCAATATTTCTCATCCCCGTCGACTTATTTACCCTTACCGCTAAAGGTCCCCTTCTCTTCAAATAATTGATTATCATAATTGATTTCCTCCTTTTTTGTCATAATAATTGATTTCCTCCTTTGAGAAGGACTTATTGCTTGGGCTCAAATTCATCACGCCTTTGGAAAAATTCATCCTTTCCTCCTTAGGCTTCTGCTTAATATTAAAGAACTGCTCGTCCACAAAATTCTTCAATTCACAAAAACCACCATCTCTCCCTTCATCATCAATCCTTATCAGTCCGCCATGAACATCAAACTGATCCTCTAATGACATGATCTTCCTTTCTCTTAATTCCAAAGCTTTCCAAAGCTTCACCTCATTCTCAAACCTCTCAATCAACAACCTGTCCTTCTTCTCCAAGATTGTGAACTCAGTTTCCTTCAACCTTCTCATAACTCGATCTCTCGTCTTAGTCAAATCCGATACCAACCTCTCCCTCTCATACACACTCTCAACTACCACATAGTAATTGTTTGTCTCCTCCACAAACTTCAAACACCACTCTAATTGCATTACTGCCAATTTACAAAACCTCGACTTCTCGTTCATCCGCTCTAGGACCCCTTCTCGAGAGCAGGTTTTCTCGAGAACAAGCCTTCTCGAAAGCCTGTTCCATTGCCGAGTTGACAATGCCCATTCTGATCGAGTCGGCCACCATTCCTGACCCTCTTAGTCTACAACCTAGGCCTTCCAAGAACTCCTCCATTAATTCGTTACGTTTGTTTGTACAAATTGGTTAATTAAGCTAATCAATCTATATTTTTGCAAAAAAAAAAGCTAATATCAATATATATAATATTGATCTAAATTTTGTATGTATAATAAATGATGACTATTGGAATCAAAATTTGGTAAATTAATTGAAGTCCTGTTCTTTGTGTTGTTTGTGTTGAATCTCTATCAAATGTTTGCACTTGAAGCTCGTTGGATGTATGATTGTGAATCTTGGTAGTTAGTTAAGCATTTGATTTGGGCTCCTCCTCACACGGGTAACATGGGAAGCTCATGGATCGTACCATCTTTGTTTTGACTTTGACCTCGATTAATATGCCTAATATATATATATATATAGAAAAACTTAAAATTAATTTATGTGAACTAAAAGTTGTATTCATTATTTTCCTCGGTGATCCCAACTTTTTTTTTTACCTATTGGAATTTGTCAAGTCTTAATTTCAAATCTTACTTTTATAGTTTTATAAGTATTAATTTTTTAATTGGCAATCCACATAACTTGATCTAGTCTGGATGCGTCATTTAGTAAACTGGATTGAGTTGGATTAATGAAATAATGGACTGAACTGAATTGGATTACGAATTGACCTTAATTGGACTTAATTCAATCCTTGATCACCCCTACTTATCATTAGCGTTGGCCGCGTTGCACTAACTAAATAGTTTTTGTGTCATTTGATTTTGTTTAATTCATATGTTTTACGATTGATTGATGTGGCACTAACGTAGCTCCTGAAACTGCCCAAAAATTAAAAAAGAAAAAAGAAATTTAGTTTTCAAAAACATCTCTGTACTTGCTTTTTTTATGAAGGGGAGATAGACTAACCAAAATTACATGTAACACATTCTAAAAGTGCCACATTGACGACGTTGTCTATGATAATTTGACGTTGTTTTCAAAAACACCTCTCTACTTGCTATTTTTTACCTTGCTATTTTTACATTTTACAAATGTTTGTCCATGTTATCAAAGAATAAGCAAAAAAAGGAAGCTAAACCCAACACGCACCTATGTAAGTTATCAACCTTTTAGATTGTCATTGCAAGTCAAGGAGCTCCATTTATTGATGGTGCTTATATAATTGTAACCTTGTCATTCAATCTCTCAATCAAATAAAAATTGTTTCATTTTATACATAAAAGAAGGAAAACTTAGAAGATTTACAATGGCTGAAGATCAATTTTGTGATCTCTTTTAGCTGAAGTCATTTTGTTCATCACTTTCCATTGCATGAACTCATGAAAACTTCTAAGACACTTTGACAAGTTTCTTCACAGTTACTGGCTTAGCATTTGTGCTTATTATCTTTGGCACACTTTTCCCCTTTGTCTCAGCTTTGTCATTCATGCAATGTTCCGATACGAACTTGCTTCGCCGGTCAAGTTCTGAAGACTTTGGTCGCGTCAAGGGGACCTATAGATTAAAAAAAAAGCGGAAAGACTAATTAACTAGAATTAACCAAAAAAGAATTAAGACTAGTCATTAAAATTTACTTGTATAAATGAAGATTTTACCTTCTTTATCTCAGGCTTAGGACGAGTACCATCTTTCTTGGTATAAAAACTAGGCAATGGCAATGCTCTAAAGCTAGTGCTATTGATATTGAGCTTTGTCATCTCTGTTTTCTCTCCATCCTGCCTTAGTTCACACATCGATATTGTCATTGTCTAATATATTATGTTGTCGCTGCTACTTTATGTAGAGACGATTCGAAAACTTCAGTTGATTTACTTTGGATCTTCAAGGTATATGTGGAAGTTTAAGACATACCTTTGTGATGATTGGTGATTTCCTAGTGCCTACTTCCATCCCTCGAGCCTTTGCCTTCAAATCCATGCTTCTAGTTAGAAATTGAGTGCCTGGCCTATGACACGAAACATCTCCGATTCAATATTCGTACCCTTTCTATGCGACGAAGCTTAGTATGACATCTTTAGCTAGCTTGTATCCTAGTTCTTACTCTCATAGTTAAATTTTGTAAATTCAATAGGATTATAAACAGAGAAATACTTACTTCAAATTCAAGCTTGTTGACTTGTTAGGCAATACCACTGTTTGCTTTGGCTGCTCTGAATGGCCAAATCTCTCTCTAGTCATTCTCTTATCAGTTGCCAAAGAGAATGGCTTAGGAACAGTTGGCTTAGTCTTGCAAGTTCTCTTTGAACCTGTCATGGGCTTTCTTAATGTATCTTTCACTTTTTCCACCTCAATCTTCCCATCTTTTTCAACTTGGCCTTCCTTGTTCTCCGACATTTTTTCGCCTTTTTCACAATATCGACGATGCCTTTGTCAAGTAAGGACAATCACCTAATTAAGCTTGTTGTATTAGATACCACCTCTGCTTCTACTATAAATGCATAGAAGGCTAAGGCTTTAAATCAATGAAGTTCTTCAAAGTCAAAGTACTAAAATTGTTTAGTTTGTGACAATAGTGGAGAGTAGGTTAGAAAAGGACATAGAGAAAGGCCAGAAGGTCTATGCTTTGATTCCTTCTGGATTTGCTTGCCACTTGGCAAGCCTTTGGAACATGCTTAAGTTGATTCCATCACTCTCTCATATCGATCACTTAGTTCTATATCTAAGATGCATTTGATTAAGTGTCTAGAAACAGTTCTCTATTTTTAAATCTACTACACAGACCTACAAACAAAGGGAGTTTGATTGATTTGGTTTGGAAGAACCATAAACAATAACAAGGCGCGCTTCAATTATTTGGTTTAATTAGTATTTAGAAACAGTTATCTAGTTTTAGGCTTCAAATGAGCTCATATTTGATTCAAAGACTCGCACTTTTTAGCTGGGATTGAAAGCCTAGATAAAATCACAAAACAAATATTAAGGTCTGTGTGAAAGCAAAATATTAATTATATACAAGTTCCCCTGCAACCCACGCCGCTAATTAAGCTTTGAACAAGCATTAAAATACAAAGGAAATGTCTATTGATCTTGATCATATCCTTTGAGGGAAGACCCTAGTTTTGTTCTTCTTGGTTTTGTTTAATAGTTAACTGTAATAAATTATGTTCTTGTACATCTGTTAAGATAGTTGTACACACTGTATAGTCAATAAGAGGAAAAGAGTTAGGCAAGAAGTTCTTCAAATTAAGAAAAATATAGGGGAGAGAGATCTCAGTGTCTTCAATTATTGAAGAAATTAGTATAAAGAGCTTTCAACTTAATGGATCAAATCTTGTGTCCTACAATCTTTTTTTCTCTTCTCATCGTCGTCATACAGTCTACTTTCATTAGTTCAGGTACTATTTTTTTTTGATAAACAGAGGCCACACACGCACACACAATACCAATTGACAACTTTTATTATATTTTCAATGTGGGATTATATTCCAACAATCCCCCTCAAGTGCAACTAGACCTAAACTAGTTGTCACTTACCAAACACAGACCTACTCTTTTTTAGAGGTATGTAAATATGCCTAAGCCTCTTTCATAGGCTCTAGGTCCATAAACGGGTCTAGACTCAACCGCTAGCACAATCAGGTCTTCAAATACGAGCTCAGGATCGTTCCGCTCTGATACCATATTGAAACCCATGGGCCTAGAGAGTGTTGGGCCACAAGCGCACATGGTGGGTATACAAATAAGGTTGGAGCCCATCTTGCACAATACCAATTGGCTTGTGCTAGGATCCAATGTACACCACTTTATACCACACCAACTCTTATTATATTTTCAACGTGAGATTATATTCTAATACCTTTATCAAACCCCATACTCAGTCACTCGTTTTACGGTGATCGACGTAGGCAAGAAAACGGTGGCAATGATCGGCTGGGAGACAGAAAGAGGTGAGTAGCATACCACACCAGCTGTCATATTGGAGATATTCTAATCAGAAAGGAAAACAAACCAGATGTCTTGATGTCGATGGATCACAAAACTCCAACCACATTAGCCACATCTCCTATTAAGATTTTGACAGAGAGCAATGACAATAGTGAAACAAGAAAAAAGAGAAAGAGAACAAATCACTAAGAATTTTATATGTGGGAAACCCTATAAGGGAAGAAAACCCACAGCCGCCACTACAATCTTATTCACGATTCTCACAACTCACACTTTTTACATCAAAAAGAGATATATATATATATATACTTATAGAGAAAGTAAATCCCTATTAGAATACAATAGTAAATCCCTATTAGAATACAATAGTAAGCTAATCAGGCCCACATACCTAAAATATCTCCCACTTGGGGCTGATTCTAAAAATTATTTTCTCGTATAGTAGTATCTCCTCCTTATGTAGTGTCTTTAGGCAGCGGCTGCCTTGTCGTCTTCAAGTAGCAAGACCAAGAGAAGCTATGCAAAACTTCAGCTTCTCTTTAGGGACTGACTTGGTGAGCATATCTGCAAGATTTTTGTTGGTGTGTACTTTCTCCAATTTGAAAGACCCTTCTTCAAGCATAGCTCGTGTGAAATGATACCTTACATCGATATGCTTTGTCCTTGAGTGAAATGTAGAATTCTTTGCTAGATGAATTGCGCTCTGACTGTCACTTAGTAGTCGACAATCCGCTTGCTTATGATCCAGTTCACTCAACAAGCTCTGTACCCAAGTCATCTCCTTACACGCTTCAACAGCTGCAACATATTCAGACTGTAGTAGATAATGCAACAATCTTTTGTAACCTGGATACCCAGGAGATTGCTGCACTTCCAAGAATAAACACATAACCTATAGTACTCTTTCTACCATCAATGTCACCAGCCATGTCTGAATCAACAAAGCCACACAGCTGTATTTTTGCACTTGTATAGCATAGTGCCACATCTTTTGTTCCTGCAAGGTACCTTAAAATCCATTTTACTGCATTCCAATGATAAGAACCAGGATTAGACATGTACCTACTCACAATTCCCACTGCATGAGAAATGTCGGGTCTTGTACAAACCATGGCATACATAAGGCTACCCACTGCCGATGCATACGGGATGTTCTCCATATTCTTTTGTTCTTCTTCTGTTTTGAGACTATGTTGTTTCGAAAAGTTTTTGAAATGGCCAGCTAAAGGTGTGCTCACCGATTTTGCACAATCCATGTTGAACCTCTTGAGCACCTTCGATATGTACTCCCTTTGGCAAAGTTTTAGTAACTTGTTCTTTCTATCTCTTTCGATCTTCAGCCCCAAAATTTGTTTCGCAGCACCTAAATCTTTCATTGAAAATTCTTTCGCCATTTGTTCTTTCAAATTTTTAATTTTTTCAATGTCAGAACCTGCAATCAGCATATCATCGACATATAGGAGCAAAATAACATACGAATTGTCAAATTTTTTGAAATAACAGCAGTGATCTGCATGACAGCGCATGTACCCTATTGTTACCATGAACTTGTCAAACTTTAAATACCATTGTATGGGGGCTTGTTTCAGACCATAAAGGCTTTTGTGCAACTTACACACTAGATGCTCCTTACCAGCCTCTACATATCCCTGTGGTTGTTGCATGTATATATTTTCCTCCAAGTCACCATGAAGAAAGGCAGTTTTTACATCCAACTGTTCTAAATGTAGATCCTCTGCAACAACAATGTTTAGAACAGTTCTAATTGTAGTCATCTTGACCACAGGAGAAAAAATCTCAGTAAAATCAATACATGTCTTTTGTTGGAAACCTTTTACTACCAATCTGGCCTTGTACCTCTGGGAACCATCTTGCTCCTGTTTCAGTCTGTACACCTATTTGTTCTCAATCGCATTCTTTCCAGTTGGAAGCTTGACCAAATCCCAAGTCTGATTTGTATAGAGAGACTTCATTTCGTCATCCATGGCTTTCTTCCATTCTTCCTTATTCTCGACTTGCATTGCTTCCTCATAGTAATTGGGTTCACAACCATCTGTGAGCAACAAATAGTATATGGATGGAGAGTAACGATCTGGAGCATTGATGGTTCGTCTTTCACGTCGAAGTGCAATGGGTGGTGTCATTGGCTCCTCCTGAACTTCATGTTCATCAATGTGTTCAGTAACACTCTGATCAGGATCATAGGGAGGGATATCATCAAGTTCAAGATACTTTGATCTTTTTGGTTCCTCTTTCTTCTTGATCCTATCCTTATACAACACATTGGTTCCTCTTTCTTCTTGATCCTATCCTTATACAACGCATCCTCATTGAATATGACATCTTTACTTCTGATCACCTTTTTATTCTCAGGATCCCGTAGCCTATAACCAAAACTATCAACTCCATATCCCAGCAAGATGCACATTTTGGACTTTGCATCCAACTTTGACCTATTTTCAGCATTGATATGGACATAGGAAACACAACCAAAGGTTCTTAGGTGTGAAATTTTTACTTCCTTTTTTGTCCATTCCTCCTCAGGCAGTCTGCAATCAATTGCGGTAGATGGTCCTCTGTTGATCAGATAAGCAGCAGTATTCACAGCATCAGCCCAAAACTGCTTAGGTAGCCCAACACTTAACAACATGCTCCTAGCACGTTCTATAATGGTTCGGTTCATACACTCAGCTATACCAATCTTTTGTGGTGTCCTTGGTACTATATGTTCTCTTCTGATGCCATACATAGCACAGTACTCATCAAATTCCTTATTACAGTACTCTCCACCATTATCTGATCTCAAGCATTTCAGCTTTAGACTTTTCTGGTTCTCCACTAGACATTTCCACTTTTTGAAAATTTCAAACACTTGAAACTTACTTTTCATAAAGTAAATCCAGAGCTTTCTAGTCGAATCATCAATAAAAGTAATGTAATAACGAGAGCCATTAAGGGATGATACCTGTGAAGGACCCAAACGTCCGTGTACACAAGTTCTAGCTTTTCAGTTTTGGGAGTTCTGCCCTTTTTAGAAAAACTGACAACTTTTTGTTTTCCAACCACACAACCTTCACATAGAGACAGATCAACACATGACAGTCCATCTAACTTCCCTATTGACACCATTACCTTCATTCCCTTCTCACTCATATGCCCGAGGCGTTAATGCCACACCTTTGCACTGACCTCAGATGAGGCCATATTCATGGAGTTTTCATTGAGAACTCTGTAGAGAGTACCATCTCTCTGACCATGTGCTACTACCATGGCACCTTTTATGAGCTTCCAAGATGTTTTAGTGAACTTTATCTCAAGACCTGCACCATCAGTAAGTTGGCTTACCGAAATTAGATTTCTAGCAAGTTTCGGCACATGTCTAACTCGTTGCAACCTCAATTGCGTCCCATTTTCCATTCTTATCAGGACGTCTCCTTTACCGATTATGTCATAGGGTTCATCATCACCAAGGTACACCTTGCCGAAATTGCCCTTCTCATAATTAAGGAAATATTCTCTGTTGGAAGTAGCATGAAACGATGCACCAGAATCTAGTATCCAGCAGGATTCGTCTTTACTGTCACAACACATGATCAGTGTTTCATCTGAACTTGATTCGTTTGAGACATTCACCGAGTTGCTGGCTTTGTCGTTTTCATCTGCCCTTTTCTTTGGTGCTTTACAGTCACGCTTGAGATGACCTTTCTTCTTGCAATTCCAACAAGTCATCTGAGGGCCTCTTGACTGACCTCTTCTAGATTGTGAGCGTCCATCTCCTTGGCTGTGGCGGCCCCAATTTCCACATTGGTCCGCCACGGGAGGCCACGTGGGCCCACAACTGTCCACGTCACCGCCAGCTGTGTCCCACGCCCAATTACCCATTATCAATCATTTATCAGTTAACTTTGATGTTATGAATTTATTTTTATTCCCTTAATATCATTTAACCATAAATTACGCAGCGGAAGATTTACTATCAATATAAATATTTAACCTGAATTTCATGTATATTATGAGCAAAGTGCCTAAGTGGAAACCATATCAACTGTACATCATATACATATCATCTAAGAATCCTCAAAATATCAAAATATACAACCTATCTCTCTCAAGCCCAAAACCCGACATAAAACGAATAAATATAAACATACGTACGAGTGGGGCTAAAACGTCAATCGATGTACTCTTCAAGCTTGCCCTTCCCCCGCTCAGTACTAGGTCCGCACTCGGCCATCACAAAAAGACAGATGACGAGTCCAGAGTGAGTAATCCCAAGGAAATTCACCAAGTAATTACGAAAGTAAAAGTACTTGGAATTTTAAATACTATAATTTAAACATGCGGAACAAGAAATAATACGAGACAAACCGTAAAAGAAAGATCATCGCATGCATAAATATAGTGACGAAACAAAGTACGTGCACATAAAAATCAAACTAAATCATACTTCGGGCTTTTCCCCGTGCACGGCCCATGAAAACACACTAATGGGTTGGCCCCCGACCCTCTAGTGGTCGGCGTAGACCCACGACGCACCCACACAAGCCTACCATACCCGGGTAGTCTATTCACCGCGTATACCTAGACAAGTGCTATGATTTAGTGGACTCTATGGCCGTAACGAATAAGCACCAGTGGGGAGTGATCTCAACACCGTAAAGACACCAGGTAGGAGTACACTCCACTACCGTAAAGTCACCAGGTGAGAGTACTCACCACCGTAAAGCAATAATGAAATGGAGTAAAGAATAAATGGAACTGAATTCAAATAAATCAAACTGTAAATACTTAAAGTGAAGTTCAATTGGGATACTACACACCTCAAATCGCACTCCTCGTCTCGAAAATCAAACCCCGTCTAGCGCCAATAATCACCCGATAATCCAAATTATCACCCCAAATGTACCTATTATCATTTATCACTAAATTAGCTTCAATTTGACATATTATGTCAAATTTACGTTTTTCGAGGTAAAAACCTCGACTTTATCTCGCCAACATTCCGAGAAAATCCCAAAATTCCTTTATTTGATCAAAATATATTTTTTCTAATTTTTCCCTATTTTATATGAATTTTCCGATTTTTATATATATATATATATATATATTTTTTTTTTCAAACTGTCTTTTTTTTTTTTTTTTTGAGTTGAGGTGAACCGGACCGGTTCACCCGGTCCGGTTCGCCCAACCGAACCGGCCAACCGAAATCGGCTTTGACCCGCCAGACGGGGGGGGGTCGGCCCGACCCGGTTGTCTTCTTCTTCACTAACGTAGGCGCCGTGCGCCTCTGTTTTCCCTCTTTTTTTTTTTTTTTTTTTTTTTCAATCGAAGAGGAGAGGGAGAGGGAGAGGGGAGAACGACATGTGGTCGTCTCCTCTCCTCGACGAATCTGCTCTTGCGATTCGTCCGAGCTCCTAGCTCCACACCGCCACCACCACCAAACCACCATTACCACCATCCAACACACATATAACAACACAACATCAAAAATAACACAACAACTCAACAACTCACCTCTTTGGTCTCCTCCTCTTGTTCTCTCTTCCCCTTTCCTTCTCTCGCTTCCTCCTCGATTTCTCCTCCTTTCCTCGATCTTCTTTTCGATTTTTTCTCCAAAACAGTGAAGAATAGAACGTGGTGACGGTGGTGGTGTTTGTCAACAATTTTTGGGTAAAATGACCATTTTGCCCCTATCCATATCCATTTCCCTTCTTTCCTTCAATACCCTTTTTGGTAATTTCACTATTATTTATTTATTTTTCTGATTTTTGATATATATTTATATATATATATATATATATTAAATTCCTTATACACATATATACATATAAATATATATATACTCACCTATACTTTCGCGCCTAAATTTCGTCGTCGTGCGCGCCAACGAGCGTACTCGGGCGTGCACACTAACGTACCACCCACGCGTGTCGACCACGACCCCGCGTGTCCCTAGGCGCCCAATAATTTACATATTTTATCACATTTAATTCATTTTTATGTGTAATATTTTTCTCAACTTAAAATTTCGTCTTTAATCTACCCAGTACCCGCGTCGACACGCATATCGATGCGAATACTCATCACACAATCTCCCACGTCAATTTAAAATACAATTACACACATCGCGATGCCGTTAACCTATTTTAACATAAACATCGCAATATCAAACAAAACAACACACAAAATATTATTTACCTAATCCGGACGCATTCCAGCCTCGCTTGTGGGACCCACGAACGTCCCCGCTGGCGTCCACGTCTGTAATGACGTCATAAAATAACGGCAAATATTAATTGGGCCGTTACATTGGCCATTCGACCTCTTTGAGGATCTGCCCCGTTCCTCAGTATTCAGGGCACTATTAGAAACATCATCAGAAGAGTTGTTTCTCCTTCGTGTATCTTCATCAAGAAGAACTCCCATTACATCCTCAAATTTCAGAATATTGGACCCTGATGAGTTGCTTACAACCATAACCAGACCATCCCAACTATCGGGTAAACCTGATAAAATAACAAGAGCCAATACTTCATTATCAAAGATAATACCCATAGATTCTAACTGACTAGTGATGGTATTGAAATCACTCATGCGACGGCCCCAAATTTCGAGGCCGCCCCGTGGCTTCCCATTTCCCTTGCTCGTGCACTGGAAACCACTGCCACGTCACTCGTCTGCCTTCGTACTTAGGTAGTTATCATGTAATTCATTAAAGTCACTTAATTTATCATTTTAAAGAAATTAACAGCGGAAGAACTTAAAGTTTAACAAAATGTATATATATGTAAATATAAGTTTACTGATCAAACCTATAGTGGAAAACCCGGCTGTACTGTGCATACAGGCGATCAACTATAAAAGTATGTATACCAGTACAAGTGTGTATCCAATTTCCCAACCCCAAATCATAATACGAAATATCAAAACATGATAATATCTACACACACATACCAGCAGGCCTCGGCGTAGGCAAGTCAGATGTATTCGCCGATGATCCCCTTACCCCTGCTAGTACTAGGATCTGCACTCAAGCCATCACAAAAGACAGATGACGAGTCCAGAGTGAGTAATCCCAAGGAAATTCACCAAGTAATTACGGAAGTAAAAGTACTTGGAATTTAAAATACTATAATTAAACATGCGGAACAAAAGAATTACAGAACAACGTGAAAGGATCATCGCAAGCATAAAAATAGTAGCAAAGCAAAGTACGTGCACAATAAAAATCGACTAAGTCATACTTCGGGCTTTCCCCCGTGCACGGCCCGTGAAAACACCTCTACCGGGTTGGCCCTGGACCTCTAGGTGGTCGGCGTAGACCCACGACGCACCCACACAAGCCTACCATAGCCGGCACCTATTCACCGGCATATGCATAGACAAGTGCTATGACTCAGTGGACTCTATGGCCGTAACGAATAAGCACCAGGTGGGGAGTGATCTCAACACCGTAAAGACACCAGGTAGGAATACATTGCACTACCGTAAAGTCACCAGGTGAGAGTACTCAGCCATCGTAAAGCAATAATGAAATGGAGTAGAGAATAAATGGAACTGAATTCAAATAAATCAAACTGTAAATACTTAAAGTGAAGTTCAATTGGGATACTACACACTCATGTGGTCTCAACCTCCCGGATAAGTACGCCACTGGTCGTCCTTCCTGCATTAGAACACATCCCAGTCCAGTCCCCGAAGCATCGGTGTAAACTGCTAGCTCCTTCCCTGTCTCAGGTAATGCCAACACTGGTGCAGTCGTCAACCGTTTCTTCAACTCCAGAAATGCCTGCTCACATTCCTCAGACCACTCAAATGGAACACTCTTCTTCTTCAGTCTCGTCATCGGCACTGCAATCGTGGAGAAATCCTGTACAACCGTCGGTAATAACCTGTTAGACCCAAGAAACTCTGTATCTCAGCAACTGTCTCTGGTCTCTTCCAGTCAATCGCCGTTCTAATCTTGTCTCCCTTCAAAAGATATGTCCTGACCATTGATAACATGTTCCGGAACTTCACCTGCCCCATCAAAATTTCACTATTCTGAATTTCACCTACAGTCTGTGTTACCTCGATGTCGTCAATACCGTCTAATTTTTTTTTTTTTTTTTTTGCCTTGAATTTTTCGATTACCCAAAAGGTACTATCACTCATGTTACTGTGTTTTAACAACCATCCATTCTCAATAATATACTTATACCATACATATATTTTAACAAAAATCCTCAGGTTTCATTTATATCATAACGAAAACAACCTGATAGTTTTTATACATATCACCACTAGCGAGTTGGTTTGTTTTTTTTTTATAATTTACACAAAAATATAATTGACTCTTCTTCGTAAGTACCTAACGTATTGTTCAGATAATGCCTCCAAGCCTTGAGCACAAATACAACGGCTGCTAACTCCAATTTTTTTTAATTCAGTGCAGATCAGCATGGATGGACGGTCTACTATACCCTCAGAGACGAGACAAGCTGGCATTGTTATCAGGAGTTCGCAAGCTACAGTGAGCTTGGAGGTGTTTCCGGTGTACGAGACAGTATATTATATAATGCTCTTTTGGTGATATATTAAAACTTCCGCTGTAAATTGTAAACTACTAAATTAAATGGCAGGTAACTTAAAAGTTTTGAATTAGTTGGATAAACGAGTGACGTGGCAGGTGTTTCCGGTGCACGAGCAGGGGAAACGGGAAGCCACGGGGCGGCCTCGGAATTTGGGGTCGTCGCAGTTGGTATCAGAGCAAGGTCGATAGGGCTCTGAATTAAATAAAGTAAATAAAAGAGCATAAACTTTAAAACAAATTAGATGTGGAAACCCGATGAATTGCCTAGAACTTTTAGTTGGGAAGCAATAAGATATGGGTGGTTAACAGAGCTATATGTATGTGTTATGATTCTACTGTGTATTATATATGTATACGTATATCATGGAGGATCACATACGACGCACGTTTTTCGGTGCAGATCAGCATGGATGGACGGTCTACTATACCCTCAGAGACGAGACAAGCTGGCATTGTTATCAGGAGTTCGCAAGCTACAGTGAGCTTGGAGGATCGACTTACAGCCCAGGAAGTTCAGATGACAGAAGTACTCCGAATATTACGGGACCAAGGCGCCGCAAGTTCAGAAATGGCTGCATCACTCACGACTGAGCCACCAGAGCGACAACGACTTTACCCGAGGTTACATGAGGGAAATGATCGACAAGGATTCGCGAGTACCAAGAGGCGGGCGGACGAGTTCGGAGCAGCGATGCACGAGAGCAGAGAGGCACACCGAAGTTAGAGACGAGGAGACCGGTTGACAAACAGAGACAGGATCGGCGGGGTCGACGAGATAGGCATCCAGCCCGAGAGAGAGGAGATGAAGGGCATGTGGTGTATATTACAAAGACACCGCACTGTCGAGCAGCGCATGGCGACAACAAGATCATCAGCAGCAGACCCGGATAGGGGTCGAGGGACTGAGTCGGGGCCGAGATCTAGTGAAAGGCGGACCGGGAGAGCGAGAGAGGCGCAAATGTTATAGATGTGGACGAGAGGACATCGAATGTTGTTTGCCGACACCGGCGAAATGCAAATGCAGAGTATCAAAGGAGACGACGACGACAAGCTGCAAAGAAGTCACGACTTAGAGATGTTCGGGACGGACAATACGAGCCGATTAGGAGTGAAAGCATGCAGCGACCAGCGACCACGATGAGGACACCATATGCGCCTAGTTTTGCTACATCAGGTATCGGTGGTTCACAGGAGAGACCGCGACATGTTCAGAGATGTACTCACTGTGGAGTTGAGGGACATATACATTGGGAGTGCGCATTGATCTTGATGGCACCGATATTTGTAGAGCCGTTGCGTGTTCGAATTCCGGGTTCAGATCGTACCTGAACCATAAGTTAGGACACTGACAATAAAGTGTCAACTATATTTTTGTTTAAATTATGGTAAAAACAACGTGCGAGTTATGTTATGTATGAAGACTATCAAGTTGTTTTTGGTTATAATTAAATGAAGCCTACGGATTTTTGCTATAAAATATATGTATGGGATAGATATATTATTGAGAAGGTTGTTTTATTCAAACATAATAATATGAGTGTAACTACCCTGTACACGATTTGGAGCTTGCATCAATTGTGTTTGCGCTAAAAGCTTGGAGACGCTACCTCTACGGAGAAGAGTTTATGCTTTACACTGACCATCAGAGTCTACGCTACATTTTCACACAGAAAGATCTTAATAGGCGTCAGAGGAGATGGTTAGAGCTGCTGAAGGACTATGACTTCACGATCGAATATCATTCCGGAAAGGCTAATGTAGTGGCTGGTGCATTGAGCAGATGCGAGGTTGACAGTCAGACCGAGATTCGACACATGGGATTGTTGGAGATGGCATCAGTTATGAGCATGTCAGGCCTTTCGGTTATGCAGCATCTACAGATTGTGGTCAGATGAGGGGACCGACAGTGTCACTAGAACGGGTATTGGAGTGTCAGAGAGCTGATGGGCTTTATGGGCTGTTTAGTGGATTGGCACGGGATCCCGAGTGCACTGATTGGGCGGAGACATCTGATGGATATTTGTGGCATCGAGGTCGACTTTGGGTACCAACCGTGTCAGAGATACGAGATAGTATGTTAGAGGACGCTCACCGATCGCGATACACAGTTCATCCGGCCAGAACCAAGATGTACCATGACTTGCGGTGATTGTTTTAGTGGTCGGGGATGAACGCTGATATTGGTGAATATGTTCGAGGGTGTCACATATGTCAGCAGGTGAAGGCGGAGCATAGGCGACCTGAAGGATTGTTGCAGCCGTTACCCATTCCTCAGTGGAAGTGGGAACACCTCGCTATGGATTTAGTCAGTGGTGGAACCGACGGTGAAGTGTGCGGTTTGGGATGTTACTCGAGATTGTTCAATTTCGAGGACGAAATTCTCCTAGTTGGGAAGAATTGTAACGGCCCAAATTAATTTAATCAGGATTAGTGTTAATCGCGAGGATTAACGGGTAATTCGGGCGTTACGTGGACAACTGGGTGGACTCAGATAGGAGTACTCAGGTTATACAATGTTATTTGTGTATGTTGTATGTCTATTATTGTGATGTGGGAATTTAATATTTATATAAACATCACATGTGTGTAAATTATTGTCGGGCGAGTTTGAGCGCCGGGGTTCGTGTCGTAGGACCCACTAACGCGAGGGTTAGGTGGCAGTGAGGCCGGGCGTTGGGATAAATGAGAAATCATAATTTTATGGCTATGGTTGAGGTTTAAAAAATTAATGAGATTTACATATAGGCTAAGTTAGTAAATCAATTAGGTACACTAAGTGTGGGACCGCCTCGGGAAGCGTGCCGGACACGGGGCACGGGGTGCCGAGTGGTCGGGAAGTTAGTGTGACCCTATTTACAAATTTATAGAATTTATTGATGACTAGAATAGGTGTTAGGAATTAAATCAAATTTGAGTAAATAAAATCCTATAGTTTGAACTGAATAATCAGTACACTTAGGATAAGCATCGAGATGCACAACAATGAGATTCAAGGCTAGATGTGTTAGGATAAGGTGTTCAAGAATAGAGTGAAACAGAGCAATCAGAATCCATTAGATCGTCTTCGAGATGAGTGTGTGCGTGAGATTAAAAGAACATAACTATAAAAACCAACCGAATAGAACAACATGCAAACTAACATTTTTGCTCAACAAAATCCGAGATCTGGGAAGGAGAAATTGGAGATTTGTGGAAGAATTCGTGTGAGGAAGATCGAATCTAGGACACAACATGAATTCCGGGTAAATCCACTCACAAATCTCTTAAATTTTCATGAAAAGTATGGGTTTTGAAGATTTGAAATGAATTTCGGATTTTGAGTGAATTTATCACTGTTTTTGAGAGATTTGATGTTTATTAGGTTGATGTTACTGCATGTTGTTGAATTCGATCGAGTTTGTGGAAAATTCAGTGATTTAAGATAAAAATTGGGTTTATTTACATACAATTTGATTCGGGAATTGGGTTGGTTTTGGTGGATTTGAGGGGGAATGTTGATGTTTCCGGGTCTCTAATGGGTAGAGATTGAAGATGAGAGACGAAGGAAGCAAAGATTGAAGGAGAAGAGAAGAAGATCGGAAAAAAAAAGGAGAGAAGAAACCAGAGGCGCTGGTGCGCCTCTGGTGGGAGGAAGAAGAAGGGAAGGGGGCACGCACGCGCGCGTGCGTGCGTGCACCCCTGGGCCGGGCCGGGCCAAGCACGAGCCCATCCCGGGTGGGCCGAGCCAAACCGCCCCCGCCCCAACCCGGGTGGGCTGGGCCGGCCCGACCCGACCCGCCTGAGGGTCCGAACCGGGCCGACCCGGTTGGGTCGGGTTCGACCCGGTTCGGGGGACCCACATATATATTATTTAAATAATATATTTAAATAATATTTTTATTTATTTATTTATTTATTTATTTTAAAAAAAAAAAACAGTTTTAAATTCTGGAAAATATAAAAAAAAATAGGGGAAAATATCAGAAAAATTGGGAAAAAATTCTAGAAAAATATAGAAAATTAGAAAATGGTAGAAAAGTGGTTTCGGGATGTTTCGGGTATTTTTGGAACCCCGACATAACCGGAAGAGGTACCACAACTAAAAATTTGTAAATTTTTATAAAATAACACAAAATTATATAATATGTTCTCAAAAAGTATAAAACACTATAAATGGACTTCAGGGACCGGGAAACCATAGCTTGGACATTGGGGAGCTAGGTGGGGGCGTCCTGACGGGTCCGAGAAGTCGGAGTGCGTATTTTTGGGTACGTAAAACCCAACTGAACACCACTACTGCATTTACTTATTTATTTCCATTGAGCTTTATTTCTTTGAAAATCTGTGATTTATATTCCTACTGGGACGGTCGAGTTTTCCCGTCTATGTATCCGAAGGTTGTGCGGTCGCTTGCTAGGTGTGTGGTCTAGGACACAGTGGTAGAGTCGATGGTACAGACCACGACAGGGCTCCTGATCCTCAGCACACATCTTGTATAGCTGGTGCACAATCATTTGTTTATCTTGTGTTTATATTCATGCGATGAGCTTTGAGCGCTTATGTCTCGCATTTACCTTCTATTCCGCATGTTTGGTTAACACTATTTACTTGTTTCCATTTATATTCTTAAATTATAATGCACGGTGGTTTTCCTTGGGATTTTACTTACTGGGCTCGCCATCTGGCTTTTTGTGGTGGCTGAGCGCAGACCTTGTGTATCAGTAGGGGCAAGGAGATCACGGGCGACAAAATCTTTACTTGCCCACTGTCGAGGACCTACTGGTATGTGTATTAGTATTAAATTGTTTTGAATATTATTATTGGGAACTTGTGGTTATTACATCTTCAGTACTGGTATATAAACATTTACGGATGGCAGTTGTCGCCTATATACCGAGTACTTCCGGGTTTTCCACTATAGGTTGAATAAGTTACTTTATATAATGCTCTTTTGGTGATATATTAAAACTTCCGCTGTAAATTGTAAACTACTAAATTAAATGGCAGGTAACTTAAGAGTTTTGATTTAGTTGGATAGACAAGTGACGTGGCAGGTGTTTCCGGTGCACGAGCAGGGGAAACGGGAAGCCACGGGGCGGCCTTGGAATTTGGGGCCGTCGCAACTCAGATGCTTTTGTATAGGTCTACTTTCAGGTTTCTTCATATTAAACAACAGTTTCATTAAGAATACCTTGTTTGACGCCAATAGTTTCTCATACATCCATGTTAGGGCTTTCATCACATATTGTGTGGTCTTCTCTTTGAAGATGTTGAAGGCTACCGATGATGACAGTGAAAGACGAATCGCACCCAAACCCTTTCGATCCAGGATTTCCCAAGCCTTATCGTCCATATCTATAGGTTTGCTGTTCTTGCCACCGAGCGGTAAGTAGAGATCCTTCTGATATAAGTAGTCTTCGATCTGCATCTTCCAAAATCTGAAATTCGAACCGTCGAACTTCTCAACCCATAACTTCCTTTCTTCTATTATTACTCCCACGTGAGAATAACCTTGCTCTGATACCAGTTGTTAAGATTTTGACAGAGAGCAATGATAATAGTAAAACAAGAAAAAAGAGAAAGAGAACAAATCACCAAGAATTTTATATGTGGTAAACCCTATAAGGGAAAAAAACCCACAGCCGCCAACACAATTGTAACAAACCCGAATTTTTAACTGACTTGTGTTACACGTGTCAGGATTGTGACCCGGCTACGTGGATACTGGATGGTATTTCAAACTTCGGTAGTCGACGCCGAGGTAATTTTATGATTCTTTGACATTGTGTATTAGTATTATAGTATTCTACGGGTCTTGAGCCGTTTGGGCTATGTTTCAATTGAGTGAGATGTCGCCTAGTTTATACGTTTCGGAAACCGTTTTAGTGGATTTTATTAATAAACAAAGCCAAATGAAAAACATGACCTAAGTTAAGGAAATAAAACTCTAACAAGAAAGTATAACATAAGCATGAGGGAATTTATTCAAACCCCAAGAGTGGGATCGCCTCGAGAAGCGTGTCGAACGCGGGGCATGGTGCACCGAGTAGGCGAGAATCTGTGTAACCTTATTTGTAAGTTAATAAAATTAAGGGGGTTAATTTAATAGGTTAATATGGATAGGATTGTTAAAGTGACACAAGTGAGTGAGGAAAGCCATTGGATGGTCATAGGGATGTGGATATGTGTTAGATTAAGGGATGAGCTAAATGACCCATAAGGGTAGCTGTCCAAGGGATGAACAAGTGTTAGTCTAAGGGCAAAAGGGTCATTTCACACCATTACACTTATATAAAACCATTTGTTCTCCCTAAAACCCTAATCACTATTCATCATCTTCCTACCCCCTCCAAGCCGTCACTGTTCATCGCCCTCTCCCTCTCGCCACTGCCGCCGCCTCCCACCGGCGTCACCGACCCCGACGAGGTAAGTCTCCCTCTCCGATCTCTCTCTCTCTTTCGTTTCGTCCCTCACCTCACGGACTCTCTCACTCTCGGCCTCACGATCACACTCTCTCGGCCTAACGTTCACTCCCTCCTCACTCTCGACAGCTCCTCCCTTGGCTGGCCAGCCACCACCACCGTCTCTTACCTCGTCATCGGAGCAGGTGAGTGTTGTACTCTCTTTCTCTCTCGTGTTCTCTCTTTCTCTCACTCACTCTCACTATCGGTTTCCATACTCATGTCTTTCTTCTCTACCTCATGCTACACCAGCCACTTCCTCTCGTCTGACCGGTCACCACCGCCACCCTCCTCGCTGCTGTGACTACGGACGACCACCGGAGAAGGCTAGGTGAGTGTCCCTTCCACGGTTTTCTCTCCATCTCCATTGTTTCGTGCTTTCATCCTTGCCACTGTTTTTGCCATTTGTGTGGCTGTTTTGTTGTTTGGGGATGGCGGGGTGTACGTACCACTATGTGTACACCACAGTGGGGTGTACACAACAGTGTGTGTACACCACAGTGGTGTACACAACAGGTTTAGGTGATATGGGTGGTTTGTGTGTGATGGTTTTGGTTTTGATGTGTGTATGTGTAACTGTTTGGGTGGGAGTTGCGTGGACAGTTTGGTGAGTGTGTGTGTGGGGTGGCTGTTCTATATGTATGGGGTGTGGCTGTGTATGTGCACACCCCAGTTGGGGTGTGGGGTACCATTTGGGATTTTGTTCATGAGAGGTATAGGTGTGAGTTTCGAGTTACATGAATACATATATGAAACTGTTTTAAGATGTGAATGTTGTATAAGGGGTGTACACAACACTGTATGTGTACACCACATTGGGGTGTACACAACAGTTGTATATGTTTGGAATAGTGAAAATGTGTATATAACATAGCTTTAAATAATAAAGTAAGGTACTAATGAATGTGAACATGGTAAATCACAGTGGGGTGCACACCAGTGGGGTGTGTGTGTGCACAAGACGGCGGTGTGTGAAGTGTTAGTGTGCACACCAGTGGGGTGTACACATAAATTGTGTGTGTGACCATAATATATATTATTGTAGGTTTAAGAATAAGTAAGCAAGATTATAAGTATAGACATTTGTATTAAATGAATATGGACTTGTAAAAAGGCCCAACAAGGGCCCAATCCACTCATTTTTTATATAAGTCCATAACAAGTCTCAATTGGTGTGGGTATGGGTTGTGTAAAACCCAATAAGAGTTTAATATGATAAGCACAACTTAAGGCCCAAAACAAATACATAAAATGTAATAATGAACCCATATGTTCAGGCCTAATAATTATCCACATATCGAGCCTACTTAGGTGGATATAGGCTTAATGCATGGACCCACCAAGAGCCTAACCAGGGTTTAAAGGATATCAACGATAACATGGGTTGCAGTAATTAAATGAATTGAAACAAAGTTTATGAGAATTATCATAAAACTAAATACTAATCCTAAACCTATATTCGGGACTTAAATCACTGTCAGGTAGTCGAGAAACACGGGAAGCGCGTTAAAGTCTCGGAGTGAGTACCGGGTCACGTTAGATCAGGTAAGTACATGCATGCATCGTATGTGTGTACGTTAGTAGACCAGCAAGAAAATAACATGTGATTTATACCTCCTCTATTTATTACTATTGTTGCATTGATCCTTTGCTTGATATTCCATTCCGTTTTCCTTGGTTGTATGTTCTTGGCATGAGTGTGTGTCTCGAAGGTATCATGTGGTCTCGCACTAGCTGGGACAACGAGGGTGCCCTCTCGCAGGGTAACCGACCACCCCTAGTGATGTGTGTATCGGGTACCGGATTCGAGAGGTGTTGCGATGCCTCTCGATTTCACGCTGCGCTAGTGTTGCGACATTGCCCAGGGAGATCTTGCGAGATCTTTGCCGTATTGCTGTGAAATAGACCACTCATGGGCCTCTTTTGAATCTTAGAACATGCAAAATATCGATTGTTTATCTTTCAGTCTCTTTGTCATGCATTTGATTTATTTACTTTCCAGTTATTTCCTTTCCGCATGATACTTAGACTGCTTTTCTTGTTAAAAATCATAAATTATTGTTACATTCTTCTGGTACTACTAGCAATTTTATTCAGTTACTCACCGTCTAGTTTGTGACGGTGGGTGCAGATAGAGTGGAGAGCAGCAAGGGCAAGGGGCTCTGCCTAAGTGATATACTTTGAGGCTTTGCAAGACATCTGAGAGACTTTATAGTAGGTGATTATACTTTGTTTGCTGATGTGTATATCGTTTTATACTTATTTTGTTGGGATTATTGAACTTGGTATATCTTTATTGAGACTGGTATCATGTATATATGCCTATCGAATTGTACATGAATACCCGGGGTTTTCCACACTTATAGAATTCATAATTTCCCTTTGATTGAGTTATTTCCCTTTATTATGATTGTTTTAGTCTTCCGCTGTGTGTAAATGCAATAACTCTTTCATAAATTACTGAATTGATTACATCGAAGGCTGACTAAGCTCGTCAGGTTGCCGAGTGATGACTCGGGGCCTGCACGGGTTTAGGCCGGGCGTACCCAATTGCACGGGGAAATTGGGGCCGTCACAACAATCTTATTCACGATTCTCATAACTCATACTTTTTACATCAGAAAGAGATATATATATATACTTATAGAGAAAGTAAATCCCTATTAGAATACAATAGTAAATCCCAATTAGAATACAATAGTAAACTAATCAGGCCCACATACCTAACATCTCCACCCTAAGCAGGCTTCCCGTCTACCCATCACTGTATAGTCTGTATGTTGCCTCAACACTCTAAAAGATGACCGCCCATACACATGAACCTAAAGTAAGCGGTTCCAGTCACCATTCAAATTATCCCATGACCATCCATGCCTTGAAAATAGCACCGCTGCCACATTCCTCTTAGCGGAGTCCCACACCTCTTCCCATGAGTTTTCCTTGTTGGAGAAGATTCGATGATTGCGTTCCGTCCATATCGCCCAGAGAATGGCGAGAGCGCCGGCTCAAAAGAAAGTACCACGCTTGCCACCATAAGTGCTCGAACTCACAAATTCAAGCCAATTTCTAGAGCAAGAGCAAAAAGCCTTGGAAAATCTTCTTTAAAATTTCGGCTACCATTCTAGACATCATGCCAAAAGCGAATCTTTTATCCATTTCCCAATTTGCATTTCACACCGTTAAGGAAAGCTTCGTTGTGTGTTCCAATGCAGCCCCACAATGCTTTATATGTTGGCTTGAAAGCCCCTCCAGGGTCCCAGCCGTTGGTGCTAGCTCCATAAAGACTTTTGATGATCTTAACCCAAAATGAATCTAGTTCCATTTGGAAACGCCAAAATCATTTACATGCCAATGCCTTGTTTCGAAGGGCCAGATTTCCAATTCCAAGGCCCCCCAGCCTCTTGGGGAGCTTCACTTCATCCCATGCCACCAAGGCCTCGTTCATTCTCTTCCAGAGAAAATCCCTTATCATTTGTTCTATTTTGTCAGCAATTCCCTTTAACAGCTAATAGAGGGACATGAAGTACGTGGGCAAAGAGTCAAGGACCGCATAAATTAGTGTAACCCTGCCTCCTTTAGATAAGAATGCTCGCTTCCACCCGTCAAGACCACGCGCTACTTTTTGGAGAACAAGTTCCCAAAAGTCTGCATCCCGTGATTACCCTCCAAACGGCATTCCAAGATATTTCATCAGCCATGAACCCACTTGGCAGTTAACTGTTAATGTTTTTTCGGATACTTCCGCTTCAAGAACGTATTCCCAGCAAATTGCATTTTGACAAGTTCAATTTCAGCCCCGAGATCAAACAAAGATAATGAACCAAGCTCATCATGGTCTGCACTGCCATCTCATTCCTTCGGCAAAAAATGAGAAAATCATCAATGTATTAGAGGTCCTATCCTACCAATAGTCCTTGGATCGTGCCATGACCCTTAGTCATGTCAATCATCTTACCCATCACGTCTACCACCAAAATAAAGAGGAACGGAGATAATGGGTCGCCTTTTCTAAGGCCTTTTTGTCCTTCGAAATAACCTTTGAGACAAACGTTGATTAACACCTTATAATTGGTGGTCGAGATACGCCCCCTTATCCACCTCCTCCACTTTTCCCCCGAAACCTTTTTTATGCAAAACAAAGTCCGAGAAATCCCAATCTACCCTATTGCAAGCTTTTGCAAAATCCAACTTGAGTACAAATCCCTTCTTCTTCGTTATCCTTGTGTACTCCACCGCCTCACTTGCAATGAGCACGGAGTCAATCATTTGGCGATCAAGAATGAACGCATTTTGCTTATTTGCGATAGTGAGATTAAGGACCCCTTAAACGTGATGCTATAACCTTATCCAAAAGTTTGTACATCGAGGTAATGAGGCTAATAGGTCGGAAGTCCTCGATACGACCAAATTGAGATCCCTTTGTTAACATATTGTTGCTGTAACATAGAACTGATTGTGATCTCATTTAATTTAATACCACAGTGAGTGCGGTTAATGGTGTGAATTACGGATTGCTAGGCAACAACCTACCATATCCCACCAAGGCAGATCCCTATTAAAGTCAAGAAGCATAAAAAGAATTCGGCTCTTCAATCGGAACCCCGACGCTCTCAATGCACTGAGAAACTCAGGCATCAAAGTAGTCCTGGGAACTTTAAACCAAGATTTCCTCAACTCGCAAGCCAACCCTTTTTCACCTACATTCTACCTTATTTCACTACAAACCCCTATATATTTGTAATTTTTCTAAATAAAAGAAAAAATTATCTAAGCTTAGCCCACCCCATTAGAAGATGTTTACACCTAGGCCCACCCCATCTCAAATTCCTGGATTCGCCCCTCTTACTTAAAAAAAATCCTATTTAGTACGTCACAATTGGAAATGAAATTGTTCCAAGCTATCTATATCAGGCTGTGGACTTCCATCCATGTGTAACTTGGCGTTGGAGAAGACGAGCGGTGATTGAGTCGACATTGTGGTGTCCAAAATAGGATGGCATTTGGCGGGAAATGGTGATGATGTTGCGACGATTGAGAATGCCCATACTTACAATCAGAATTTGATCAAACATAAATGTGGAACATCTGGGAATCCTAAGAGGCCTGGGAAGAGCTTGGAGACTTGGTTGTTTGCTTTGTTCAATGAGGACCTTAAGCCTGAAACTCCATATATGGGCATTACCAATTGACTAGAGGAATATTATAATAAGGCTTCTATGTGTAGAGTGGACACTCTATCTTTACCTTGGCATTTTGGAGTGAATCTGCTTTCACACCTAAGCCCATATATGAACTAGTCAGTGCACTACACTCTCATTACCTTGAATTGAGCCCAATAATATAAAAAAAATTGAACATTCTTCTCTTGTGTCAGTTCTCTCTCTATTTTGTTTTTTTGCTTCTAATTTTCTTATTCACTTTGCAACATATTCAATACACGCATACATCTGTAGACTAATATAATTCGATTAGTGCAATTAATTTTTGTGCATGTATAATGTTAAAAAGACAATTTTCGATTCAAGGCATGCACTAAAATGTTTGCAATTTCTACGTCGAACATCATCCTTTGATCTAATTTTCATATCTTACATGATTCAATTATGAACATGGTAGGAGTATAAATGTCTCTCGTCCACTCATCATCAAAATCCGAAAGATATACCACACTCCTTCTATTAAGTATTTGGCTTTGACTTTTAGTATCTTAAGGATATCCCAAGGTTTGCCTAATCTTTTTCAAAGATTTAAATTTGCAAACCACCTCAGCACTATTCTCATCCAACACTATTATAGTGGCGGTTGGAAATGCTCATTTTGAACGTTATTATAGTGGTGGTTAGAGATGCTCTGAGTCCTTTTGAATGCTATTATAGCGGTGGTCGGAGATGCTTTGAGTCTTCAACTTTAAATTTGATGAAGTAACATCTAAATAATATTTTTAATAATTATTTAGTAACATCAAATTTGGAAATCTTAAGCAAAACTTAAATATCTGGCAGCAAATGTGGAAAGCTAGCTAAGGTGCCATCTAAAGTTAAAATCCTTGCTTGGAGAGCACTACGCGATTTCCTTCCAACGACTCGCAATCTACATGGAAAAAGGGTCCCTATAAACCCTCTTTGCCCAGTATGCAAGAGGACAGATGAAGATGTACATGCACCATGCCCTGGTGGGTTGTGACTTCACCAAGAACTGTTGGAACGATACTCACTTACGAGTCATCCAATTGCCCCCATCGTTACAGGCCTGGATGGAAGCTATCGTAGAGACTTTTCCTAGGGAGGTACTGGAGGATGCAATGATGATCTTGTGGAACACATGGAATGATCGAAACTCTATATATGGTGTGGAAGAGGACGAGCCAGACTCCTTCTCAGGTTGTGGCAGGAGCGAGATCAGCTCTGGGGGGAGTGGAGAATGGCTCGAGCACCTGAGTCGCCTAAAGCTGATATAATACATAGTCAGAGAATGGAGAGATGGAGAAGGCCAAGGGTGGGGGATCTGTACTGTTGCAATGTTGATGCGGCCGTTTTTGGAGAGAGGGTAGTCAGTTCATATGGTGCACTGCTGCTAGATGATACGGGAACTTTCCTAGCTGCTATTATGGGGGAGTCGGATACAGGGGATCCTGAGTCCAAGGGAAGCTGAGAGAGGCACCGAGCTGGATTAAAAGGAGGATGATAATCTAACACACTTTGGTCGCATACACTTTTATTTTTTAGCCATTTATGACTCTTTCTGTCTCCTCATGCGTGGGCCCCACATCTAACAAAACACCATAAATGGTTAAAAAAATGAAGTGTTGGCCCAAAGTGTGTTAGATTATCATTTTCCTTAAAAGAAGGGGGACATTCGTGTCTCGGTCGAAGTGGATGCCTTAACAGTGGTTCAAGCATTAATTAGTGGACCTCAAGCAGACAATCTTATTAAACTGCTAAAACTCAATTGCTCATATCGGATTAAGGCTCTTGGCTACTCAAACGGTATTAGGATCTGATGGAGGAATGTTCTCAATACCATCTTCAACACTGCCCATCTGGCCCGACTTCAATTATTAGAGATGATATAAGGAGAGTTTCACTTCCTATGATGTGTCCTATGTAACTAGGTAAGTATGCCTCCTTTTCAATAAAAAAAAAAGAGTAGATCGGAAGATTTACCATACTTTGGCTCTTTAACAAGTGATTGTAGGGAATTGTTAAGGGACATGAGGTCCGATTGTGTTACATTTGTTCGACGAGCAATGAACTTAGTTGCCACTTTGTTGCTAGAGAAGTTAATTCTTTGACTGGTCTTTTCGAATGGTGTTATGTACCCTCGTTTCTTATTGATGTACTTGTTGATGACATGAAATAAAGTGCATATTTATCAAAGAAAGAAAAGAGTAAAACTTAAATATACAAATTAAACAATCTAGAAATTTTAATTTGGGGGGATAGTAAAGCCGTCCCCACTCATCAAACCCTAATTTTTTTTTATTCTCTCATTCTTGATTTTGAATCATTGCCAATTTTCTCTTTAGATCGGTTGTGGTTTCAAATACATCTTTTTTCTATTTTATTTATTCAATAAACTTTAGACGAGAAGATTTGTTTCATTCTTATTGTGGTACATCTCTCAACAATCATTCGTGGAATTGTGCGTTTATTGAGTTGGTCTTTTCTTTAGTTTTTTATTTAATAGTTAATTTGTCTTTCCTTATTGGAAGTTGTAATTTTGTCTTCTTTAATTAGAAGTTTTGTTTTTCATTACATGGTTCTAGTGATATTTATGTATTGTCATATGTTTCAAATATTTATAGAGCAGACTTTGATTGTCACACTATTTCAATATGAAAAATGATAATTTAACACTTTCAACACATCATTTGGGTGCACACCATTATCTTTTAATCATTTATTGTATTTTGTCAGATGTGGGGCTCACACTTGTTGAGACAAGAAAGAGGGTGTACGCCGTAATGTGAGTTTAAAAGTGGGTGATTTTATCATTTTCGTCCATGGCATTTGTTTTAAACTAATGTGATTAGCGGATTAATGTAGGGCAATTGGAAAGGTGGTGATATTTTAACCAAACAAAAGCGCAATTTTCAGGCTTCGTCTCCAATTGATCGCCATGGTTAGCGTTCTGATGCAGGTCAGTTTCGTTAGAGACAGTTTTCCAGGTCTGAAATCCTAATCTTTGTCAATCGATGTAGAGTTTGTGTGTTCTTGATGTCGATTTGTATGTGCAGGAGCGTCTTCTTGGCGCCGCGTTGGGGAGCGTTTTCGCCGGGGCTGCGATTTTCGAACAGCGAAAGAGCGTGTATTCGTTGATTTCGGAAAACCAGTCTCCTTCGACAGCTCAATTACAGGTGAACTACATTCATTTTCAATTCATTGCAGAAATAAAAAATAATAAAAGTTGATGTTTGGAAGTTGATGCCCTAAATTTGATGAATTTCTTAATTACATTAGGGCATTTCATGTCTTTAAGAACATATATTCTGTTGTTTCATAATTTAATCTTAATGCAATCTTGTGGAAGTAAAGATTGTGAAGAATGACTATTGGAAAGCATAATGTAATAATTGATAACCATTATGCTTGTTGGCTTCACATAGAGGGACTCGAAATCGTGCGATTCTGATTCGTGCGAGTGAGGGTTTCAGGAATGGGGTGTTGGAGGCCCATTCAGATTGCCTCCAAATTAGGGATTTTGGAATTCCCAAATTTTCCATCCCCATCCGAACACGTAGTGAACACATGGGTGACGGGATTCAATTGCGAATTCTCAAACTCGAAAGCCCAGTCAGTTTTCTGAGCATGTGGAATTTGTGATTATTTTGAGTTAACATATTGAAGATGTGTGGACCGAAATATAGTCCCACATCGATCGATTGAGTGTAACTTCATAAAGAAGTACATAAGTGATTAGCTCTCATCAATTAGCATCGAGGCCTTTTGAGATAAAACCCCACACCTAAAGTTTGAAGGTGGTTAAGTTGAAGACAATATCCGTGCTAGTGGAAGAGATCCACGGGCTCGTGCACGCTTGTGTGGCGCAACCGTGAGAATTTGACATGATATCAGAGACGATGATTTGGTCGGGACCTGTGGAGACGATAGAAGACACATTGGATCATGAATTTCGGTCCAAGGGGGAGTATTAAAGATGTGTGGACCGAAATATAGTTCCACGTCAATCGATTATGTGTAACTTCATAAAGAAGTACATAAGTGATTAACTCTCATCAATTAGTATCAAGGTCTTTTGAGATAAAACCCCACACCCAAAGTTTGAAGTTTGTAGGTGGTTTAGTTGGGGATAGTATTAGTGCTAGCAGAAGAGATCCACGGGCTCGCGCACACGTGTGCGGCACAACCGTGAGAATTTGACATAACATTTCTTGTTGGTCGTCATTTTGAGGAAATGTTATTTAACTTGAGGCAAATCTTTAGGTGATATTGAGCCTCTAGTTAGTAATTAGTTGTCGGCGACTCTTTCTTTTAGAGAAACCAAGAATTGTATGTACTATTAATAAGTAAATCAAAAGATACAATTTATATGCGTTATGTTACAATTTACAAATAGCTAGGAGGACTACTATTACTTCTAATTAAGCTCCCTCCTGCCTCAGCCTCTCATCCGCAACGGAATAGGCTGACCCCAACTCACAATTTGCAACTTATCCTGCACTTGCAATTTGAATTTGTCCCACAATTGCTGGCTATTACATTCTTTGTTTTCAATTATCTTTAGGTTCCTTTCTTCCAAATAGTCCATACTATCTAGAGAACAACTCCTAATTTAATTTTACTTCTGTTACTGATGATGCTTCCTCTCAGCTGCTGAAACGGTTCAGTTACAAGCTAGATTCATCCTAGGGAGCATATTCCAGCCATTCTGAATCTCTTGTTGACAACTCTATCAGCCACAAACACTCTTAACTACACGGCTTGATAACTTGATTAAATATGCAGTTATTGACTTAAGGTACTCTAGTGGTGGAGTGGAGGGTGTATAAAAGATCCAAATAGGAATATCAGGACATTTTGATAAATTAATATTGCACTTGCTGGCTTAAATTTGGCTCACCTTTGGGAGAATATGCTAAATCAAGACTTCTCTAATGGCATATATCAAGGACTATAGTTTGTTTTGCCTCCTAATGGGTCCATAGATATCACCTTTTAATCGGTTGATTATCTGTGAGTCCATTACCTGCTTGGCCACATTGATGTAGAAGTTTATAACATTGTTGGCAGTTGATTTCAACAACATTTTTTGATATTCATCATATCCTTTCTCCGTGCTTGATGAAAAAAAAAAAAGTTTTTGGGTGTATGTTTTTCTTGTTTTTTTTTTTTTAAAAATAAAAATTAAGAAAGATCTTGGTCCCATAAGGACGGTGTCCACTCATCCCCAGCTCTTTGTAAATAGATGTGCTTTTCTGTGGAATGTCATACTTGTGTTGTGATTGAGTCACCTCTTATCTTTCTTTAAGCGTTCTCTAGTAGACAAATAACATATCTAAAATCGTTATTTGCATCTTTCTTTAACAAAATAATTTGTTTTTTATTTATCCATAAATGTATTTAATTCTAATTGAATACTCCCTCCGGTCAATAATACAAGTCGTTCTAGCAAAAACCCCTTGTTCAAAGTTGTAAGTCATTTTCAAAATTCGAAAGTGTATTTATTGTTTTTTTACCCATTTTACCCTTATGCAATCCAAACATTTATGATTCTTCAAGTCTTCTTTTCATTTAATGTCAAACGACATATATATAAATTACTCTCATAATTAAGGCTCTCTTAATTTTTGTGCCTTTACCTTAAACGACTTACATTTTTGACAGGAGGGAGTAATGGATAGTGTATGTTTGAACAAATATTGATCTAGTTCAAGGAGATTGGTACCGTACTACTCTTGGAGTTTCTGCTATTTGCAAAACTGTGTGGCAAAAAACAACTAGAAGCTTGTGAGTTTTGAAGACAATGTGTGGTAATAATAGATTGATTGATGATTAACAATCTAAAGTGACATATTTAGTTGTGATTACAACAACAATAAAGCCTCAATCTCAAATTAGTTGGGGTCAGTTGCATGGATCAAACTCTTCCATTGTGCTCGATTTAGTGCACTTAATGGTGCGCTTTCCAAATTCTTTAAATCCTTCCTAATCATCTATTGACTTGTGATTGTGGCAGCAAAGTGACCTTTGGTCCATTGTGGTTGACTATTGGAAAGACCAAGTGATCTCATAATCATGGTTAAGTTCACAATTCCATTGTCTTCTTCTCTGCCTAATTACATGAACGCGCAATCAGAATCTGATAGGCCACCAGTTTTAAAACTGGTCTATGAAAATACCCTTTGGGCACAACAAATTTCTTCATTGAAATTTTGATCTAACCATATAGCTTCTTTCCCAGACTAGCCATAAAATCCGACCTCAGCTGATTAAGGACTGAACAACTATCCAAGGCCTGACAATGTTCTGAACCACTCCACCCAGCTCTAATATTGAACAAATTGAAATAAATTGGATTGTTGGTGTAAGAAAATTATTGAAAAGTGGTTACAAAGGACAAAGTTGTTAAAGGCATCCAGAATTCGGCTAAGTAGATTGTGTTGTCCTTAACAAATTGAGTTGGGATTTATAAGAAGTTACATTTCAAGACCATGACGATGCATTGCTGCTTTTCTTCTCCCAAATAGAGATACGTTGCTGCAGTTTCCTCTCAAAGGACAGGTTGCTGCTATTAGCCTATTTCTTGACTAGCGGTCCTTAATAGAGTGAATTGAGCTTTGTAAAGTGCGGGAAATCCATTTGACTTGATGTCTTATGCTTGGGAAAAAGGATTGATTATTGAGTTGTGTAATAGTGAATTTGGCTAGTCAATTGGAGTTGTATTTGATATATACATCGAAGGGTGAGTGCAGGAGAAATCATTGTTTCTTGATTTTGTTTGGGTGAGATTTTACGTCTTAACTCTAGATTGCCTTCTGACATTCTATCAATGCTTGTTGTTTCTTCTTTATTGTGTGTTTAATGTAGTTTTCAAATTCATCCAGGTGAGAGAACCTGTTTCGGAGAGAAAGTCTCGCTCACAAATAGCGCATGTCTGGAATAAAGCTGTTGACCGGACATTCATTCCTGTAATTTCATTTCTTAGCTCTCGCGGATGGTAGAATCTGCAGCCTTTAACTTCAATTGTCAACATTGATTAGTTTTCATGCCTTTGCCCGCCATCAAAAACTATAATTTAGGACCTTCAGTCCTAATATGCTAGTATTTGTACTTTGAGCATTATATCAAAAGTGGAATATGAACGGTTCTGCTAAACACCTTCATTGTACCAAATGTATTGCAACTGCAATAATGAATTTATTTGTCGAGAATTTTGGATGACCAACAAATTGCAGTAGATGACTTGCTTTGTGATATGCAAATATTAGGTTATGCAAGAACGCAAATCCATTTCTAAATGTGATACATATTGACACCAAAAAGTAAGATGCAGCAATGGCGAAAAATATCAACCTTCTCGAAAATGAGTGCGACGTGCAATCGATAATATCCACAATATCTAGGGATGTCATTTTTTTGTCGAGCCCTTCAGCTTGGTATGTCCAACCTGTAAAGGATAAAGAGGTTTGGGACTATAATTTTTAAAATTCAGGTTGGGTTTGAACAACGCTTTGATGTCTGAATTGAAATTTAGGCTGAATTCAGACAAGACCCTCTAAACCCCGACTCAGCTTGGATTTCAAAAGACATTTTTAATTTGAAAGCATACTTCAATACATTATATAATTCACAAAAACAATATTGCATATAAGAAAGCTACATGCATTATATATTTCATAAGCAAATTAATGGTAATCCTTTTGAATAAATAAGATTAGTGAATATATATACTTTTTTGATTATATGGTTGTCCCGTATAGAGCCATTAGGGCATTCTCCAATACTTTGCACCATTTTGGTGCAAAAAGTACATAAAATACTATTACCATATTCAACCCCAAATCTCACATCAAAAGTAGGTCATACCACAAATCCCACATCCAAAACTCACCCAAATTTTTAAAAAATTGACAATAAAAAAAAAAAGAGAAGTGGCCCCACACATCTACCCTCCCACAATTTGCTTTGCGCCAACTACATGACATTTGTAGCTTAGCACCAAGTCACCAATCCATCGCAAAACTTCCAATGGAACGTCATTTTACCGCTCCATTGGATATGCGCTTAATGACTAATTAAACCTTTTTTTCTTCGAAAAAAAAAAAGATAACTACATAACACATAGAAATGTAATATTTTTGTTTCGAGACTTGCCTGATTTTTTTAGCCAACATCATGTGTTGTCTTTTAACAAAAAAAAAACATTACTATGTCTTATAATTTAAAATAATAAAAACAACTTGAACATTACTTTTTCAAATTATGTCAAAGAAAATTATATTACGAGAAATTGACAAAACCTTTTTTAATTAGAAAGTTTTTAAACATAAAATAATTTTTTTTAAACTCAACAAATCAGGACAACCCAATTTTATAATACACTGCGCCCGGACCCAAACTGTTCGGACCCGAAAAATTGACACACCTCAACATCTATTGTTTCCAAGGAAAAAACACTTCTCGAAATTTCCAATGCAAATCTAAAATTTCTAAAAATTTCAGATGTCCAAATCTGAGTCTTGGAAGTGAACGCAGCGACCTACAATTGGAATAAAACGTAATCTATAAAGTTTACTTCTCAAAATATTCATTAGGAATTCTTTTCTAGAGCTTAAAAGAATTCCCTTGCAATCAACTACTCTTGCAGTAAAAAACTACACTGCTATAACAAACATACAAATTTGTTCGAGGAAGAAAAAAACACTCTTGTTCAAAAAAATAAAATAAATCTAACCCACAGAATCAAGCTATGTTCACCAACTCCAAATTTATAACTAATCAACCTATATGATCACCCATCCCCAATCCAATCTGCAAGAGAAAAACAAGCTTCAAGCATAGTGATATCCATAAAATGCCATGAAATTCTCAGTTCTCCTATGTGCGACCTGCTTCACGATATGCCTTGTTGAAAATCCTTCTGTTGTGTTGGATATCAGGACTTGAACGAATGAACAGAGCTTAGGAAAATTAAAGTTTATACTCTATCCGGACTCCTGGAAATCTTATACTACAGTTGACGCAGCTTCAATTTACATGATCTTGTCTGTACAACAGCAGTCCTTTTATGCAGTTACCTTCTACCTATAATGTCAATTCTCTTCCTCGTCAATACATGCTGCGAAAAAAAAAAAAGCACAGCAAAACACCACGAAACAAATCAGCATTGGGAATAAAAAAAAGTATCAACTAATTCACATGCTTAACCTTAAATGATAAGGTTGATGGAATATCCACACCATATTTCCAAGTAATAATCAAGTAAAAAAGACCTTTAGTTGATAAAACTGATATTGTTGTCTCTACGGCTTAAATATTTAGTACTCATTTGTTAAGTTTTTTTTTATAATAGAACTTATTAGGTAAGAGCTTATATTCTGTTAAGCATTTGGTAATAAATATCTTATATAAAATTACATACACACACACCAAAACTTCAGCTAGTATGGCTTTAAAAAATCGAATGAAGAATTCTTCGTGTTAAAAAGGAAAGATCATGATTTGTGGTGAACTGATGCTACAATCTGATGTTACTGTGTAACGCCCCAAATTTCAAATTTAGTAATATTTCCTAGTGTTGGAGGTATTTTAGTAAATATACATAGTATTTGTGTATTATTGTGTGTATTACGTGTTAATTAGTACACATGAGTGGTTAAGTAGGTCTCTAAGTAAGCATAAAACACCAAATTGGTTTGTTTAAATGAACTAACACATATATGGTGACATTTTGGTAATTAAATGGAAGAACAAAATGATGGATTAAAGGATGACCATTGAGATGGTCTTAGAACTTAGATGAGATGGGAAAAGATCAAGGGTGGAGATGAATGCTCTCAAAACCCTAGCTTTATAACTTAAGTATAAATACTCCTTATAGCTTTGTAGTCACTCCTTGTCTTTCCAAACTAAATAACAAGTAAGAGGAGAGGCAACCCTAGGAGACTAGTGGAGGTAGTGGAGTTGATGGTGGTGGAGGGAACCAACATCAACACTCACTCAAACTAAGAATCCTAAACTAATTTGTTAAGCTTGAACTAATTATTGAAAATGAGATGTAATTTTCGGATTTGAAGTTAAGCTAAGGTTTCAAGCTTGATTTCCAAAAGATTTACACACCCAATCATCAATTTGATCATTACTATGGATGCTTGTATTGGTTTGGAGTTTGTTTTTATGTTTTAGCCCCAAATCTTGATGAATACATGTCTTTATTGTAAATCTTTGGTTTATTTTCATGGTTTTGGTCTCAAATAGTTTCTTATTGTGTTTTTTCACACTTTGTAAGTTGGTTTGAGCTTATGAAGCTTTGAACTCAACTTTTAGTTTGATCGGATTTCAAATTGGTTATTCTTAACGATTTCGCTTGAATCTATATGGACCTTAAGTTTTAAGTGTGACTCAAACTTGATTTGCTCAATTTTGATCTAAGTTATGTTGAGTAAACTCATTTTCCTTGCATACAATGTGTTTGACACAAGGCCTCAAAGAGAGCTTACTCGTTTCTTTCAAGTTTTGCAAATGACCTTGAAAATAGATGAACCCTAAAGGTTGGATGAAAGGTCTAAAAGACAACTTTACATGTTTTAAATATGCTTTTAAACCATTTGGTTATCTTTTATTCTAAGAACTAAATAGGATGAAATCTCATATATTTCAAGTTTTAAAAGAATTGAACAACTTATCTCACATAAGCAAGTTAATGATGATGTATAAACCTAAACCAATGTAGACACTCGAGGAAGATCGGATAGGAACTTCTCGATGCTAGGATTGGAATTAGGAAGCAGAGCTAGAGGTAAGCGGGTGTGCTTTACTTTCAATCATTGCCACGCTAGTAGATATGCTAGGATTCACATAGAGATTTGATGCTTTACTTGGAATCCACTTGATATCTCATTGATGAATTACTTGTGGATGGCGTCCCCTTTATTTCTCTTTATCTTTGAATACCAATGAAACTGATATGTAAATGTTCTTGAATTACACCAACGGGCCTACGGGTGGGTTGGGTAATCATAATATTATACTCCAATGGGCCTACGGGTGGGTGGATATACAAACTAGCATACACCAATAGGCCTACGGGCAAGTTGGGCATACATATTCAGTTGCTATTCCTTTGATTCTATGGTATTCATGCTTCTTGGTTTATCCATTTTGAATTATCATACTTGGGCAAATGTTTATTTTACCTTGCATGTTATGCTTGCTTACTTATGTTACTTATTCAAGCCCGAAATGATAATAGGATTACTTAAATGATCTCTAGTTGCATGATAGTTAAATATGCATTAAGTATTTACTTGGAGTGATTGACGGTGAGCAAATTCGGCTTTACTAAGCCCGTTGTTTATTGCTCACCCCACTTCTCCCTCCCCAGATACCTCAAATGTTGCCAAGGTTTGAAACTTTGACTTCGCCTTAAGCTTCGCTCACTCAAAATTCGAAAGTAATTCGAAGAAGTTAACTTCGATGAGGGAAGTTTTACAAAAATTTGCCGAAGTACTTTTTATAAAATTTCTTTTAATGCTAGAAAACTCAAATTTCTCCTTAAAGTTGTTAAAAATTAATATACTTAATCATACAACAATGATGCATAATAATCACAATACTGTTGTTTAAAATAGTTATTTTGCAATAAACACGCAATTTGCAACACACATGATATTAGTATTTGTTTTTATATTACTTTATGTGATAAGTTTTGACTTTATTTTCCACTTAATGTGAAAAGAAGTTAGTTTATCCACCAACAAAAAGAAGTTAGTTTTAAAATTTTCATACAAATTCCCCACTAAAAAACTTGACTTAATAGGAACTAAAGAAATTCGACGAGGTAGGGTAAACAGAAGTTAACTTGGGATACATTAATTAAGAGGAATTGAATGGTTTAAAAAACTCACCATCAATTGCATTAAACCGAGCACAATGGAAGAGTTTGACCTATATAGCCGACCCCAATTAATTTGGGATTGAGGTTATGTTGTTGTTGTAGTTAAAATTTACTTTATTTAGGGGTAACTTTGATAATTTCTCCAAAAACTTCGTTGATTTCTTCGAATTTTTGCATTTTTTGTCTCTTTTTTAATGGTTTCGATGGAAGTCATCGAAGTTTTGCGAAACATGTTGAAGTTTCAGGCGAAACTTTGCAAGTTTTACATCGTCATGTAATTCTACTTCCCCAATTTCATTATCGACAAACTTCCAACGAAGTTAGCCGAAGTTTGACAAATTTTCAAACCATGGCTGCTGCAAAAGACAAAGGAAAGGGCCAATCATAACTTAGGAGCTCTTATGTTTGAGAGGTTGATACTCTACTATTTATTATGTTTTGAAATTTATATGTATTAAAACAGGGATTTTTGGTATGGGTAGACTTTGTGAAACCCATAAATCATGTTTAGTTGGCATGTAAAACTTCTACTTTATTTCCGCACCTTAAAGACTTAGAAGGCTTTTTATTTCGCACCTCACTATGCCTTGTTAGTCTATTTGTAGATTATCTTATTGAAATTCTGCAGGTTAAGGCTTATTAGATCATCGCCCGACTCGTCTTGGTTATCTCGAGGAGTTTGGCGATGGCTTAGGCCGGGCAACCCTAGTTGTGAAAATTAGCGTCGTCATAACATGTAGGCCTAGAGAAGGTGTATATCTTGACCAAGCAATTCATACGAACAACGACCGCATGAATGAAGGTGTTGAATAATAGAGAAAAGAGAGTTAAAAGGAGAACACACACGCATAAAGCGCGGTTAGTAGCAAGACCCATTTTGCAATTCACATCTTATGCTTATCCCTAACATCAACATGGCCATCAAATCACAAGACCCTTTTGCAATTCCTCTCTCTGTGTAAGGGGTAACCTGAATGAATCTAGGAAAGAGTATCCTTGTCTTTGTTTACTCACTCTGACCACATTTCTCATATAATTTTCTCCACACTTGTGAGCCCTAATCCCTAAATCCTAAAAATATGGACTTTATAATTTCTGTAGACTGTAAATTCAAAGATTAGGGAAGGACAGTTACGAGAGTCTGGACACCTTCAAATACGGCCTACAAATGCTCCCACTAGAAAACTCGGACTCAATAGAATCAGAAGAAACTCAATGTGGTGGGTTAATTACACACACGGTCACCCAACTATACATGTCGTAACACTTTGATTATAAAACTCCACTTTGTAACAAAAAAATCATCAAACTTTTTGAAACATTTCACCAAAATCACTAGGATATGACGTGGCGCTTAAGTGGCATTGGTAACTTTAAGATTGACATTAGTTCGCCTTGATAACTGAACTTTCTCATCAAGATGCCAAATCCAACCATCCTCATTTAAATATGTCAAAAATGATGTCATAGAGGCTCTCCCATCAAAATTAACATACACAAATGGCAACGCCTCCTCTGCCACCACATCCATACCTCCCACCACCAACGCCTCCACCGCCGCCGCCATACCTCCCACCAACACCACTTCAACTGTTGTCCCCTACAAAGTGCCCCTGCTCCGCCGCCTTTTCCTCTTTCACCACCACCTCCGCCATGAAACCCATTCCCACTACTCCCGTTGTACCCACCACCACCACCACCTCCTCCAAGCCACTACCACCACGTACGCATCACCGCAACTCCCATGGCCAGGCTCTGGGAGCTCTCCGACTTGATAGAGGACTGGTGGACGGAGAGATCCTTGCCGCCGCCGTTGCTGTCTGGCGGTGCGGTGATGAATCATAAACCTTTATGTGGCTGCCCATATCCACAAGCTGTTTTTGGTGTTATTTGTGAGGTGAGGGTCTTGTAGCATTATTTTGACACACTTAATTAGAAGTGTTTGATGAGCATCTTGATTCAAAAATACGGTTGTCGAGGCAAATTACTATCAATATTTAAGTTACCAATACCACATAAGCGCCACATCATATCAAAGTGACATTAGTGAAATATTTCGAAAAGATTGATGATTTTTTTGTTACAAAGGGGAGTTTTAAGACAAAAGTGTTACAACCTATATAATTGGATGACCATGTATGTGATTAACCCTGGATGGGGTAGATTGAAGCTAACTTTGGGACGCATTAATTACGAGAGGTTTAAATGATTTGGAAATCGCACCATCAATTGCACTAAATTGAGCACAATAGAAGAGTTTGATCCATCCATTAATTAGGTTCATCAATCAAGCGAAATCAAAGAGACCCAATTCATGATCATAAGAAGAAACGCAGAAACCCTAATAAAAACATAAAAAAATAAAAAAGTGGGGTAAGGTTACCTCCACAGCAGAAACAACAGCAGAAGCAAGAGAGGATGGTGAAGAGGTCTCTGCAGAGAAGAAGGGGCTTGGAATGAGAAGCGTTGATTTGGGTCTGACTGTCATCGCCACCGTCCAGCAGTTTCTGTTGAGAATCCCTGTTGTTGTCGCTCTTCATTCTGGTGAGATTCCAATCGAGCTTCTTCAAGTAATCCTTCTTGAACGAGTCTCTGATCCGAGAAGTCGGCCATAGATGCATCTCCACAGCTCAAATCGTTTGATTGTGTTTGTGAAGAAGAGGAGGGTTTAAGACATGAACTCCAATTGATGGATTGGGTCAAACAAACTTTGGTTGAAAGGTAGAAAATCATTGTGATTCAATGATTCTGCATCGTGATTTGAGCTCTCTCATCTTCATGTATGTACCATTGGTCTTCCGCCTTTGGTCTCCTTTGATTTATTTTACTAACTTTTACGGAAGATTTCTTCAATGAAGTTAACTAAGAAGTTACACTTTTCACATTTTGTTCAACTTCAAACTTTTTGAAAAGTTCAACATTTTAAAAATAGTAAAATAATATGATTGACATAAATGTCATTTACGTTATTTTCGAGAAAGAGAGAAGGAAGGAGAAAGCATTAAATGAGAGTAAAAATGTTCATTCCCTCTAAAGAAGATAACTTATCCATCCACCATAAGTGAGTTATCTTTTTTTATGTGGGAAAGTTGGGGGCTTGACTCAAATTTTCAGAGAAGTTTATGAAAATGTCCAACCAAATAAGATGAGTTAGAACTTTCCTGAAAGTTATCATACTTCCTTCAACTTCTCCTAACCAAACGAGGCATTTATGATTTGTAGCACTTTTGTCACTTAACTTTTTGTGATTTGTAAAAACATTGTCACTTAACTTTATACTATTCTATAACATAAAGGTCATTTCGATGGCTTTTTCAATAGAACATGTCAGCTTGACTCTTATCTCATATTAAATTTAGTGACTATGAGTGCAATACCACGAGGCCCCACTTTCGTGTTACAAAATATAAAGTCCAATGGCTAAGTTGTTCGAGTCACAAAAATGAGTGTTCATATTGTTACAAACATAAGATCAGTGATGACTATGGGTAAAATTAACTCTAACTAGTACAATCTAGGAATGTGCATGTGTTACTTTAATCATCTATTAATCCATGGAACGTTTACAAATTCCCATTGCGAAGAAGAACGTAGTTGGGAAACGGTGCCGCACCAATCCCTCACTTGTGGTGGGATGGCATTTAACCCTTGGCATAGAGTGATAGAGGAAAAGCTTTAAAACTCGGAAAATATTGGGATACATACTTTTGTTACAACCTTTGTGTATAAACATTGATTAATTTCATTGGATCATATGAGATGTGTGCGTACATATTCCAATGTGTATCCAATAGATCTCTTATTAATATTGCACCAAAAGATAATTTTACCTGCCTACTGCACTTTTTTGCGAGCTTGCGGATCTCTACTAGTACCGATATTGTCCCCAACTTAACCATCTTCAATTCATAAGTGTTGGGTTTTATTCTAAAATGCCTCAATACTAGTTGGGATGAGACAATCTAATTATATATTAAGAAAACATTAATTGTGAGTTTAAATTACATTTTTACGCACATTTAATTCTTTATTTCATCCAATGAAAGAAAGACAATTGTTAATTATAATTAAATGTTAAAGTTAAAAGATGGGTAAAATAGGTATAAGAGGTACAAAGTTCTCTCTAATTTTGAAAACGTCTTATATTTTTTGAAGCCAAAAAATCTCAAACGTCATATATTTTTTATTGGAGGGAATACTTCTTTATGAAATATTCTTTAATTTCAGTCCACACATCTTCAACAAATCCACCTTGGACCAAAATTCACATTATCCAAAGGGTTTTTTTCTTCTAGGTCCGTTTCAAACAATGGGCTCTGATACCATGTTAATTTTCTCACTTGTAAATGCAACATTCGCAAGCAGCCTACCCGCGACACTTCTTCGCGGGCTTGTGGATCTCCGCTAGTACAAATATTGTTCCCAACTTAACCACTTTCAACTCATAGGTGTGATGGGATTTTACTTCAAAAGGCCTCGGTACTAGTTAATGAGAGATCATCAATTATATACTTCTTAATTAAGTATTATTTAACTCAATGTGGGACTAATTTCGGTCCACACATCTCAACACCCCACCTTAGACCAAAATTCACATGATCCTAGGGGTTTTTTTTTCTTAGGCTTCATTCGAACCATGAGCTCTGATACCATGTTAATTTTCTCACATGAAGTCTTATTCAATCGACGTGAGACTAACTTTCGGCCCACACATCTCAACAAAGCATTGTATTCATGTATCTAACCTCAATTATTTTTGAGTTTAGCTTGATTTTGTTTTTTATTTTTCTTGAAAAAGATATTCATCTATTTATTATTTTTTATTATTATGGTGGACTATGCAATCCACATATAGATTGGGGCAGGCAAAGTTTTCTTTTACTCCAACTAGTCCAAGGAAAAAGGTAAGCGCACACAGCGTTTAAAGAGAGCTTGCCTTAGGTTGGGTTGTAGCCACTTATGTTCTAATTGCTTGATTTGTAATATACTCCAAGTATTGGGTTGGCAGGCAAAGTTTTCTTTTACTTCACTTATAGGTTGGGTTGTAGATAAAAATCAACATAAAGATTGAAGTAGCATAAGGGGATTAGGTCTACTCGACAAGACTCAATGCCCTTGAATCAAAGGTCTTGAGTTCGGGTCATACTTATAATAAGAAAACGTTATCTGGAGCCTAATCATGTAAGTAAACCCTACAGTATGTTTGTTTTAAACTTAGCGGAAGGGAGACAAAAGTGTTTGCCGTTAGGAATGTGTGGACCAAAAGTTAGTCCAACATTAAATAAGTGTGACTTCATAATAAAATAGATAAGTTTGGATCTCCCTCCAAATTAGTACCAATTCATTTTAGAGTAAAACGTCAAGCCTGAGAGCTCAAAGGTAGTTAAGTTGGAGACCATATCAATACTTGCGAGATCTACATGACTTGGAAAACTCGCCAAAATTATGTGATAAGCACCGGTGAGAACTGCAATTAGAACTAATTTAGTTAGCAATTTATATACTTCTTGAAACTCCACAAGCCATATAGGGCCATCCTCTCTAAACAATCTCTAGTACTATATATTAATTAATAGATACACATTCAATTCAACACTTGAACTAATCAAGAAAGATGAGTAGATAAAATGGTTCATGCATGCTAGCAACAAAGCGCGCAGAACAATTCAATTACACATCAGGTTGAACAGAATTGGCTCGAACCGCATTGGCTCGGCGAGTGACTGCAACATAGTACACCCCCATGGCTACAAGCACCACAAATGCACAACCAAACACAATCCCAGCAATCCCTCCAGCTCCAATACCTCCCTTACCGCTCTGCATCGCTGACATCTTGCTTTCATAGGCAAGACTTGACCTTGCAACACCAGATGCAGCATCAGCTGCATCATTAGTACTAGTAGATGAGGAAGACAAGGGCAGTGGTGCACAATTCGATTCGACACACGGAGTGTCGCTCTTCGGGCTTTCGGCATTCGGGTGGAAGAAGTCGAAAGCCGAAGGGGAGAGGACCATTGGGCTCTCATATGCTAGGCCATGAGGAGCTCTATTTTGAGCTTGAACTACTATAGAGCAGAGGAAGCAGAGGTGGAACATAGAAAGAATTGTGACTGATGAAGCCATGTGTATGATGTGGACTTGATTAGTTTTTGAATTGAAGTGAAGTGAAAAGGAGTATTAGAAAATGTTTGTGATGGTCTTCATATATGGTGTGGGAGGGGTTTTTATAAGGTTGAAAAGTGGAGTTGTGGTTGCTTAGTCTTGAAAGTTCATAATGTCAGGGATGGTTAGAATAAGGGGAACAAAATGATGTGTGTATGTGGAGATCCCTAGAGAGAAGAAATCATGAATTATACTAGTAGCATACAATAAATATGTAGATGGCCAAAATAGGCTCATGTGAATTAATGTCATTTTAATGATTGTCATTGATTAATTCATGAGAGACTCATCTAATTAATCTCAATGATTTCCTGCCTAATCTCAAATGGGGAGAATTATGAGGGTCAAATTTGGTTTATTAACTATTATAGATCATTGAGTTTTCACTACTTGAGTGATTCATAATCACATTGTGGTTCTTCCTCTACAAAAGGTAGGAGAAGATGAAATTTTGTGTTGAAGATGCAATGTCAACGCCTTGGGAAATGTTAAAGTGTTTTCGTTCTCTATAGTGGTGAAAACATTGGTGTTAGTTTTGATCTTCCAAGTCTTGAGGGAATTTTTAACTATATCTTATTTTTCATTTATTTTGGTAATTTGATCAAAATTATAAGCAAATGAAATGATCTTGAAGTTCTGTAATGTTTTAGCATGCCCTCATTCTAAAAGTAAACTAAAACAATTGCCTATTTTTAACTTGTTTTTTTGGTATTTAGCCTAAATCTTTTGATTAGTCTAGACCGACCCACTGCCTGGCCAATAAAGATTAAAGAGACGAAGGCTCTCTTGGTGATTTTCTTTATACCTAATTAATCTCAAACCCGGGGTCTCAAATTAAGCGACATTGAATCTTAACCACTCAGTAATGAAGTTCATTTAATCTATATCTAGAGAGATTACATTCCTATATACATATGTACTAGTAGTGTACATAAATAGAGATGGAGAGGAGAGGACAGCATGAGTGGCAGGGGACCTTATAACTTGCCCTAGCAGCAAAGCAATGGCACTGGCATGATTGCAAAGCAGTAAGCGCATGCTAATAATTAAACAAGCCAACATTTATATATATACACATATATATAGTCTATGTACCAATTAATTAATATATCTATCAAACTAATTAATAGTCTAAGTCATGTGCCACGCTTTTCCTTATCCATGCACATCAATTAATATTCTTCTTCTTTTGCTTCATTGGGACCAATCTCATGATCTCAAACTTACTACTTTTATTATAAGCTTGGCATACAATGCTTGTGCTAGAGCGCACTCACAAGAATGGCACGTCTCCACTAAAATATGGAGAGATGAACCTCGTGTGTGTACGTATTAGCTAGCCTTAATTAATTACAAAGACAGTACATATATAAATAGTGATAACAGTTGGGGCATAGAGAGGATTGTGATCACAAGCATGCCGTGTCTCTTCTGCTGTTCAGGGCATGAAGAGCCTTAACTCAAACGCATGTCTTGCTGTTGCTGTTACTTTGATCAGCTCATTAGCAAACGTGTAAGAGCGACACACACTTGTTAATGTTCCTTTGATACACGTCGAGAAGTGTGCATGCACATATCGATATGTTCAAACACACTTCCCATTTCGAAAAGGGCGTGCATACACATCTCATGCATTACATGCTTCGATGGATGATTCTCGACACAAATAATCACTCTCCTTTTACATGGATCTGTGAGCGCACACACTCCATGCATGTACAAAAGATCCAATTAGTAAATACATAGCAAATGTGTCTTTACTTATAATTAGAAAGTATGTCACTCAAATTCAAATACTTAATTTCCATAGCATTGAAAAAAATCGCCAACCACGTCCATAACACGGTGGTAAAAAGATGTTCCCACCACTGTGATAGGTTGGGTGATTAAATCCTTAATTTTTATTTTTTTTGTGATAAGAAAAAGGCTTTATTGATAAAAAATAAGGTGAGGCAAGGAGTTTTTCTTCGTTGAACCCAAAGCTAACTATACAACCACCACTTATATACAACAAAAAGGTGTGCCCTCTCAAAAAACCACCAATATATAAAATCACCGAACATGTACGTTTCAAGTAACCCACATTCACATGACTAAGGCCCCCCTAAAAATTACCATCCCCCCTTTGGAACCAAAAAATGACCCTCAAGTTGAAAGATCGAGTTAGTGCACTGCCCCCACAGGGGTGGCTTTCCTACTCGATGGTTCTACTTGACATCAACCCCTAAACCCACTTCGACCTCAAAAAAGACCCATGATCCACTCAACCCCATAATCTATTCCAATTCCCAGTGATTGAATCCTTAATTGAAAATAAAAAGTTGAAATTTTTTTTTTCTATATAAAGATTAGAAAAACAAAAACAAAAAACTTTTCTTTTGGGGGTGGAGACATTAGGGTCGAAGTTAGTTAATGAAATGGAATTCGATTGAGTTTGAGGAATGAGTGAAATTAAGCTCAAGAGTGAAACTTCACTTACACTGCAAGGCATTGAAAAAGGCGATCGATCGATATGTGTATAAGAGCTTAATGCATGCATATATAGGCTTATATTAATTTTGTACTAGCTAGAGTAATCAACGCCTTTTATTTCTCAATTATAGTTAATGATGCTGCACATGCCTTTCCTCTCTTGGTCTAGTTTAAGGACCGATACATATACATTCAATCAAACTCCTTTTTGCACAACGTTTTAATTTGCCACACATATAATCGTTGTCCCTTTGAGACTTGAGCCAGCCATGAAAAGGTAGACAAAGGTGTGGTCAAAAATTTGAGAGGGCGGCCTCACGTATGGGCCTGCGTAGAAATATGTAAATATAAATAAATAGGAGGTGCACGTCAAGAGAATGTTAATTACCAAACTCATAGAATTAAGGAACGGAGCCTGTTAATGTAACGCACTAAACACCACACGCACAAAAGAAATGCACTTGCTGACCTACCTTTTATGTGCATCTAGATATGTGTGCGCACATGTGGTGAAAATTGAGAGACGCCAACAAGAATGTGTCTTCTTAAATGTTATATATAAGATGTTATATATAAGTGGGGTTGCATTATCATTTTCCTTGAGGAAGATGCTTGGTTGACCAACATTTGACACCTAGTGTAGGTCTTTTGATTTTTGTACCTTAAAGACCACAATAACTTAGTATCAATGTAGGTGTGAAAACTAAGACTCGAAATTAAGTATTGCTTAAGCATTGCCCACCGAGAGTTTTAAACTTGTAATTTGAGGTTGGGCCTGGATGTTTGGGTTGTCTTGGGCCTGAGAGCCCATAGTGATCAGTGATTGCTCAGTCCACGAGTGTTCCTTAAGCTTCCGTTTAATTGTTTTTGTACTGTAGCCGTGGCTTGTTTGAAATTCGTTTTGTTTTCATGGAATTGAAATGGTCTATGTATTCAACTTTTTTGTTCTTATTTTTCTGTGCTTTTACTCTTTAGTTTGATATGTAAGATTTGATAAATTCAACATTTGTAAAATAATTTTGTGAGAAATTAAGGCCTCGTTTTTTTCAACTTTGAGTATATTTCTGAGAAGTTGAATTCCTATGCAGTACGTATTCCAAAGAGTTGATAGATTTGCATCATGTGCAAGTGCAACGTTGGTTTGGTTGACGTTGCGTTTGGTTGAGTTTTCCACTTCTGAGAAGTTAGATTGCCCCTTCAGCAACTTTTTCTTTCTTCCTTTCTTGAATTTTCCAAGTAATTTGAGGACATTCCTGACAAATTAATAAAGCAATTCGAGAACATATTTTCAACACTATGTAGCAAGTAGAATCTTAAGATTATAAATCTGGAAGAAAGCTAGAGCTTTGGGGTCACATTAAATCCACCTTTTGTTTAATGCATTGGAGTGCACTATAGCAAAAGCAATAATATTCTAAATACTAAAACTGTTGGACACGGACGGTTGCCCTAATTCTATATTTTTTTTTTTTGAGTTTTCTCTCTTAATTCAAGTTTTTGAACTACCGCTGGTTTTTTTCTTTTGATCGACGTTGGCTCCAATCTTCATCTCTTTGTATTTTATATGTGTAAATAAAGTGAAGATCTTTTCAAATCGGTAAGGATTGGATCTCCTTATTGTGGTACATCTTCTTCAACGCTCGTTTTTATATTTGTGCAGCTATTGGATTGGTCTTTATTTTTAGTTTTATTTTTAGATTTGTGCGGTTATTGCGTTGCTCTTTATTTTTAGTTTTATTCTTAGGTAGTCTGTTTTCTCCTTTTTGAAAGTCTTGATTTTGTCTTCTCCTTATTAAAAAGTTTTAGGTTTTCTTCTCCTTGCGGAAAGTTTTGTTATTTGTTTTGTGGATCTAGTGGGTGTTTGTCTATTGTAATGTGTTTCAACATTGTAGAGAGCAGTCATTGATTGTCAAACTGTTTCAATTTCACAATCGCATTCACAACCAAAGTAATGGTAGTTCTTTTAAACAAATAGGCGAATCAATGTATTTTTTTTATTCTATGCCTGGTCTTGTACTGAGCCATTAATGATTAATAAAACTTATATTTTTTTTCAAAAAAAGGATAGTTATTGACTTGATTAAGCTTCATTATTATTTTTAAATAAAAAATTAAATATATAAAAATATAAAAGAAGCGATAAGATATACAAGAGAGAGTAAAAATAAGAAAAGAAATTAGAAACATAGTTTCAAAAGAAATAATTAAAAAAAATATAAAGAGTAATATTGTAGTTTCAAAGGAATCTTTCAACTGACACTTATTATATTATATTTATATACACTTTACACTCCTCATTAAGGGCCCAGACATTATCCATACAGCCTTGCAATAATGCAAATTAAACTTAAAACACCCTTGATTATTAGGCAAAGGTTGCATAATAAAATGTTGCATTGTTAGACTCATTATACACTATCTTATCAGGAGAAAACCAACACAGAAAGCCCACCTTTTCCATTCTTTAATCCAAAGTGTACCATCCAACAGTCTAAAGAGCTCTCTAACTCTAAAATGGCCATCTCAGGACCTCATCAGTGCATAATATATATATATATATATATATATATATATATATATATATATATATATATATTTATATTTATTTTTTTTTTTCTTAAAAAAGGAAGAGCAAGATAAGGCTTGTTATGTCACCTGTTATAGTAATTTAAACATGACAAGAACAGGTCCAGCTTTAAAATAAAAGCAATGTGCCCAAAGTTTCATGAACCCAATTTTTTTTTTTTTTTTCCCCTTCTTTCGTTAGGGTTTCTATCAAGAGTTTCCTATGCTTAATTATTTTCACAAAGAAAATTATGAAGCAACTACCACAGATTTAAACTTTGACACAAAAGAAAGATCAGGTCATGGCATACCTCTGATACATCTATTACATATACGTACACCGTAGTTACAAATCTCTGGGTCTTGCAGCAAGATATGTGCACATATACCTTCAAGTATATTATTTTATGTCGACTACACGATTTCGAGTTCGATTCCTTGGTGTGACAATTCGTTTGAGCCATTGGGGTCAACTCTCGATCAATAAGCTCTAGGACCTCGTGAGACTATTGAGGATAGTAACATCGATACTTGTAATAAAAAATAAAAAAATAAAAAGTATCTCTCACTCAACCTTAAAAGAAAAAAGAAAAAGATAAAAGCAACTTTTTCTCTTTCAACCACTTCAAACTCATCTCCTGTATTTGTATCTTCATATGGTCTACAATCCACAAGAATTAATTAAGGAAGATGCTACAGTGACTTGAGATGAGACATCTGGTGGTGGTATCTATTCATTTATGCATCAGGATACATGTTCACAAACATCAATGCGCGATGAATGGACACCATCACTGAGTGACCCATCACAGGTCATCCTAGTGTTTTCCTTAATTCAAGATTGCTTTGAATTCATGAGATAAGAATAAGAATTTAAACAAGAACAATGCCAAGGTGACTCATTATAAACACTCACTACGGGCACACAGTCTAATTTTTTTATTTTCTTATATTTTTGCCCCTTACCTCTTCCTGTTTGCACACATCATCACCCTCATCGACCACAAAATTATAAAAAAAATAATAATAAAAAATTAAGATACAAACTCATAGTGAGTATCCGTCTTAAGTCACCCTCGCATTATCCTTAAACATATACAATATTACCATTTCAAACCCACCACCACAAAGAGACTGAAAGATTAAAGGGCACGGAAGCCACATCCATTAAGAACCTCTTTATCAAATCAATAAATCTAAAGTTCTGATTAAAAACAGACCTACTACTTAGATGTTTAGGGGTAAGACCTACCACTAAGCTGTTTAGGGGTAAACATTAAAAAGAGTAGGCCAAATGTTTGCCTAATAGAGTAGACCATATGTTTGCCTAATTATATGATATGACGCACGTCCCTTTACTTAATTCATTATTTGGGGCTTTGGTACTTGCATTATAATCTAAGAAATCATCATACCTAAAGTCTAAGAAAGAATAGATAAGAACAAAATAAAGAATTGCTAGCACTCCAAGCAGTGAAATAGTGGTAAAAAGATGGACATTAAGAAAGACAAACCAAATTACATTATAATAATGTCATGATTACATGAGATGAACTGATAAATAAAAGAAAATTAAAAAAGAGAAAAACAGATAAATAAGATGACTCCACCACCAACTCTTCAATACATCCAACACAGCAAACACAAAAGGAGAGAGATGACAAAACACTCCCTCTAAAAGTGATTTATTTACAATTCCATGCTTCCCCAAACCCCTCACCCCTCTCTCATCATCACATTCTTAAACCCCTAGAGATGCACATACATATAAAGAGAGATTAAAGAGATTGAGGAACACTTTCAGACACCCAAACAAACCCTTATTACTCGTGTGGGTAAAATACACATTTCACATCATGAGCACTAATTGTTGGCATTGCTTCTGAAGGACCCAAGAGCCTTGATAGAAGAAGCTCTCAGCACAAACTGGTGGTATATTGCAGCAGCAAAAGCACCAATAAAGGGTCCAACCCAGAAAATCCACTGCATCCACATAAAAAGTTAAAAGTGGATTAGCCAGATAAATCATAAAATGTCACAGCCTTGTAGCATATTTTCTCAAATGTGAAATTTGTAATATGATTGTACACTACAACAAATATAAAAAATGAGCTTTAACAGAGATGAGATGGTGAGGTAAATATCTGATAAAACTCGTAAAAATAAAATAAGAACTACAAAGATTTAGAGAGTTTACTAATTAGGGTAATCTAAATTGTAGGGATTTAAAGATAAGGAAGATATACGGTAGACTAGTAGACCAACGAATTTGTTGTTTTGTATTGGATTATATATTACAACACATACATAAAATGAGTTCAGCTAAGATGAGATGCTAGAGTAAATATTTGGTAAAACTCATAAGAATAGAATAAACGGTAAATATATAGTAAAATTTGTAAAAATAGGATAAAAAACACAGGGCTACTTATTTAAAAATAAATAAAATTGATGTGCTAGAAGCCTAGAAATTAAATGACTTTGAAGATACATGACATGTATTATTATGAAAAATGATAATCTAACAGCGCACGTTTTTGTTTTTTAACTATTTATAGTTCTTTCTAGTCTCGGGTATGACCCTACATCTCACAAAATACTATAAATAACTAAAAAATAAAATATACCCCCAAAGTGGGTTAGATTATCATTTTCCTATTATTATGTATAGCTCACCTGGTCATCCCATGCCTTGGCTTTGTTATAGATCACGGCAGCTCCAAAGCTCCTGGCAGGGTTGATGCCAGTACCAGTGATGGGAATGGTGCAAAGGTGAACCATGAACACAGCGAACCCAATTGGGAGTGGAGCCAACACCTGCTCAAAATAATTAATTTACATCATGAATTTCATCCGAACAACAAACATGGCATCATCCAAAAATTAGTTGGGGTCGGCAAATTTTCATATACTTACAGGGACATGGGAGTCTCTGGCGCTCCTCTTAGGATCAGTAGCAGCGAAGACAGTGTAGACAAGAACAAAGGTCCCAATGATCTCTGCACCCAAGCCAGTGCCCTTGTTGTAGCCATCAGCCAAGACATTAGCACCACCACCATATCTAACATAGTAGGCCTTTTGGAACCCTTTAACGAGCCCAACACCACAAATTGCACCCAAACACTGAGCCACCATGTACAGCAACGCTCGGATCAATGAAACCTTCCGTGCCAAGAACAGCCCAAACGTCACAGCGGGGTTGATGTGCCCTCCTGCATGTCCATCACCACCACCCACATCAAATGTTAACCCCCAAAACACAAAACCCAACTACATATTTTATTTTATTTTTTTGGACAATTACCCACGTACAGATTTCACTACCCACATCAAATTAAACAAAAAAAAACACAACCCATGCACAGATTTTTTATTTATTTTTTTGACAAATACCCATGTCTAGATTTTACCACCCACAACATATTAACCCAAAAAACACAAAACCCATGTATAGATTTTATACCCTAGGTTTTGAACTTCCAAATCTCATTCCTAACCATTGGGTCACCGAATTGGTTAACCCATGTGCAAATTTCATCATTTACAACAAATAAAACAAAAACAAAAGAGTCCACATGAAGATTTGATGAGTTGAAGGTGAGGAAGATGGATTTGGGGGGGATGGAGGAGAACCCACCTGAGATACCGGCGGTGCAGTAAACGAGGATGAAGATCATGCCACCAAAGGCCCAGGCGATGCCGAGAATGCCAACACCACCGCATTGGTCACCGTTGTGGTTAGGGTCTGTTTGTCTCTTGTACCCAATCACAGTCAACACAGTTATGTATAGGAAGAGAAGAGTTGCTATGAACTCTGCTATGATAGCTCTGTAGAAGGACCACTTGGTGAGCTCATCGAAGTCTATCAGCGGCGCTGGTGGTGGGTCGTGGTAGTCCTTCGCTGAGAACTCACTCGTTTCAGCCACTTCTACGTCTTTCCCCATATGGGTATTATGTCAAAAGAGTGAATGAATTGAGAGAGAGAGAGAGAGAGAGAGAGAGAGAGAGAGAGAGAGAGTGTTTGAGGAGTGTTAATTTCTTGGATGTGAGAGTGATCTGGTGAGGAAGAAAGTGGAAGCTATTTATGCTTTTTAATGGAACAACAACTAC